>OY757939.1:33177245-33267245 GCA_963585895.1 Sepioteuthis lessoniana
GTAAGTCTTTTTTTTTTTAGTTGGATTATTCAATAGGTGAAAATTTCACGAACTTAAGCAGTAAAAACTTAAAACAAATCTGGTCTACACACGATACATTTACCATATCTTAAGAAGCATAGATTGTTAGAAAATATATCTCACAACCAAACCCAAGTTCAATCTTTATTGTTCTCCAGATTAGTCAGGTTGGATTATCGGATATCTTAGTCTCAATGTTGGATTACGCTCACAAAACCAGGTTTAGTCTAATGACCATATTTTAAAAGCCTGTGAATTTATAGAATTAATAAAAAGGTCGGATTAATGGTATTTTTTAAAAACAAAAACAGTAAATACATTTTTCTGTTCGGTATAGGCGTATAAACCAATGTGTCGATGATAGTAAATCAGAGTTTAAAACCTTTTAGAATATAACTATGATAGAAAAAAATATATCAAGACAAAAATACTACAATCCCTCTATCTGATTCTGATGCCATAGATGAGCATAATTAATGCTTAGTCTGTATTATAAATAAGGAGGGAGGTAGTCTTATATGACATCAAATAAAGCTAATAATAACCACAAAACATTGGTTTGTCTACTCATGCTAACCATTATAATGTGATATTTGAATGAGTAAATCAAGCCTTTCATCCAAGATTTCCCTTCGCCATTATTTATTTATTTTTTTTTAAAGAAAAGTGTCCCATAGATATATTAAATTCCATTTCCTTCAATTTGTACGGTAATTCCTAAAACTAAGTTTTAAAATTATTTAATCAATATCAAAAAAGAAAAGAAAAAGGACCTCGTTTTACAAATTTCAAAGTAGAAAAATAAAATGGCACGAGTAACTTCCCTTTGACAAGTTGAAACAGTACAGCTGATTCAGCTTAAAAATTAACAATTTTTTTTGTTTCATTAAAACCCATAAATCTTTACGAAAATTAACCAAACATCAACTTATTACAATGTTGTTGTTTTAAGCCGATGAAGTAAGTAAAGCCTTATAGACTTTTTAAAGATTCAAGTAGTTCTATCTTCTTTTCGGGGTGGGGGGGTATATTAACATAGAGGGAGTGTGGATCAGGTTACTCCATCCCCCCAAAATCCAACAGGTTTCAGCCCTACAGTTTGATTAGTTAAACAGTAACAACAAAATACCTCTGATCCATATATTATACACTAACCAATTCTTAAACACGATAGGCTGAGAGAAAATTTTCATCATAGAAACAATCAAATCCAGGTCCATTTATGAAATTGCTTAATTTTTTTCCTCCTCTTTAATCCATAACTGGGGAGGGGGAAAAGGCTTCTTACGTTTCCCCAAAGGATTAGTCTGAAAGCGAAAATAATAGCTTGACTGGAGTTTGAATTCCCATACTACAAGACCAGAGTCCAGCACTTTAGCCATTACGCCAAGGGGAACACCATTAGTGACCACTTAATAACAATAGGTACTGCGTGTGATTATTTAAATTTTGCTCAGTTGTGGCACAAGGCCGCATGTATGGAGCACACAGTGAAACTGTAACTCACTCAATATGGTTTGTGTGTGCCAGACTAAGTACATAAAACTATCAACTAGTGTAACGTGTAGGTTTTTTTTTTTGAGTTGGGGGAGTTAGCATGTGATTAAAGAAATGGACAGATAAGTTTTCTTGTTTCAAATTTTGAGCTATCTTTATTTAAAAAAATTAAATAGAAGGCTGCAGCTTTAATTATTTTTTTCTCTATTTAACAACTGCATACTGATTTTGAGAGCACATATTTATTTATAAAAGAACAGAAAGTAAATACAAAATACTTTTAATGCCAAAAGATTATTTTTTCTTTAAATGAACAAGCAATCAAAAGAGTCACCAGATGAAGTTAGCAAAATAAAGACTAACGATCCAACAGGTTCCTTCTTTTATTTGCACTTGTAATCAAAACTATCGTAGATATTGACGAGGCTTCTTTTAGAATGGATATCTAGTGACATTTTCAGGACATCAAGTCATTGCAACTCATTCTTTATACCCAGGCTGTCAAACTCAAGTTTTCGGTATCAACCACCCATCCACAATACCAGGGAATTTGTGATTAAAGTGTAATTGCTGGAATGAAATTTTCAATTACATGAAACTTTCAGCAATGGGGCCAACACGAGCAGGTCAGATTATATATATATATATATATATATATATATATATATATATATATATATATAAATTGTAAAACATAAAAAAAATATTTTTTTCATACAATATTCACCATCAAAATACAGAGCCACTCGTGGGTTGTAAAACCTTAAATTCATGATGATAAAAAAAAGAAAATATTAAATGGTATTTTATAGACAAATATTTTCTGCCAGTTTTAGGAGATATTTTCAACCTACAAGTGTATAATCTGGTCAAACATCTGGTTAAATTAAGGAGTCACCCAATTAAGGACTGAATAGGCATATTGTAGCTTAACTTTGATGATCTGGTGACAGCCAGTGCTTTAAATATGATTTGACTAAATCAAAAATAGTGTGTATATATATATATATATAACTTATACATACACAAATAAACACACCTAGACAGATAGGTCTTTGAGTTTTTAGTGCTGTTTTTCCTTGTTTTGGGTTTCACATGACTAGCACTTGCTGTTTTTTTACATTATATCACTGACTAACACTTAATAACCAACAGATATTTCCTATTATTTACATAGACAACGAAATGTGTGGGTGTTTTAGCAATGAGTTCATATCCAATTTTTTTATTTTTTATTTTATTTTATATTTTTATTAGTTGATTTCTTTGCTTGAATTCCAAGATTTCTCTCTCTATTTTTCTCATCTCAGAAAAACAAGACTCGATCGTCTTTATGTGTGCCAAACGAAGAACAAAGATGCAGAAAGATGTGCAGGTAAGGTAAAAGCTTTGAACCTGACTGTCAAAAAACTCACTACAAATAGCTTTAGATACACAAAGAGTTTTACTTGAGTGAGGTTTAAACCCCTCCCAAGTGCTACCTTGACACTGCAGAACACCTGTTTTTCTTTCACCTCCACACATCACTTTGTTTAAAAGCTCCCTCCTCTTCTTCCTCGCCAATATTATGTAATTCAAAGTTAAATCTTGATAGCTTTGTCACAGAATTAAAAAGAAATCAATCTGAATAGATGTTGAAGGTAGATTCACTTTTCTATTGTAATGGTGGAAAAGGTCATTAGGTAAGAAGAGATAGTGGTTTGTGAAAAAGATGGGAAGAATGAAAGAGGTTCTTCTGGCTTTGGGAGTAGACCATGCTTAAGTAAAATAAAGAGAAAAAAATAAGAGAGGAATGAGAGGAGAGATGAAAAGAGAGAGAGAGAAAGAAAAAAGAGGAAAAAATGAGAGAAGAGAAAAATGGAGGAGAAAGAGAATAAAGAAAGGGATAGAAAAGTAAAGAGTAAGAAGAAAGAGAGAAAGTGAGAGAAAGAGGGTAGAGATGAGAGAGGAGAGAGAAAGAGAGTAGGGATGGGAGAGGAGAGAGAAAGAGAGTAGAGAGGGGAGAGGAGAGAGAAAGAGAGTAGAGAGGGGAGAGGAGAGAGAAAGAGAGTAGAGAGGGGAGAGGAGAGAGAAAGAGAGTAGAGATGGGAGAGGAGAGAGAAAGAGAGTAGAGATGGGAGAAGAGAGAGGAAGAGAAGAGAGAGAGAGAGAGAGAGAGAGAGGAGAGACGGGAGAGAAGAGAGAGAGAGAGGAGAGACGGGAGAGAAGAGAGAGGAGAGAGAGGAGAGACGGGAGAGAAGAGAGACAAAATAGGAGAGAGGGAGAGAGAGACAAAATAGGAGAGAGGGAGAGAGAGACAAAATAGGAGAGAGGGAGAGAGAGACGAGAGAGAGAGAGAGAGAGAGAGAGAGAGAGAGAGACAAAATGGGAGAAAGAGAGAGAGAGAGAAAATAGGGGAGAGAGAGAGAGAAAATAGGGGAGAGAGAGAGAGAAAATAGGGGAGAGAGAGAGAGAAAATAGGGGAGAGAGAGAGAAAAAAAGAGGAGAGAGAGAGAAAAAAAAGAGGAGAGAGAGAAACAAAAGGGTAAAATGAGAGAGAAAGTATGAAAGAGAAAGAAAAGAAAAAAAGAACGTACTTTTCATACCAGGAACAAAAAATTATCTCATATGAATGCTTTTCCTCAAATTCAATAAGTTTGTATCCTAAATTTGGTAGTTCTATATCAAAATTTTTGATCAAGTATAAAGAACAAACAAGCAAACTCTTCCTAAATATAGATGCATTACATAATTTTTAATATAAAATGCAATGCAAATGATTTTTACAATAAAAATGCATTCAAAATGATTTTACCATAAAAATGCATTGAAGATGATTTTATTATAGAAATGCATAAGTAATGATTTTTATAATAAAAATGCACAGCAATCATTTTCCCAATAAAAATTCATTGCAATAGTTTTTACTTTAAAATTTCATTGGAAATTTGGAAACTCTATCCAAACATTTGGTCATCAAGAGAAGATAGAAAGAAACCTTCTCAGTTATTAATATAAATCTATTGTTTAACTAATATTAGTAATGCTATCAATAACGTTAAAAAATGTTATGAATTCTTAGACAAATTAGTCACTGTTGGTCAGCTGAACTGCAATTTAAAAAAAAGAATAAAACTAATAAAAACACCTAAAACAATAAAGAACACAGATTATGTCCGTAGTAGACTGATGCATGTAGATGATGTCATTCTTTTCCATTGATTCTGTCGGAGCAGATCACGCAGAGATCCATTGTCAGTAGGTGGGGTAGAATGGGCAAGAGAACAGTGATACTTGTGAGTAGGGGATGTGGGTAATGATTCCCAGCTCCCCCCCACCAGGAGAAAACAAAAATGGCTGCCACCTAACAAGTCCATATGCAAAAAGATATGCAGTAACAAACAAACGTATATTCTTTCTCTCTCTCTTTTTCTCGAAAGGCAAGGGAACATTCTAGACAAGAGGATGAAGATTTAGACGGACAAAGATTGAAAGATGCAAGTATAATTCGAGACAATGGCAACGGCAATATCAAGGAAAGTGGGGGTAAAGGAGAAAAAAAAAAAAAAATGAAGTGTCTCAAAGATAAAAAAATAAATATATAAAAAAACAAAACAAAAGGTATAAAAAATAGGAAGAAAATGGTAGGTGAAGGGAAGCTGGACATGTGAAGAAGGGAAAAAAATGTTTCTCTTAAGCAAAATAGATATAGTTATTGATGGCCAACTATGGTAGAGCAAGTGACAAGTATCATTTGCATTGAATTTATCAATGCAAGTATAATTTTTAATGCTACTACTATGACTGAACCCATTATTACTAACCACAAATGGTCAGCATAAAAACCTATGAGCTGGCATCTAGGTCATTGTAAACACATATACTAAAATAGCTAACTCTACTTTTTTAATGAACTTTAAAAAAGTCATCAATCCTCATTGGGAAACGCTTTTTCATTTCTAGCATAACAGTTATTGTGATAAGAAATGGAATTGGTAATCCAAGTTTAATTCTGAGACAAGGCTGTGAAAATGCCCTTGGGAAAAGAATGAACCAATCAGCTTTGGTTAGGCAACTAGTCTAGGAGAAAGAAAACTGAATTCAAACTACCTTTACTCTGCTTCAAAATTGACCTTGTGTCACATGCTGTCAGTGGTGGAGATGTTGGGTAAATACATATTCCATAAGGTTGAACGAGGAAGAATGAGTAGCGCAGTAGCTATCTTGATACAAAATAGACTTAGCGATCCAAGTTCAAATCCTTGATGAGAATGTTTGGGTTTAACTTTACGCTAATGTCCTTAGGAAGAGAGATGAATATCTTGTATTGGTAAGGGCAATCAATCAGAGAGAAGGAAAACTGAATTTGAACCTATTACCAATAGATCAGCATAAAACCAAGCGCTGGAGTCCCTAAAGCAGTCTGACTCTAGGTTCTTAAAAAGGTTCAATTTTATTGTTCTCTTTTTAGCTAAATGCAGAGCTCACAAAACTATTCCTTTGCAAACTGGACAGGAATTTATTTTATTTTTTCAGAGTATAGCTGATATAAATCTATGAAGCACACACACAATAAGAATTATACTAAATATAGAGATAGATAAATCTACAATGACTAAGCCTACTCTTACATATACAACCTTTATAATTTCTAAAGCAATCAATAGGATTATCTCCCTTTGTAATAACTCTCCAATGATCTTGTATTGCAATAGATTATTGTTGCTCATAGCTATGATGATGACAATGATACTGATGTTGCCAGTAGCACCATTTTTCACCAGTCTTCTTGCTATCAATGACAATAGTAAGGGATTTGGAGCAGCTAATGCCATTCCTCAGTCATTTTGGCCAAAGAATCAAAATCAATACAAGCATTAGATCTGACTCATTTTACATCACTTTATAATGAAATTAAGCATGAATTAGAATAAGAGTCTGTGGCTGAGGGCGAGGCAGTATGTACCCAAAAGAGAGGGAGACTGAACCCAACAGTCAACTGCCTGCACTAGCAAAAGAATTCTGGATAAGTGACCCTAGTACTTTAGGCCCTTTAGTTTCTCTCTCTCATCAAACTGGCTGAAATGGTGAGAAAAGATTTGAAGAATATGAATATATAAGAGAAGTGGAGAAAAACATTGGTTGAAGAAAAAAAAAAAGAAAAAAGCCTTTCTTTTATTGAAACAGCATTCATTTATTTGAGAAAAAAAATAACGAGTGTAATTTTGTCAATTTATTAGAAAAAAGTTTTTGAGAGAGAGAGAAGTTTAATATTTTAAAGTACAAAGAAAAATATGCTAAAAAAAAAAAAAGTGTACACCAAGTAAACTGCTTAAGTACAATAAATGTGAATCGGGTGGAAATTGAAAGGGAGAAAAAAAAAAAGTAAAAATATTATCTAAAATAACTAATTGAAAAACTTGAAAAGTGATTATCAACAAAATTAAAAACAGTAAAAAAAAAATTACTTGGATAAAATGTATTTAAAAAAAGATACAGAATTTTTGTGAATGTGATTTTTTAAAGAATAATTGGTTGGATAAAATGAATCGAGAGGAAAAATTTTAAAAAAATTAAATAATAACTAAGAATTTTATATATATATATATATATATATATATATATATATATATATATAAGAGAGAGAAGGGTCTAGTTTGAAACAGAAGAGCAAGAGAGAGAGAGAGAGAAAGAAGTAAACTAGAGACAAAAGAAGAGAAAGAGACAGAGGACCCAACTAGAGATTATATATGTCACTCCAACAAATATGACATTTTGGAGAGATATAAAAAGTCAATGTCATGTCCACTTGCAGCATCATCTCTCAATAAATCCCAGAGTTTTTTCTTTATTTCTTTCTTTTCATGAAGAAAAGAGTCAATGAAATTAGTCATTGCAAGTATGCCAAAGATAACATTATCCATCTACAATGAAGACACCAGAGAAAACAAGCCAAAACATTACATAAAGAAGACATTATTGCCTCTTCTTTTCATGTGGTAATGTCATCACCTACCAACAATTTTAGCCAATCAGATATGCACATGGATACTCTGTAATATCTAAACCTATTAATATTTATTAGTAGCAGCATTATCATTATTATTTACTACTACCACTAACTAAAAACAGGATCGGTCTGTTTGTAAAACTGCTTAACTTGTCAGTTTAAGTCTAATTTGTTTTGCTTTTCTCTGAAACAGATATCACTACTGAAAACTCTATTCTGTGTGGTATTTACTAGCAAGGTGGCTAAGAGTTGCCTGGATGGGATGACAAAAAAATTATTAAAACGAAAACAAAAATCAAAACACACATACAAACACACCTCGAAGTTTGATGCACCAAAATTTCATCCTCATTCTTCAAAATATGAGAGACACAATGAATGATGAAAATTCTTTATGAAAATCAAGAAAAGGAAATAATATGGAGGTATTTTTGAGAAATGTTATTCAGAACGGAATAAATTTAAAGTAGTTTCAGTGCTGTCAACAAAATTTAGCTGACCTTAGCAGCATTTACATAGCGATTGGAAATCTGATCACTCAGAAAAAATAAATTCACCCAAGCAGCAGCCATGTCATTGCAACTGTATAGTTGCACCACTTGGACTCTAACAAAAGGCTTGGAGAAAAAGCCAGATTGGAACAATAAAAGAATGCTGCAAGCTGTTTTGAACAAATTCTGGAAGCAGCACTTCACAAAACAGCAGCTGTACGGCCACTTACCTCCGATCTCACAAACTAGTAAAAGAGCTAGAGAAGTAAGAATGAACACATAAGTGACATTCTCCAGTGGACTCCTAAACAAAGACACATTAGTGTTGACTTACCAGCAAAAAATTTTATCAACTGTGCAGACACTAAATGATGTTTAGAGGATTTACAAAGAGAATCTATCAGCATGCCTTCATGATGACATAGCGATTGAGAACTTTTGTAGTTGACAGTAAAAAAAGTAGAAAATATGAGGGAATCTTGACAATATCAAATAAATTCCTGTATATATCTGGAGTTTAACGTGTATTTACTTCCATTTTATAAAATCAAAAGTCTGCACTGAAAGCTTCTTTTATTAAAAGTTCCAATATACCATCTGGAAAAGAAGGGGGATTGTTTTTTGTACTGGTTTCAAATTTATTTCTCCCTCCTTGTGTGACAAAAAAACCCGTCTCCAACAGGAGGTACTTGACTAGCCAGCCCCATGTTATGCATATTGAGTCAAATATGCAAGTGAAACTGATTTTTTCCATTTTTTTTTTTTAACAACTGATTATTTTGGTAGATGGGTGAAGGGAGAAGAATGCTTCCCACTAGAAAACAAAAATGAAAGTCAGAAAGAAAACACAAGATCGTTGGTGATATTTTCCAAGAAAAAGATTAGAATTCAAATAAATGCTCACTTAGATTAAGAATTAGATTCCATGAAGAAAATGGTGGCGTTCTTTGCTCAGCACTCTAAGACAACATCTTTAACACAGTCACAATGAATGTATCTTAGACATTTATTTATTTTGTTATATTTCTATATGGAATATTATGGCACCAAACAATAATATATTATCCCAGGAGATGGAAGAATGAAATGAAGAGAAAGAGAGAAAGTGAGATAACTATTTCTGTTAACGTAAAAGTAATTGGGGAGAATGAATTGATGGGGGGGAGAAAGGAGAATTGTTGGGGAGGGGGTCTCTTACCCAATCATTCTAAATTATAACCAAGAGTGTATAGATTGGTAGAAAAATTGTCTATACAATAAATGGTTTTCATTAATGATGAAATGTAAAAACAGCTGCATCAAACACTTATTTCATAATTAAGATCAGAGTGTAATATCTGCCCGTATATGCTTAAATCTCACATCATTTATAATTAAAAAAAAAAAAAAGAAAAAAGGGAGGCGCGGGGGGGGATGATTCGTATTATTTTATTCCTTAGAGAGTTTTGCGCACCAACGTTAGCTGATGGTCTTTCACTGGAGTTTGAATGACAGTAAGTAGTAAAGTTTGCGACCAGAAGGCTCCCTTTTCAATAGCTACTACACTGAGGTATAGGGGAGGGCGCTACTCCTTTTCCTGGATTGCTCCACTTTACCCTTGATATGTACCTTATAATGCTGAGAGTTAAACAAGGAGGCCTCAAATACCATTTTTAAAGTCTTTGGTATGACACGACCTAGGATTGAATCCAGGTCTCCCAGACCATTGGCAAACACTCTACACACTAGGCAAATGATCCAAAGTCTCCTCAAATCTCCAGAACTTTTTTTTTAGTATTCTGGCTGATCTCAACAATGCTGTAGTTTGGATAGTCTCCACTTGTCCTCTCATTTCCAAGTCTTGCAATCCTTTTATCAATCCTTTGGTGACTGTACCAAGCGCACTGATTACAATTGCTATCACTGTCATTTTTATTGATTAACAAAAAAAAAGAACTTGTAATCTAGTGGATTTTGCTGCTTCAGCAGATCATAGAGTGAAAATAAAAGAAAG
This sequence comes from Sepioteuthis lessoniana, assembly GCA_963585895.1. Classification (NCBI taxonomy): domain Eukaryota; kingdom Metazoa; phylum Mollusca; class Cephalopoda; order Myopsida; family Loliginidae; genus Sepioteuthis; species Sepioteuthis lessoniana. The sequence continues at coordinate 33,187,237 of OY757939.1, forward strand.
GGGGAAAATAGAATACTTGGATCCTGCAAAAACAAAATGAAACAAACCCAACAACAGAGGAACATTAGGGTGACAGTAGTACCGATTGTAGTTGGTACACTTGAAACGGTATCCAAAACCTTGAAAAAAGACAAGAGGAATTGGAAATCAAAGGAAGTATAGAGACCATCCAGACCACAGCAGTGGCTAAAATTCTCAGAAAAATCCTGGAGGCCTGAGAAGATTTGTTGTCAATCAAACTTCAATAAAACACCACCAGCTGATGCTGGTGTAAACAAAAACAAAAAAAAAACAAAACAAAAAAAAACACTTACAGGGAGTTAAAACATAACATGTTCATTCTAATTTGTGTGTTAACATAATCATTAAATTTCTAATTAAGTCCGAATCTCTAATATATTGCAAAAATCTTTGTATATATGTTTATACAAACATCTAATGTTTTTGTCCTACTAGAGCAATGGAATTTTTCATTCAGTAGTGAGACAAGGTTGTGTGATAGATAAATATATAAAAATTAATGTTGTGTTTTATGTAAGTAGATGTCTTATTAGTCTTAGCATAAACATTTTTTGTTTTTGTAACTTGTGAAGAGAAGACAGGGCTTTGTGTATGTGTGCATTATATATATATGTAAAAGAAATAGTTGAATCAGACATGTTACAGAATGTTGAAAATAGGTAGATATAAATGAAGATTAAGATGAACATAGATGGATAGATAGACTGATGTGATTTATTTATTTTAAGGAAATAAGTTTTAAATTTAATTTTTCGACACTAATTACATCACACAAATTTGAAACAAATGGAAATGGAATGTTTAAAACTTCATTTTTTTCCCCATTTCATTAAAAAATCCACACAACCTGGAGAAGACAATGTTTTCACATTTAAAAAACCGAAACGTTTAACATTGGCAAAAAATAAAAATCCTCCTCTGAACTTAGTGTTTACCCCCCCTCACCACATCTCTCTCTTATATATATATATATATATACTTACCTCTTTGGAAAAAACTGATAAGTAAAAAATAAATCAATACATGAGTGAAAAAAATAAACTTTCAGGGTAAGAAATTTAATCTCCAGTCTATTATACACGAGCAAGAGGTCTTTAAGTGCTTGATGGGTGAAGAAAAAAAAAAAAAAAAAAAGGTAATTAATTCTTGATGAGTTAATTATTATAAGGAAATAAGAAACAGTTGAGAGTCATTACAATTAATTAGATAATTGGTCTGATAGGTTGATGAGAGAAAAAGTTATGTATTTCTCGTTGTATCAGGATGGGTAGGCATTTAAGTACAGGTAAAGGCCATAGTATCTAGGCAGACACTCCAAGGTGCTACACAATCTTTCTACTCTTATGTGGACTATTGCCAGAATAAGTTAAGCTTACTAAATATAGTAAAATAGAATGGTTGTGTGTGCACACATGATTGGTAAAAAAGAGTTGAAACCTTCTAACCAATCTAAAGATGATTGAAAAAAAAAAAAAAAAGGGGAGGGGTTATGTTATAAAGATTTATTTTTTTTGTATGTATAGGACTTTAACATGGTAAAAATGGCACATTGTAGCAAGATTTTTGTAAGGGCAATAATGCTAAAATTGCTTTAAGTAATTTCCAACTGGATGGTACAGTTTTCTGCAATCATGCTCTCACTAACTCTCTCCCCACTTAACCTCCATCATCAATCCACTTCTTACTCATTCATTTTGATTTAAGATAGACAACTATTAATTGCTAATCAATGAGTACTATCCATTATTTGTTTATTTGCAATTGATTATACTATAAATATGAAAACCTTCAAGCAGAATGGTTTCCTAGTGGTGAGAGAGTTGGTTTGATTTCTTTGTTTAATAGCATATCAACCTTCATGGGTTATTTCATGCTTAAGTCATCCTTGTAGAAGGACAAAAGTGGGTCTATTTCACTCACAGCTGGGTGGGATGGAGGGCCTTTTATGGGGTTCATGCCTTCCTAAAGAGCATTAGTTTGAAAGTGCATGAAAAAGCAAAACTGTATTTTGAATTCGTAGTCAAGCATATTAAGCAGTATGCCACAGAGCCCCACCCCTTAGTACCCAAGATGAGTGTTTCAATTATCTTAAGGGAATGTAAAGAGATTTTGTTTTAATAAACATTGTGGTGGACTTGGAAATTAACATTGACTTTTTTGAGTGAGAGTGTGTTGTTAAACTTCTGTAGCCCAGTGATTTTGACTATTTTAAGTGAATTTCCCTTTGCCATTGCTCGGTTTTGGTTGGCTGGTTTTATGGAATACAACCCTTGTGGGTTATTTAATGCCAAATTCTGTTATATAACTTGCAAATGAATAATTTTGTAGGTAACGTTTTAAAACAAGCCAGAACTAATTTGTTTGCACACAATTAAATGGTTTCAAATATAATTAAATTTTTCAATTTGACCCATAGATGGGACCCTAACAGGTACAACCATTCCGGGTCAGAGTGGACCTGAGAGTAATGGTAATGAAGGAGTACTCCAAATTCACCAAATTTCAAGACTGGAGCTTCACCATCAAATGGAGTTTAATGTCACACTCAGGACATCATTCTTTGGAATGATACACTTTCTATTCTTGTGAATCAAAAATGACTGCATTATTAACAAAGTATTTATCTCTGAGTAGCTGCAAGGAACCTGCTCAAGAAACAGTGAGGAAGGAGAAATGTTTGTAGGAAAATCTCAACTTGTTGACCTCTGAACCCATACAAGATCTTTTCAGCTAATCCAAAGTGCATTTCATCATATGTCAGAGTTTGGTGTGTGTTCTAGCAGAACATATGAGTTGACAAGCATTCAACACAGCAGAAAGTGAGGAATCGCATAATAGATTTGGTAAGCATTGAAAACGAGAGAGAGAGAGAGAGTTGAAACAGTTTAAGTGTGAAAGGGAGATGAAAACTTTAAATAATGGCCAAATTAACAATAAATAGGGATAATATTTATTTACATTTTCCCCCTTTCTTTTTAATTGCTTAAAAAAAAAAAAATTCTGCTTACTAATACTTGGCATTTTGTGCCAATTAAGCTGATCCATTTTCTTAAACTAGAACATTAAGATGAATCTGATTCTTAAAATGGTAAAAAAATTAAAATAAAACAACAAAATCAAATGTTAGACTTTATACTAATGAAACAGTATCAGTAGAATTAACTTGTCTTACAATCAATATCAATTCGAAGTAGGCTGTAAAAATGTAATAAAATACTAGCAACATTCTTTTCTTAACTTCTGTTTCATAAGAGCTATAATTCATCTCTTCCATGAAATTTATTCACTGTTTCTATAATTATTCCACCTGAAGAGAACTAAAAGAACCAGCCAAAACAATGGCAAAAAGTGATTATTCAGTACAAAAAAATTGACTAAAATATTTTTGAAAAATAATTGTTTTGATAGCTAAGATTTTTTTTCCATAATAAAGACTTTTTTTCTTTTAATTTGCAACTCTACTATAAATAGTTTTTAATTGATTTCCTACGAGAAGGCTTCACAAAATCTAACCTAGTTTTGATTTAAAAAAAAAAAAATTTCCATTTGCATGTCTATGGGTTTGAGATGAGAGGGAGTTAAAGCAGGGGCATGTGTTAACTAAAATCCTTTCAAATCAAACATACAAAATGAAAAACAGAGAAGGAAAAAGAGAAAAATGAATAACACAAACTGACTCAAGAGAAAGTTGACAATCCCAAGCATTACTTTTCAAGGGAGATAACTGATGTTCATTGCAGAATACTTCCACTTATGTATTTGAAATTAATTATATCGATTTCATAAACAGGATGTGATTTAACATTGAGCTTAATAGCCACTGGAAGTGGCCTTTAATTGAATGTTTTTTTTTTTTCTTCTTTTAATTTTTAAGTGATCATAGCAAGATTCTCAACACTGCCTCTTAAACTTTGCAGATCACTTGCATCAAATTCTGGTGTTATTCAGGAAAGTCCAAGAGAAGACATATCCGAAATGGATTTTAATGATTCAGATAATTTTTTGATCAGCTACCAAATCAAACTCTTTATATATAAGATTTTTTGCAACCTATATGCTACTCCAAACATAGCACATGTAATCAAAGTTGCAATTAGATTTGGAGAACAGGGGGAGGGGGTATAAACTTGGTGTCTTGGAAGGCCAGCAACAATATTTAGTGAGATTTGTAATTGTATCATGTCAGAATGCAATAAGTAAACTAATTCTTTTTAATTGGGGGAGGGATTGAAATAGTTCCCTGGCTTCTCTTCTAAGCTGCATACAATCATTTTTTTCCCCAATAAGTCAGCTATCTATCAAGGTGCGTACGCGCATGCACACTTCATTTAAAATGTCAGGAAAATAGACAACCTGAATGATTGTTAATACCATAACTGATTGATTTTAAAGGCATGTCAATCTATCTGGGTTTTTTTTATGCCTAGATGTTAGGGAATTGTGTATGGTCATATTTCCATTTTTGTGTAATGTTTTAGAGGTATTTTTGGACACGGTTATATATCAAGTTTTCCTATTGAATAGAAATAATCTGCAAACAAATCTATTTGATTCCTAGACAGGGCCCTAACAGGTACTATCACTCCAGATTAGAGTGGACCAGTGAGTAATAGTAATAGAGGGGTGGCTCAACACTGCCCTGGGCTCCAGAACTGGAGACTCTTCACCAGATGTAATTTAGTGTCATATCCAGGACATGCTAATACCATCAAGTTCTATCAAGAGATACATACTCCTTTCTAAAACAAAAAGCTAGACAATAAATGAATAAATTTTTTAAAAATAAAATTAAATAATTGAAATGAAATAAAAAGATGGTTTTATTAAAAGATACTATAAAGATAAAAACTTTGTTGGGTGGGGAAGAGGAATTAACATTCAGAATATGAGTCCTAGAAAGAAAAAAAAAAATGTTTTCACATCTAATTTATAAAGCAATGTTGAAAAAGTAGATTAAGATCTGATTTTCCAATATGCATTGAAATATCTTGCATTGTGCATCAATAGCAGATATAATCCAGTAAATTCAAAGCCAAGTAATTTTCTTGATGCAAACAATCACTGAGCTCGTAAGAATTACAGTTATTCAAATTCAAAAAAAAGATTCATTTCATTTCATTTCATTTCATAAATAAATAAATAAATAAGAAAATTGAAAAGTGAAGTTGTTAATGATCAAAATGGCATTATTGGCCAAATTCAGCTTCTTACCCCCCCTTTTTTCTAAATCCCAAATCTGTCCGACATAATTGAATTGCTCTGAGATGATTCAGCAAAAAATAAATAAAATTAACAAAAAACGAAACAAAACAACTAAAATATGACAGCTTTTTTAAACTCTTACATTTAGAGAGCTCCTATTCAACATTCCTATCCAAACTTATTAAATTAAAAAGAAATTGTCAAACAGAAATAAATCAAAATGAAAATTTGCCTTACAATTAAAGAACACACCTAATAAAATCAACTTGTAAATTATTCACCATATCAGAGTTAAAATGGTTGTCTGTTGTGAGAAACATAGTAACAGTAGTAGTGGCAAAGAAGCAAAGGGACTATTCTTTATAATAACCTTATAAGATGATAGAACAAATTTAATGTTTGGAAAATGAAGTGTAAAGATTAAATATTATGCTACTGATGATAGCTTTAAAATATTCATTATTTCACTTTTAAATTTCTCAAGATATCAAACTGCTGAGAAGAAAAAGAATATATATATATATATATATATATATATATATATATATACAAAATCTATAAAAAAAAGACTTTATGCAAAAACTTTTTTGCAATTATATATATATATATATATATATATATATATATTTTAGACAAAAACTTTTTTCAACTGCAATTACAGCTTTTTTTTGAAAAATATATGGAACACACGTGGAAATATATATATAATATTTAGTTTGTTATATTTATGAATAAAGAGTACTCAATATCAGTGATAGAGAATTTCATCTAGGTTAATCTGATGGAGGTTTGCATAGTTGAGAAACTGACAGTCAAGAAATGATGTTGACTGTGCTATATATATATATATATATATATATGTGTGTGTGTGGGGGATCATTCCTTATCAACTCAAACAAAATTTATGGTCATCATTTGAGATTTTCATAAAATTTCGTTATTAATATCTGCCCTAGAGAAAGAAAACCTGAAATTTTTAATTTTATTTGAGCAGGAGTAATGGCCTCTTGAAATTTGATTGGATTTTCCTGTAGCAAGTCAGTTCACTACTATAAAAACCTCTAATTTTAGGCATTCTTTGACAGCATGAAAAGTAGTCAGTTGAATTCATTTCTTGGTTTTTTCATTTATTGTCTTTCTTTCTCAAAAATTACAACCCCACCATATTTGTATCTAACTTTATGAAACTGCTGCAAAAACTGATATAACTAAGAAAATTATTTTGATAAAAATTTCCAACTGGCTACAGCATTTGGAATCCATATAACAGTGAATTTAATATATTCTTATTTTCATATCTCAATATATCATTAGTGTCAAGGTTCATTTAATATGACTAAAATTAGGTGGAAAAATGGTTGAAATAGTTTATGTTTATTACTATAAGACAGAATAAAATTTTCAATAAAACTTTCAAATTACTTGAAAAGAATAACCATTAAAAATTAAGGGAAAAAAATCTCATCTGAAATATTCAATACCTTTGGAGGACCTTCTTTAATTACTCACCCACAAAGGGTCATCAAGTTACATTTGAGGTCTGAAATGTTCCAAGTAATAAAAATGACAAGACCTTTCAGTAGTGAATAAGATTTTATTAGTTGGCAATAAAATAAAAAAAGAAGAAAGTTACTTGTTAACCCCATAGCAAGCAGATAATTTTTTTTTAATCCTTGTAGAGTGAATTATTTTCAGGAAATTTGCAAAACAGGAGCATTATATATATATCCACAATAAATTCAGAATGACTATTTGAAAATATATAAGAGGATTCTTATGAATCTCCAGGAGTGCTTAATGTAAGATAACTAATATATAAATTTCATACAGAGCAAATTCGTATAATAGAAAAAACTTAACCGTCATTTGGCTATTATAAATTTATTTCAGCTGGCCACTCCATGAGACAGACCAACCTCTTCAGATAGCCATCACACAATGGAGATAAAAAATTTCATTTTCAAGTTATAAAAATATTCTATCAATGGATTCTTAGTCGTTTAAAATTATAAATACGTATATAAAATTTAACCTGCAATTGTGTGTCATTGTACAACAGCATGAAAACAAACCATTCATTTATAATAATAAATTTTGAAAAAATAAAAATAAAATTACATAACAGTGGGGCCTTTTAGTGATGTTTCTGTACATTAACATTGACTTGGTCAATGAGCAGTCCATAAGAAGATGCCTTACTTTGACCAATTTCAAAGACAGAAATGCTGCTCTGCCTGCAAAAGAGTTAATGCATTTTATCCTTTAAATTTGTTATTTTAATTTTTTTTTTTTTTTTTTTTTTAAAGTCTCATTTGGTCTTGTAGTTACAATTTTCTTTCATTGCAAATGGATTGCAGAAAGAAATATCGGATCATAAATATTTGTTTATTATTGATTGCATTTTCTCAAAATCCATTTTTGGATAAAGTGTATCTTCTCTTAAAGAGTAGATCAATCGGTATATCATATTTGGATAGGGTACCAAACATTGACTAGGATTAGAATTTTTTGTCCAGAGCCATTTAAAACTGTTTCTATTCATTAATTTCACATTAACATCTTTATTTTCTTCAAAGGATTCAAGTATTAATCCAATATAAGTAAAGTTGGTGACCATAGTCGAGGGTGACTAGAAGGCTCCCTTTTCAATAACTACTACACCGAGATGTAGGGGAGGGCGCTACTCCTTTCCCTGGATTGTTCCACTTTACCCTTGATATGTACCTTATATTGCTGAGTGTTAAGCAAGGAGGCATCAAGTACCATTTTTAAAGTCTTTGGTATGATGCGACCTAGAATTGAACCCAGGTCATCTGGACAATTGGCGAACACTCTACCCACTATTAGAGAACAATGCAATGTATTTGCTACAAATCAACATTTTTAATACATTTTCTGTTTCATTAGGAAGGCTATCATAGAGAAATTTCAATACAATCTCAAATTGTGACCATGGCACAAAGACTAAGGTAAGCTGAGTTTATTATTCTGGCACGAGTGTGAGTAAAAATACTGAGAGAGAGAGGGAGGGAGAGAGAGACCCTTATAATATTCCAGTACCTGTGGATAAGGGTATCACCAAAACTTTAGAAGTGAGAAACTGATTAAGATCAGGTTTTGAAATATGATATCCTTTCTCCTCACACACACCAGGTTACAAGGTGCTAGAAAAAAAAACCTGCCAACTTCCATGAAATCATCATCATCAGGCCCAAATCAGACTAATTTATGGACCGGAACTTGCAGTAAAAGAAGATGATTTCCTAATGATGGATCCATTCGCAAAGTCAATATCCAAACAATGAAGATTGATCAAGTGGAGGTCAAATAAGTGATCAAATGCAGGACAAAGATCAATTATTATGTTACAAATTAACTACAAGCATTTGTGATTTGCTAATTTAATAGTGTGGCATTGTCAGAGGTTTTTTTTTTTATTTTGATTTATTATGTTCTCTTGTCTGGAAACGAATAATAGTGTTATCAACAGGTTAATGGAAAATGCAGTTTTATAGCCTACAGACTTTTATATAAGAGACATAAGTCTTAAATCAAATACCTGTTTTTTCTTTCCCTTTTTTTCAATTTAATTAATTGGTGTTTTAAATGATTATCATACATTTATATAAAAAATACTAAGTTTTGAGTTTTGAAATTTCTTTTAAATACAAACATCCTTATTTAGAAAGGCAATCTTGGCATGTTTTCCTGTCATTTCATCTAATCCATTTTTACAAAAATCCCTTGCCCTCATGACATAACATTAAAAATCATGTGGTCTTTTTAGAGTCTCTGGTGTAATTTTGTGCACACCATGCAAAATGTGTATAAATGTGAAGAAGTGGGGTTATATGAAAAGTCTCTCTGGGCCTTTAGGGGACTCCCCAATATTTAAGTTTTTATTCCTAAAGCAAATACTTGATTTGTTTTTCATGACTAGCAAACCACTGTTAGTGAGTTTGATTCTAAATGAGTTCTCTATATTTGTAGCCTTGTGCCAAACTATGGTAACCTTAGTAAATGATTCTTGAGGGCATTAGTGCCTTGGACAAATGTAAAAACTTTGCCAATTTCATTTTGATAACACTCTGCAACTCCTTTCTTTAAACAGGGAAATAAAACTGGAGACAGGATTCTTGTGCATCAATAAGATGAAATATTAACCTCCCCTCATTAAGTAAGATTTGGGGATGGGGAATGTCCAATTATCTTTTGTGTTCCTATTTTCATGACAGAAAATTATTGTTATTTTTTTTTTCAGTGGTAGCAAAACCCAACAATGTCAACCAGTTCAAAAGCAAATTAAATTAAGTAGGATATTCTCTACTCCACAACACTAAATATGTTCAAGATTCTCTCTTTATGTCAAAGGTTGAGAAGAAATCACCTCAAAATCACAAAGGCATAAAAATATTTATAGATAATTTTTAACAATGACTTACAGTGTCAGCTCAATATTGATTGATTGCCTGGGATACGCTTTTTATTGGATATAATACAATCTCAGGGGTTTTATTCTAGTTTTGAAGGAAAAAGGTTTTGTCAGAAAATCAAACCAAAATGGAGGATTGGCTTATGAGTTGAATTTAGATGGGAACGTTTCACTGTATCATGTTTGACCAATGAAGAAGTGCATTGATATTTTTCTTGATAAATGATTAAAAACAAATTTTAAATCCATTTTAGACAAAATGTTTCTTTTTTAATTTCCTGAATGTAAGTTTTAACTGTCATGTATCAAAAATGGCCCTATTCAGTCAATTCCTGACCACTGACAATCCGTTTTTTCTACATTTCAAATGCAAAACGCAGACTGAGTATTAAACTAGCTCAGAGATAACAAATATTTGGTGTAAACATACAGCAAAATATGAAATAGTAGAAACAGAACAAAATAAAGAATACAGAAAGGGTAGAGCTAAAATAATATTAAAATATATAAGTTCATGTTTCTCACAATATTAAGTTTTATGAATAGTTGATTGATAGGTCAACTGTCTTGTAAAACTCAAGTCGTGAGAAACATTTTAATATATATGAGGGTCATTCAATAAATAAAGTGAATTTTGTCTAAGGAGTCGGCATTTAAAAGCATAGTTTACAGATGCCACTTTTCCAAAGAAATCAAGTGATGGGTCCTTTCATATCCTTGAAGATGAATTTCACATGTTTGCAGTTCTCAGCCACCAAAAATTTGATGATAGGCCTCTGATCAAGCCTAGAGTACTGTTTGATTTACCACCATTTTGAATAAGCACAAAACATTTTTAAGAGATTAATATAATTTATACTATAAACCAATTCCAAACAATGTAGAGTATACATTTGTGTGTGAAATTATTTTGATGGTTTAAAAAATACCTTTATTGAATGACCTTTGTAGTTAAGGAAAAAAAAAAAGATTGTCCATTAATTTAAGCCAAGGTTAAAATATAACTGCATTAGGGTCAGCAACGTGAAAAGCAATATAAAATCTGGCCAGTAAAGAGTGATATAAACTTAATTATTTCAAGCTTATCATTGCTAAGATTATTCTTTAGAATCTTTGGATTTCTGTGTTACTTTAGGCGGCATTATCTTAAGGTTTTACTAATTTTAGTTTTTCAAATAATCTATGGAAATTTGAAATGTGCTGCAGATGCAAATAAATCTCAAGCTTGTAAGAATAAAAAAAATCCAAACAAGCAGTTAAAATGCAAGTGTCATAATACTGTCAAGTAAATACAAGACTTTACTATATAGGGTGAAATGAAAACTAGAAAAACAAGACTAAATTATTTGAAAAAATTAATCTCGATAAATTGGCTTATATTTGTGATAATTGTACAAATTAATCCATGAAGATTTTCTTCCAGAAATAGAAAATGTGCCGTTAGCATATGTCATATTGTACTGCCATTATGAAAGTTTAATGCACCATTTCTCTAACATTTTAAGTTTATGCAACCCATGAAATAGTTTTCATGTCTCTCGGAACCCCAGCATAAAACTCCTATACCAATATTCATATTGATTTTATATTCTATTGTACTTCACGTGGAACACCAGTTGAGAAACACTTGTTTAATATATTTAGTTTGAATAGAAAACTAGAAAGGGAGGACTTAATTATTTGAAAAAAAAAAAAAAAAAAAAAATCATCTCAATGAATTTGCTTGTATTGGTAATTGTATGAATTTTATAAGGTGAATACAACACCTGTTTGGTACAGGTAAAACAATTTCAGAGTATAAAAGAGGACTGAATCAAATCAGTTGTCATAAAAGTGTTGGGTATTACTAATTTAGTACTGCGTAGTTGGTAGGAAAAAAACAACAACTGTGACTCTTCTACTTAAGGTGTAGTCATCTCTGACTTCTGTTAACTTTATGAATATTGGACATGAGTTGATTGGAGCTGAATCTGATATATAAAACCCTTCACATAGTAAAAGCCTCTAAATTTGAATCATCCACACCACTGACATTAGTTATTGTTTTGGGATTAATTTTTCAAAAAATAGTAAAATTTTATTTGTATCTATGAAAGCACTGATATATTCTTACAGATTTTTTTTTATATTCAAGGAATTTATATTGCCTATTTGTTTTTATTACAACTCTGCTCTAGTAGGTTAAAGTAATTTAATTAATTATTTAATCAACATCTTTTTTTAAAACTTAAAAAAGAAAAAAGTACAACCAATAAGTTTATTTGGGTTTTATGGCATATCAACCTTTATAGGTTATTTAATGCCAAATCCATTTTTATACAAATAATCAGTTGTATTTCAAACAATTCAGTTGAGCATGAGTTTGTCCAAAACAGTTCTATTTCAAGCAATTCAGTTTATTCAAACAGTTATAATACAAACAATTCAGTTTATCATAAGTATAGTTTTTTTGTTTACACACAGTTAAAGGTCAAAACAGAGTCTCAATGTCAAAACAGTTCTATTTCAAGCAATTCAGTTTAGTATAAATACAGAGTTGAGTTCTATTTGACGCATAGATAGAACCCTATTAGATGCTATCACTTGGGGCTAGAGTGGACCAGGGAGTGATGGCAATAAAGGGGTACTCCACATTCCCAAAGTTCTAACAATACTGGAACCTCACCATCAAATTGTTTAGTGTCATATTCAGGACACACGTTAGGGGAGGGGGGGTCTTATCTCCCTACAGAGAAGCAGTCTGTGTATTCTACAGCCCCAGCTGACAGGGCAAACAACCAATAGGTCAATAGAAAATGTCTATCATTCTTTACGAAGTAACAAATGCAATCTAAATTTAGATGGAATTAAAGATCGTAAGAAAAAGACCTTACTCAGATTCGACAGATTCAAAATTGCTCTGACTCTGCAACCCTGTTTTTAGTAAACGACAATTTACCATAACCATATTGAATTTACAGCATAATTTCACCCCCACCTCTCCAAAACAAGAAAAGAAATAAAAAAGGTAAAAAACGAAAAATCAATCAAAATAAACAAATTAGACATCTACAAGGAGAGATCAAGAGAAGCACAATTAAAGTTTTTATTTTTCAATACCAACTGGTTTCAAAAGATTTGCAAAAGTGACAATCAAGCATTGATCTTTGAGATTTCTTCATTGGAAAAAAACAAAACAAAACCCTTTTCTTATTTGATATCATGTCATCACTTTTCCCCTGTTGATTGGCCAATGAAAGATATAGAACAGTTTTTATATATCTACAGGTACAAATGTTATATGAACAGCAACTAGACATGATGGATTTTACTTACAAATCTTAGGTTGCCTCCCTGACTATAATAAGCACTCCCCTTCTAACTTCAGAAATAAATACATTTGCAAAAATAAAGTGAATGAAAAAAGGTTAAGCAACACAGAGTTTCAGAAAGTGCAAAAAATTCTTCCTATGCTTTAACAATATCCCTCTTTATGAATGGTCCTAAATTTAGTGGAAAAGACCAGGGATTGTTTCCTTTTCAAAATCTTCAAGTGAAGATGTTTAAGTCTTCTGATTATTTTTCTTATGTCTGGGTCAAGATGGTGAAGAACCAGACATAAAAATAAGAAGACTCAAATGTCTTCACTTGAAGATTTTGAAAAGCAAACAATCCATGGTCTTTAACTGAACATTTTAGATAACGACTTGCTGCTCAAGCATATATATATATATATATCTCCACACATTCACACAAGAGTGGATCAATAAGTCTGTAGCCTAAGAGAACTCAATTTTAATGAAATTTCAACATTTGATGTAGGTAATTAATATTCCTCAATGAATTAAGTATATAGATAAAAGATGAAATTAAGTTGAAAAAAATTATATAACTGCTTCCTTATCCATGGACTGATTGAGATTATAATTACACACACTTGCATAATCTCCCATATACATTTAAGTCCTTCAAAAAGATGAAGGCTGTTTTTAGATTCTTAGTAAATAAATAAAGCCCCTTCAATAACCTCTCACAAATATTAGTTGTAAATTATAACTAATAATGATGGTACAATTTTCTTCAACATGTCCATAAAAGTTATTGAGTTGATAGAAAACTGCAACCCAAATTAAAATGAAATAACTAAAAGACTTACCAAGCTGGCCGGGACAGAAGCCCCGTTTGGATAGGGGTAAGGTGAAACAACATAGCCAGGAATAGGGCCAATTCCTCGATCTGCAGGATGCTGTGACACAACCTTATCTGGAAAAAAAAAAAGAAAAAAAAAAAAGTAAAAAGATGAAATGTTAATCACAGACATGGTTGTCAGTCATGAATAAAATGGTATTCAAATATGTGACACTTATTGGTTGGGGAATAGGCACATGACAGTTTTTTTTTTTTTTTTTTTTTACATAAGTAAGCAAACCTGAGCAATTTCTTCATTGGTCAAAACGGTCTTAAGTTGATATCCAATTTGCATCAATAAGATTTATATATATATATTGGCCTCGTAGGTAGAGTGTTCGCCAATGGTCTGGGAGACCTGGGTTCAATCCCAGGTCGCATCATGCCAAAGACTATAAAAATGGTACTTGATACCTCCTTGCTCAACACTCAGCAATATAAGGTACGTATCAAGTGTAAAGTGGAGCAATCTAGGGAAAGAGTAGCACTCTCCCCTACAACTTGGTGTAGTAGCTATTGAAAAGGGAGCCTTCTGATCGCCCTTGACTATAGTCGCCAACTTTACTTACTTACTATATATATGTAGCATCTGTTTCTAACATGTTTGATTGAGTCAGCCTATTTAATCTTTGATGTGTTCGAGTCTTCGTATGAATTGTTTGATTTTTGGATGGAATGAATTAAGGAAGGTGCTATATTTTCCCCCAGGTAAGGCATGGATCACTATTAACAATTTATCAATCACACGGAAATCTAATTGCTGATAAATGCTTCCAAATTTTAGCCATGTATGTACTCCTGTATGGTTGAGAGACTTGATGAAAAAAAACAGATGCAAACTCCACAAGAATACTGCATATGGTTTTGAACAAATCCAGGAAGCATCACCCCACAAAACACCAGCTGCACTGTTACTTGCCTCCCATCTCGCAAACCATCCAAGGAAGACAAGACATGCATGACACAGGAGAAACTGAGATAACTTATAAGCAACATTCTCCCATGGTCTCTAACACACAGACCCACCAGTGTTGGCCGAGCTGCAAACATTTATAAACATGAGCTTTGTATGGATGCTGGATACAGTCAGGGAACTGGCCAAGTCTGATTGATGATAGGGATGGATGGTTAGAGAGAGTCAATGGAATCCATGCTAAGACTTGATGATGATATACGTGGTGCATTCAATAAGTTTCCAGGCTTTTTTTTATACAGGCATTTAAAATTGTCGTAGACTCTTGAAAATTCAGCATGTTATTGATATACATCTTATGAGATGACTGACCAATTTTTATGATTTCAGATTCAAATGAACAGCTACACCACCAATTGGAATACACCCTAAAACCTGATTATTACAGCAGGTGAATTTCAGAAATGCAATCTGGACACGAGGACACTTTAGAAGAACGATATGCAATAAAATTATGTTTTAAACTTGGAAAAAATGCCACAGAAATGTATGGAATGCTTCAGACTGCTTTTGGAGCATCTTGCATGAATTGAGCATCAGTTTTTGAGTGGCATAAGAGATTCAAGGAAGGCACGGAGTCTGTGAGGGAAGATGAGCGGTGTGGGAGGAGTAAGGAAGTCAATACACCAGAGTTGATTGGCCAGAGGGTTAGGGTTTTAAGGGAGTTCAGGAAGAGATTCTGTCGGAAGAGGCCAGCACTCTTCATATCGGATCTGTGGCATTTCCATCAAGACAATGCACCAGTTCACAACTCCATCCTTGTCACAGACTATTTGACCAAGATGGGCATCAAGACAGTTCCTCGCCCTCGCTATAGCCTTGCTCCCTGTAACTCTTGGTTATTCCCTAAGCTCAGAGGTTGTCGTTATGAGACAATTGAGGAGATAAAAGAGGCTGTGACAAAAGTCATTGACACACTCACACAAGAGGACTTCCATGGGGCCTTCCAGAAGTTGTTGTAATGATACAAGTGCATTGCAGCCAGAAGAGATTACTTCGAAGGGGACTAGAGTTTCATGTGTGTACTATCAATAAAAGTGCCCATACGAAAGAGTCTGGAAACTTAATGATCCTCATATATTAGGATAGTGTAGACAAAGAGACAACACCACTAGGTAACGGTCAATTTCTCACCTACACAATCATAGGACCAAGATTAACTTGCATATACAGACATAACCATCTACATACAGACATACACACATGCATATATACATATATCTATCTGTGCACACACACATGCATATATCTATCGACACCCACATACAGTTGCCGATGATTTAATGCAACAAAAAGTGTAATAATAAGCTTATAAGTATTTTGATTATTTTCACCCGTAGTAAATATTTCTATTTTGTTTCAGTTAAATTCATTACTTATAAAAATAGTTTTTGTATAATTCTTACAGTATCAGTTTTTGAAAAGTTGATATAAACATAACTCAATAATACAAATAGAAATTATTATAACTTTAAGGTTTTTCAAACCCGTTAACTTTTCTTTTGAGTATTATGCTCTGAGCTCAATGAATGTTAATGCTAACATGTTAAATTAAAAATTATTCATTTTTATTTAAGATCAAAACAGTGTAATTTGCTTACCTAAGCAATATTTTTCAGGACATGTCACTGACAAAGATTATACTTAATAATTCTAAAGCTAGTCGAAGCTAATTGGTAGGGTAAGGAACATTCAGTGCATTTTTTGGAGGGGAGGGGGATTTTTTTCTTCAAAATCTGAATTCAAAAGGGAGGAAGAAAAAGCACATAGGAAATATGAGCAGAGATAAAGTAATAAATAGCCAAAATAAGATATTTCTAAGATTAAATCTCTTCTAGTAGGAATGAGATTGCGATCCAATTGAGGTAGACTTGAAATTTTATTTAAAAAAAAAAAAAAAAGAGAGAGAGATAGAGAGATAGATAGAGAGAGAGAGAGAGAGAGAGAGAGAGAGAGATTATAACATTTTATGATAAGAGGTATCTTAAAGAGAGCTGAAGTTATCACCTGATAACAAGACTATCTCTGAGCTGAGACCCAAGTGTACAACTTGCACATTGAGGGTACTTGAATGAACATGTTTTGAACAAACTACATTTTGTTTGTTTTGGTATGAAGTACTTTCACCTTTACAAATATTTTGTTGAGTTCTCTAAGTACCTACCTATCATTTGTATAACACTTCTCACATACTCCTTGATTACTGTCAAAAGTTAGCACACTACTCCCAGATCTAATAATAGTTTTTACAGTGCATATATTTTCTATACACCTTGAAAAAAAATTATACACACAGACATGTGTGCATATGTGATTGCTATTTCTTCTCAGAAGATGGACATTTCTAATAAAGATATTTCATATGTGTGTATGTGTGTAGATGACTCAACAGACTAGCTTATCTCCTGCAATATACTAGTATAAATTATTTTTTCACTAGGTTTTAATACCTTTTTTGTTTTTTAAATAGCCATCCAACTAAAATTCAGATAGGAAAATGTGATTGATCATGAGATACTACTCAGGCATTCTGGGTTAGTAGCTATGTTCTCTATTCCCCAAACCATGCCTAACCCCAGAGGTATTATTTCTTGAGAGCATTACTTGCACATGCTGATGCATTCGAGTGTGTGTGTGTGTGTGTGTATATATATATATATATATATATACACACACATACACCAGGTGTAAAGAGTAAAGGTTGTTAGCAATATGCTGTAAATATTAACAAATTCAACAACTTTGTAAATCAAATATTGATTACATACAAGCATGTTTTTCAGGGTGAACTGAAGAGGAAGACAGAGATAGCAGCAGTGAGAGAGAGACAAAGACAAGGAGGGACAAAAGCAGAGAGCTGTATAGAAATATGAAGAGAAACACACACAAAATGAACAGATTTCTATTATATATTCGATTAAACAGTTCAAAATGGCTTCCTTTAAAAAAAGATTCAAATTTTACTTCATTTGCAACTTTGTAAAAATTCTGACATTCAAAAATTCACAATTTGTTAGAAATTTTTGATGCAAATTTGTATCTCTCAAACTGGAGAAGCCTCAAATCAGACAAACAGACAATATTTATTTATTTGTATTCAATTGTTGGTTATTAAAAAAAAAAAAAAAAAAAAAAAAAAAGGGTGTGTGCATATATCTCAGAGATACTGCTGAGGAGGTAGGGAAGGAACTATTTAAAAATGCCACCCTAAGATCTCCAAAAGCTCTTTGTATTTCTCATTATACAATAAATCTTGCTGAATATTGAATTGCGGGGGGGGGGGGGGGGGTCAGTCTATGGTCCTAGTGATGATTTAGTGGGAAAAGGAGGGGGTGATAAATGTTATTGATTCAATTCTGTAAGGTTATAAAAAGAAAGATGAATTCATTTTATCCTCATTGGGCACCCTTGAACAGCAACATTTTGGCATGTATGTGTGTCATAAAATCAGATGAGGAATAAATGAAGGGATTAAAAAACATTTCAAGGTTTTATGACTGATTATCTTTCTACCTGGAGACTGTTGACACTTATCCCTCAGGTAAGGATAACCTTACAACAAATCAGGTGTCACCCAGTGACCTATCTTAAAATACCTACTTGACCAATAAATAGTGATAGTGAATGATACTGACATAAGCCAAGTAGATAATGATAGGTAATATATCTTTCATGGAACTTTAAGAGATTGATTACCTTTAGAAATAAGATAAAAAAAACTTATCACAAGAACCTGATTATGTATACCAATATTTTTAACCAATGAATAAACAAAACATAATTTTGTATCTATTAATTAGATTAAGCCTTGTCAATAATGTTCATTCTAATTCTCCTATAACCTGTGTGAGACCTACAAGCCTGTGAGCAATTGAAAGTTTAGCATGTGTTCAAAAAAGAGAGAGAAAAAAGAAAACCTCCCCAAATTAGTGATCATCTAATATTTTTATGAACAAAAGGTCAGAGCAAGAGAGATATGAGAATTGTTTGCCTGGCAATGTTTTATTACAAAACAATTCTTTTTTATCATTATTTATCTGAAATGATCAAGAATAGTGTGTAGTATTAAAATTTTAGGTACACCTGAACTGGAAGTCGGTCTCGGTAAAAAAACAAAAAAAACTAATTTTTGTTGCTTAGCATTCAGGGGACCCTCATCTACTCAGGCAATTTGTTAGATTTGAAAAAAAAAATATTGATTTTCTATGGTTTAAGAGTGGTTCCTATTTATAATATAAATACAATATCTTTCCTTGTTTTCAACAAAATATCATTAAATATAAACTTGAGTAGTAATATTTTTCTCCCACTCAGATTATTTTGTGAAACAACATTACTTCTACGTTTCTGAAGGAGAAAGGCTCCTAATAGTAGCGGTTGAAGAAAAATATTAGGACCCAAGTTGATATTTTCTAATTTATTTGACCCATTAATGGGAACCTAACAGGTACTATAACTCCAGGTCAGTGGACCTAGGAGTAATGGCAATGAAGTGGTGACCCAAGAACCATCAAATGCAGTTTAGTGTCATACCCATTATTTTTTGTCAATGTATTTACCAAGAAACTAGGTATGATACCAGTGGAAATCTGAATTTCTTCTCTCCAAGTTCAACTGGAAAAATATTTCAAACAGATTTATCAAAAATAAATACATAACCCATCTTTTAAGAATTTTTTTTTGAAAGAATCCAATTTTTATGAGCTGCAATACATTCAGGCTAAGTTGCCAAAGACTTCTCAAGGTGTGATTGTAAATATATCCAACCAACAATATGCTCAGAATACCATAGTCAATTGAGTACAGAACATTATTATTGATATGACCAACAAAGTACATAGCATGGATTGATGGGTTGAAGATGGTTTAATATTTTTTTAGACAAAGAAAGCTTGTTCCTTGTTGATTTGAATTAAGGAAGTTTTGTCCCTTGTTTGATGACTTTCACTCTTCTCTTCATTTTAAATGCAAATAAATACAAAGAGTCATGTTCAAGATTTGAACCTGGCATGTCAATTCTATTTTCTATGATAGTAAATGCTATTCAAACTACACCTTATTTCTGGGTATTGATTGATTTAATCTGATAGTAAAACTGATTTACCAACAACATTTTTGGCAACAAACCAATTTACATCTTTATGAAAGAGGGTTGAAGAGATACTCAGGTACACTGATTATGAAATGAGATGAGAATGGGATGTCTTGCAACGTGTAATAATAATATACTTTGGTTGTTTTGATAATGACAGGACTTTTTTTTTTGTTATTTGTTTTACATTTTAGGTAAAACATATTTGCTGAAATATGAAAACAAAACAGAATTCCATTACCCCTAACTTTGAGATAGAGGTGTGGTGGTGGTGATTAAGCAACAAACATCCATATTTGGATCATCATTTCATTAGGTTCTAGTCAAGCACATGCAAGCACTTATCTATGCATGTGCATATTACACAGACAAGGACATTTCAAAATGGACTCCCTTACAAAGACACATGAATCAATTAACAACTTGTTCAGTATCTCTACCAAAACAATCACAGACCCACCAAAAATATCAGAAAAATATCTAGAAATGTATTTAAGAGGATTTTAAGTATATTGCTCTTGTAAAACTACCACTACGATGTGCTTCTTTAATTAGTTTGGTTTCTTTGTTTAATGGCATTTTTTTGTGAGTCATTTAATGCCATAACACTCAACTATGGTTTAAATAGTATCACTATTGCTGTTCTCAAAGGTTAGCTTTGGCATTAAATAACCCACGAAGGTTGATACGCCATTAAAGAAAGAAAAAGTAATGCCAAAGCCATCTTTGTAGAAGAACAATTTAACCCATAGATATGTCTGTGTGGGGGTAATGAAGGAGTTCATACCTTTCCCAAGGAGTTCAAACTTGTATACTACCATGTTCCAGTCCAACATGTTAGCCATTAAGCCATGGAGACTCTCCCTATTAGTTTATGGTTACGCGCGCAAACGAGCGTGTGTGCAAGTGAAGATGGATGTTAAAGAATATATTAAAAATATTTTAATAAATAAATATGAAGGACTAAACACTAAAATTTCCCAAAAGTATAGGTTTACAGAGAGAGACATGCAATATGGTCCACAAGTACACTAAAGATTGCAACACTAATAGACAGAAATGATACAGGGGTAATAACATCCTTTCTTCATTTTGAGAGAAAGAGAGAGTGATTTGAGCTCACAGAAATAAATAAAAGGGGGAAAAAAATTTAAAGGCGGGTGGAGATCCGCACCCCAAGAAAATATATATAAGAAATAACTAAGCGTTTGTTTTCTGCCAAAAATGTGGGAACTATTTGCCAACAATCTTCTGCTCCTGCCATGAACCCCCGCTCCTCGCGTCGGTACCCACCCGTCCACTACTAAATGCAGCCCCAAATTTTACAGATTGTTTACGAGAAAACACTTCAGAAGAAAGTGAAGAAGGAACGAACGAAGTTGAGGTAACAGTGGGAGGTGAGTGAATTTTGTACTGGGAAACTTCACTTGCCGAGTCTACAAAACACAAGGAAGTGAAATGAGTGTGTGGGTCTCGAGATGTAACAAGAGCCAATTAACTCGAGCCCAAAAGCCATACATTTTACGAGAAGTGTATACACGCACACACCCACGCACACAAACCTATTCACACGCAACCATACTAGAAATCTAATAGACATATACATTGCTTATAAGATTAAGAAACTCTCTCTCTCTCTCTCTATATATATATATATATACATACACACACATACATACGATCGTAAGCAAAAACAATCACATAGGCGAACGTCTGAATAAACGCACACTTATACACAGGCATACCCTCCCCCGCACAGAAACATACTTTTTGTACACATACAAGCTTATATATATATATATATATATATATATACACACACACTATTTGTGACTTCAAATTGTATATATTTCCCTAAAGACAATAATCCATTTAAATAACATTCTTTTTTTTAAAAGTCATTTTCTATTAAGTTTATGAACCTGACAACATGATAAAACATTACGTCTGTGCTTTAGGCGCCATTTTTAAACCCACAAAATACTGCTTAATAATTTTACGTATGAAGAAAATTCATTGATCTTTTACAAAAACCTTCAGGGTAAACAAACACAAATGAAGAAGGAAGATTGGAAACTTGTTTGAAATTGACACACTGTATTCTTTCAATTGCCATTCTCAATAGGTCTATGAGGCAACTATTTGGCATATAGTTAAGTGCTCAAAATATTTGGCCCTGTATCTTGGAAACGTGCCTGTGACAGATGTCAATCAGCCAAAAAGGCAGAAATATGGAAAGAAAGAAAAGTCAGAATCGACGTTTTTAAGATATTGTCAACAGGAATGTGTCATTATTTTTATCCATATATTTACAAGATCCCAAATGTACAAACATAATGATAAATAAGTAATGACGTTTTTCACGTCTTTGTTCGAAACCTCACCGGGAGAAATTGATACTTTCTATAAAAATAAATAAAAATCAGTTTTCATTTTATGAAATGAAGTCCAATGCTTTGGAAATGCAATCATTAGAGAAATGTATATAAAAAAAGAAGTTCCTAATTTGTGAAGGTTTCCGAAGGTCTGCCAGGCTAAACGCGGGTTGTGGAGATCTAATTAGATTGTTTACATACGCACACACTCACACGTTAATTTAACGTGTCATACGACATGATAACAGCCCCCAAGTTCATTAATACAAACCTAAAGGAAATACTCCATTTCTTTTTTGACTTATACTTATAATACAGTCACTTTTAGATTTTATACACAATTAAATACAATTTTTGAAGGAAGTTTAAGTGTTATTTTGGTATGTTTTTCATTTGGCACAAAGTTGAATCGTATGTAACGAGGAAGACAAATAGAAATATCACAAAACACCATTTCTATTTATCCAAACAGTACAGTCGAACTTGGAAGATTTGACTTGTATAGGTTTTGATCATGTCTGAGTTTATCATTATCATTTTAAAGAGGAATCTGATTTTAACAGCATTTCAATTCGTCTGGGGCTATTTATGCATATAGGTTAGAGAATCGCGTTTATTGTACGTTCATATTTACATTTTTTGTGCAGTTATATATCAAGTATTCCTATCTAATAAAATAATTCGCAAAAATGGCTTCAAGTAATTATTTCTATTTGATAATAGCTATTTTTTGTACATAGTTATAAGGTTTCAAGTAACTAATAATAATCCTTAGTAAACAATAATAGCTTCAAATAAGTTGGCGACCCGAAGGCTCCCTTTTCGATAGCTACTACAACAAAGTGTAGGGGAGGGCGCTACTCCTTTCCCTGGATTGCTCCACTTACCCCTGAGCGTTAAGCAAGGAGGCATCAAGTACCATTTTTGAGTCTTTGGTATGACTCCACCTGGGATTGAACCCAGGTCTCCCGGGCCATTGGTGAACACTCTAACCATTATGCCAATGTCCGATCTTCAAATAAGTATTACTTAATACAAATAATTTACGGTGAAATGGTATCAAGTATTCCTATCGTATACGAATAATCAATCCATTTGACTCAAAGATTAGGTACTAACACACCGGGTCAGAGTGAACCTGGGAGTAATGGCAATTTAACTGTCTGCGATTTATTTATATCTCGAATATATAGGATAGTCATTTGAATGTATAATTGTCTACTAAGGATTATTATCATTATTTACTTGAAACCATATTGTTTTTTCTCAAACGTATTAAAAGAAATCCTATTTATAATTCTAAACTGAAATCAGTTAACTAAAATAAGAATAAGTAATCTTTTTCAACGCGTTTTTTGTTTATTTTCACTAGTCTTTTTAATTTCATATATTTTATTAAATTAAAACTTAAACAGTTGTGCATAGAGAGCGCATACGTTTACTTGTGTGTGTGTGTGTGTGTGTGAGAGAGATTTTATTAGTAATAATATTAATCATTGGTAGTTTTGCACACTGTTGGTTTCCAGTAACAAGTAAAAATCCCTTGTAAACAATAATAGCTTCAAGTACCTATTACTTGATACAAATCCAATCGTATATGAATAATCTATTTTACCCATAGATAGGATTCTAACAGGTACTACCACTCCGGGCAGAGTGAACCTGGAAGTAATGACAATGAAGAGGTACTTAACACTCCTCAGAGCAAGAGATCTAGAGCCTCACCGTCAGATGAAGTTTACTGTCAGATTATGGACACTCCTTTTTGGGGGATAAGGTCTTACCCCTCTTCAACCCTTATTCCAACCCTTGCCGAAAGGGCAACTAAAGTTTTGAGGCCTATTGTAAAATTTCACATGAAACATTTAAGCTATAAAATGTACAAAAAAAAAAAAAAAAAAAAAAAAAAAAAAAAAAAAAGTGTAATATAAAATAAATATACGAATCTACACAACAATTTACTACTACTACTATATATAAGTACTCTACACTCAACTGCATCACACATGATGTTTGTTCGAAGAATATCAAGACAAACTTTAAATTTTGAAATTTAAAGGAAGACATGAACACAGCTGAACATTTTGTACATTAATCATGAGACTATATCTAGGCTACTGTCTAGACAAGTCAGCACGAATTTTCCATATTTTTTAATTAGCAATTTTTGCTCGAAACACAGGATTGTGCAATCCTCCACACTCACCAGACCTAGCAGCTGTGGGTGGATTTTTTCTTTGTTTTCTAGACTGAAAATTCATCTTAAGGCTAAAATTTTACGATCTGAAGAACATGAAAATAAACAGGGTAGGCCAGTTTCATACTAAAAACAAAAACTCTCAGGTGCTTCGACCAATGCAAAACTCGCTGGCAATTGTCAATAGAATTGTATAAGTGGGATATATGTAATACGGGAAATTACTGTTCTTTATAAATTGATAGTCCGAGTGAGCCTATTTTAACTCATAATAAATACCTTTATAATTCAAATTAAATGTAAAATGTAGTTGAGGTGATATCGGTTAAATATGTGGAGGCCCTCACAGCATAACGGTTATCACAGGGAGTGGATTTGGCAATCCGAGTTCAAATACAGAACGAGGCTGTTTGGATTTCACATTAGAAGAGGTAAGCACCCAACTATTCTCCTTTCAGCTATGGGCAAATAGTAGGGCAGGGTAGGTTCTTTAACCTTGGTTTGACAACACGTCAAGAAGGGAAACACTGAATTCAAACCAGTTGTAGACCTGGAGAGGGATGGGATCCATCTGACTATTCCTGTCCAAGAGGCACAACACGAGAAGCTCCCCTACGACCAAACCAGGTATGGGTTAAGTTTTTCTTACTGTTAGAAGACAGACACCTGTGAGAATCTAGTTGTAGACCTGGAGAGAGATGGGTTATGTCAGGCTATTCTTGCTTAAGATAAGCTACACAAGTAATGTCCCAACGACCAAACTTGGTTAACAAGACCAGTAAATGAGTGATATTGGACAGTGATTGTATGTAATAGGATAGATATTTAGTTATACTTCTAGGGGGAAACGTACAGAGGAAAGAATTACTGACTCAAAACAGAACAACTTGGTAACATCATAAAAATAATTTTGAGATATTAAAGGTGAAGTATCTTTTTAGAAAATTTGGAAAATAATAACTCATTTTATTATAAACTCAAATGTAAAACCAGCCATTATTTTTCCAAACAAACTAATATTTATATACATAGAAAGGTATTAAAAAAGTCAACTTTTTGTCAACAGTGTTATAATAAAATGGCTTCCCACCTTTAAAGTCAAATAGAAAGTTTGTATTTATGAAAAGAATAATTTATACAAAGAAAAATTAATCTGGGGAATTTCAGGAAAAGGCAATGAATAACGTAAAGACTTTAATATTTTAAAAATATGCAATCAATTGAAATTGAGTTGTTTTTTTTAATGCAACTTTGATTTAATTAAAAAAAACTTGATAAAAAATGATTATTAAAATAAATGAATAACAATGAAATAAGCGATAACATTAATATCTAAAGTATTAGTTTTCTTTACATAAGGGAATTAAATTACTACACATTGCAAATAACTATAGTTAGAGAAAAAAAAATTGAGAATATAGAGAAGAAAAAATCTGTCAAGAATTTTAAATAAAATTCAGATTTTTAGCAATCTCAAAATAAATCAAATTCTGACCAACTTATTTGCATTTAAAGAATTTTTATAAAACACCCATCACCATAAAAAAAAAAAAAAAAAAAAACCCCAAAAAAACAAAAACCCACACACACGCATATACACTTAGGTGAGCTTTATTCTTCAAAAACAAACATAACAAATATGTGGAACTAATAAGAAAAACTTAATGCATTCACCCAAAAAATTTACCAAAGAGATTCTTGTATTCTTGCTGACAATAAGTAGAGGTGGTAGTGGAAGCCTATACTCGTTCTAATTCCCCCGAGGGTCAATTGAATTTTTCCAGTGGAAAAATGAAATTTGTGGCCTGAGATGAAGACAGCAACCTTGATTTTAATAATTGAATTGAGTTGAGTTGCCTGAAGCAATCTTTATTTTCTTTGTATTTAATGATAGAGTGCCGATTTTTGCTAGGACATACTACTGCAATCAACCTTTTATTTATTTATTTATTTATTTATTTATTTATTTATTTATTCTGTAAATTTATTTCTTCAAATATATCCTTGTTTTCCTTATTTATTGTTATAACCACACATACAGTGTGTAGTACATTTTCTAGACTTCCCCAAAACAGAACTGTAACAATTTACCTTACTACTCACGGATCTAATAATATTTGCTATATACTAATAATTATAACGGCTAGCCAGATAAATTCGAGAGTGTGATTCTTACTAGGTGCCCTATAATTCTAATCTTTTAGCTATATCTAAATTATGCTTAGTTTCTGCAAGTGCCTCTCCCGCATAAATAGGATGCACCACAAAGTCGATTTTTAAGTGGAGTTCGACAGGTTTGAATTCAGTTTTCTTACTCCTAGACTGGTTGGCATACTATGAGTAAAGATCCTAGTTTGTCCTATTATTTACTCAGAGCTGGAGAGAGAATAGTTGAACTAGTTCCTTTCGCAAGAGTATTAACGCTATGTGAAATAGAAATCGGGTCGCAGTGTCCGTGTTCATTTCTTACGAAGGTAACCATTACTCCATAAGCACCTCCCTCCTCTTTACAGATATATATCTCCCACAAATTAGTAAAATGAATAAATCGTTATGAAGACTTTTCTTGAATCAGAAAAGTGCTCAAATACTAGCCAGTATACAAAAACTTGAAATAAATGTTTTTTACCTTTACACGAGTCTAATTCCAATAGGTCTCATGTATTTGGGGCGTGGGTGGGTAGGAATCTTCAGAAGAAACAGGCTAGTAGAATGGACGGAGGGCTAATACTATATATATATATATATATATATATATATATATATATATATATATATGCACGAATTATAGTTATATAGTGAGTGTTAAAAAATTTGATAACAAATATAGAGTTCTCAATATTGGTGATAGAGTAAATGTATCTAAATCAGGAGAGCGTAGACAGTCATTGTTAGATTGGGCGAGAAAGTGACAGTCACAAAGGGCTGTTGACTGTGTGTACGTTATCCTAATTTAGATACATTTACTCTATGACCGACATTGAGAAGACTATTTATAATCTCAATTTTTTAAAAATACCGTGTATATAAATTATTTTACTTTTTAATTGTTTTCATCTCTGACACAGCGCCGTATTTTCCAGACATTTTATAAGGTACTATTCAAAAACCGATGTCTGCTCTGCAATGCCAAGAAATGTACACAACAAAATATGACATCACAGATTGTTGTGCACAATATGAAAACCTACTTTTGGGGTTACAGATAGAATTGAGTCTATCAACTTAATCATAAAACTAGGTCAGTAATTTTTTTATTAGCTCCTTCAAATTTAAATATTGTACATAATGTTGTCTAATGTCATGTTTTTTTTTGTATACATTTTTTGAAGAACCGATACCAATTTTTAATAATAACATTTCAATTAATTTCCATACATATAATCTTATCGAGAAACTAGCATTAGCCATGATAGAAAAAAGTAAACAATAGTTCATAACAGTTTAAGAACAAATGGAATCTCTTAAAAAAATAAAAATATAATAAAAATAAAAATTTTAACCATCATCAGTAATGACAGAATAATCAGAAACAAATTAAATTATTTGTGTCATGATTTCAGTTGAGAAAATTATTAATGTGTTGAATTTTTGGAACCAGTTTCTATAGAATTCCTGAGTAGTGTACCTGTGTGGGTGTGGGGTGTACAAGAAGTTATGCAGCATTAAATTCTGTATCATCGGTAATGTGTTTATACTAGCCTCATACCATTATGATTTCTTTTTATGATTTCCATTAAACTACTAGGCCACCAGAGCTGAATTTAATTCATTTGTGTGAATGGACTGCGAGTTTTAATATAGAAAACTGACTGGTGTGTTTGGGAAGCAACAATTTTCTCTTAGGATTCAATTAATATTTAAAAAAAATAAAAATTGAAACCTTTTGGAACTAAATAAATATTTTCCAATATCAGAGAGAGAGAGAGAGAGAGAGAGAGAGAGATATAAAAACAAGGAGAGAGATTTATGAAGATTTTATCACAAATATGGTTCTTCCAAAAAATATTGAATATTTTGAAAAGAATTTGTGGGTTGGTTGTTATAATGTCGGGAAGAGAACTGGAATATTTACGAAAAGGAAAAAAGGAAAGAAAAGGAAAAAAGGAAAGCAAAGAAAAAAGGAAAGCAAAGAAAAAAGGAAAGGAAAGAAAAAAGGAAAGGAAAGAAAAAAAAGGAAAGAAAAGAAAAAGGAGAGAGAGAGAGAGAGAGAGAAGAAATATAAGCCCCCCCCCCCAAAAAAAAACCGTTCACATTTTGCATTATTGTGCCTACTATCGTGACATCTTCCACAGTAATCAGTTTGATAGCAAAAGGTTTCATTTTTCTCGAAAGAATCTCCAATTAAGAAATGCGGACAGCTGCAGATTATAATGAAAAAGGTAAAAATTAAAAAAAAAAATCAGGGAAGAGCGAGGTTAACAGCCAGCAGGAGAGTAAGGAGTGCAGACAAAATATAGGCGAGAGACAAAGGAAAAGAAAAATTCATGTTTATCAGTGCTATTTACACAAATTCTACTTGATAATTCTGTTTGTGCAGGATTTGTCTTGTCATCTCCCACCCTCCCACATAAACACAAAACCTTTAGTACAAAAAATATTACGAGCAGATCTGACATCCTAACCTAAACTGTAAAAAAAAAAAAAAAAGAAAAAAAAAGAAAGAAAATGTGCAGTCACATGGCAGACAATGATTTCACCAAGTCTTAATCTGTTACCTTCAATTGAATTGCTTGATCTACAAAGGCTGTAGCTATAAACCCAACCAAAAATGGAGAAGAAAAAAAATTCCTTTAAAAACAAAGCAAAACATCCTTTTATGAGTTGGTATCGATTTTCAGTCAGTCTTAATCAAAATGTAGATTTATGTCTGTAGTAATCAGTTTTGGACACACGGTCTCAAACCAGACTCCCGGAGACCCTCCCCCAAATACCCAAATAGGTTGAGTAGCAAATAGAGACCCTTAGCAATACCCTCCAAATAGGTTGAGAAGTAAATAGAGACCCTTAGCAATAACCCCACCCCCCAATATCCTTAGCAATGAAAATATAAAACAAACTATACTAGTGTATGATTGTCATTTGCACAAGATGAATACACAATTACTACTAAAAACACTACTGTAAGCGAGTATAGAAACCATAAAAAATAATGACATTATTTATACACGTATAGTATGGGTAAGTTAAAAATGGAGGAGCATATGTCTACTGAAATCCTTTCAATTCTCTTGAGTTAACGGAAGAAAAAAATGGATAGTTAGAAATGAAAAGATAGGAAATTTTGAAGCAAAGAGTAAGTGAATGAACACAAAATGACAAAGAAAAATGACTGATTGGTTTTAACGGCATGTCAACTAGTCTGGAGTTAGTCTATGTAATTTCAATCGTATTCACTGTACCTTGAAATTTATATTTTTTGTGTTGTTTCTTTAGATGTTCTTTTTGCACACAGTCCTATTGAATATGAACAATTTTTAAACAGATCTATTTGACTAATAAATGAGACCTTAACAGGTACTACCACTCCGGATCAGAGTGAACCTATAAGTAATGACAATGAAAGAGTATTCTTCATACCAAAAACTCAAAATCAAGGGCAGTTAAGTGTCATATCCAGGACATCCATTTTTTTGGAAGAGGGTCTTAACTCCTCCTCATCGGGGGATACAGTCAACATAATCTGAGCTAGAGCTGGAGAAGCTGTTAATATCCCATCTATAGGTCAAATAGATCTATGAGATAACAGAGTGTGGCCTAGTTTAAAATGATTGTGAAGATAGATTTTGCACCGTATATACGTAGAGACTGATGTCTAAATTGATTTCAGTATAAAATAATTCAGCAAGAGTTGACAACCAACCAATCAACCTATTTAACCATATAAAAGGCATTCCGTCAATACCTCACGATATCACCAATTTTATAGTTTTCCATCTAATCTGGGACTGTAAAATATACCGACTGCATCTCAGAATACGAAGTACTCCTTCAACGAGTGTCCTCGATATATCTGATGAAGCTTCAGTAATGCAAGAACTTTGGTGAATACGGAGTACCCTTCATCGTTATTGCTTCCAGGACCACTACGGCCTGTAATGGTTGCACCTGATAATGTCCCCCGATCTATGAGTCAAATAGCACTGTTTGACATTTAAACTAAGAGCAAACAAATAACTTATGCTAAATTGTATTGTTTGAAATGGAACAGTTTGATCATTTAAAAGCGTGTAAACAAATGACTGATATTTAATTTAATTGTTAGTGATACTTAGTAATACTTGGAACCACTTAACTGTGTGCAAAAGAATAAGCTTAGGCTCATTTAAAAATGTTATCAAGAAAATGTGTTTACAAATCATATATATTTAAAATATATGTATAAAGAGGATTTGGCATTAAATAATCTACAATGGTTAATATGTCTTAAAACCAAACCAACCAATCTAATATTTAATAAAAATGATTCTTAACGTTTTTGACAACTATACACTCTTTTGATCATATTCCAGATTGATACCTTTCTTCAAGATGAAATAGTTTAGAGAAAAATCTATACATCAGCAGTTTGAATCTACCTTTTTTAATATAAAGGGCGAGTCAAAAGTTTTGCAGTATTTTGGTAAGGTGAGGCACAATTCAGAAGCTCTGGATGTTTATGCCGAGGTTGTGAAAGTGACGAACCACTGGACAGTGAAATATCGAGTTCACCTGATACTGTCCAAGTGCTACTCTCTGAATTTGACTATGGCTGAGAGGACGGCTTCAGAATCCACAGTGTTAGGCCTACCTTACCTTGCCTGACCATCTAGGTCCTTGCAACCCGAGCAAAATTTCTTCTACTGTACAGAACCATCACCTTTCACACAAGAAATCTTTTTGGTGGCTCCCACGGCGTTATAGCCCAGTTCAAACTTGTAAAGCCCAAATTACCGAATGAGACTACGTTACACGTTCATTTGTGCGACTTTTAAATCATACACGGAGAGAAGCAATGCATAACGTGTCAGCACAACAACTACCACGATACTATCAGTCACAGCGGGTACCTTTTTCACAGCTTGAACTGCTTTGGTCACGAGATATACACGCCGCAAGTTAGTACGTAGCAAAATATTGCAAAACTTTTCTTTTCTTTCTTTAATGGCATATCAACCACCGTGGGTTATTTAATGCCAAAGTCATCCTTATAGAAGAAAAATAGTTGTACTATTCAACCCATAGCTGGGTGGTTTCAGGAAGTTCAGACCTTTCCAAAGAGTACGAGTCCAAAAGTAAACGCAATAACATGATTGGAGTTTGAACTTGCTAACATCGATGCCGCAGTCCAGCATGTTAGCTACTACACTACAGGACCCCCCCCCCAAAAAAAACAAAAAAACAACTTTTGACTTGCAATGAATACAATGTACTTCAGAAGTAAAAAAAAAGGGGGGGTTAGTATTAGTTGATACTAACCCCCTTAAGAATATCAATAATAACTTTTAAAAGTTCAAAAAATCCTAACCATCCCAAACATACTCATCAATTCACATAGGAAATTACAACCCCCACCAAAAAATCCGGACTCTTACAGCATTGCTTTAAAATGATGAATATTTCCTTTAAAAATGTTAATGACTCATTTTTATCTTACAGAGTAGCATAACTCTCCTTATTAAGTTTCTAGGAATTTGTACACAAAAATCAACAATTGAGTTGCAAGACTGTCTAAAGACTGTGAGCAGAAATCCATTTATTTTTCGGAGGTAATGATGTAATGGTTAAAGCACCGGGCTGCAGAATCGTAGTAAGCGAGTTCGAAAGTTAGAAAGATTTTCTGAGATGAGAAACCATTACTTCACATTGATGTATTTGGACGAGTGTCTTTATCTTGGCTGTTACCATCGTGACATTTCCGCCATTGTACATTCAAATATATATACCCTAAGTATAGCCAGCGAAATGAGAACAGTTTTCCTCTGTGGGATGAAAAAAAAAGTCTGGCTTGGGAAAAATTGGTTTTGATTGAAATTTCCAGGTGACAAATTATGAAAGATACTCAAAGAATGTCAGATGGTACAATGGCCGAAATATTTTGAGTATAAAAACCAAAGAGAAAACACTAGTCTGAGTACATAAGGTGTATATATTATTGTAGTTTCCTCAGTAATAGTTCATAAGCCTGTCAAGGGTTATTTTATACCTCAAGGTTAGGGAATCGTGATCTTTTTTGTATAGTTGTTTCTTAAGTTTTCTGTTCCTATTTTGCTTACGGTTCTAGGATATCAAATATTCGTAATAGAAATTATTTACGAATAGATTTAACTCATAAATGGAACCGTAGCAGGTACTATCACTCCGAGTCAGAGTGGACCTAGGAGTAATGGCAGTGAAGGGGTAATCCATTCCCCAGAACTGGAGCTTCACCATCATATACACTTAAGTGTCATACTCGGCAACCGCTTTTTTGGGGTGGGTCGGGGGTTCTTATCATTCCGCCAGAGATTCAGTCAGCGTATTCTAAGCCCTAACCGACAGGGCAATTCGTTTTAAAGTCTTATGTCACAATCTGACCAACTATCTTAGTTTAATTTCTTTGTTTAATGGCATATCAATCTTCATAAGTTATTTAATGCCAAAGCCATCCTTGAGCAAGAGCGGCAGTGATACTATTTCAGCTATAACAGGGGGTTAATACCCCTTTTCTTACGAGAGTATTAGTCCGAAAAAGAACGTAATAGCGCGACTGGAGTTCGAACCAGCTTACTTTGAGGCTGCAGTGCAGCACATTATGCATTACGCCACGGACACAGCTTCGACTACTTTGAATCTGGAAGCCTTTAAGATCGATACCAAAAGTGGGCATAAGGGTAGACTTTTTCAAGGTTAGTTCATTTAAAAAAATATATATTCATGACAAAAAGAAAGGCCTACATCAGTAAAGAAGCACATAATTCTTACAGGATCCAATTAAGATGTGTAGAAAGTGCGATAGAAATTAATCTGTTTGTGAAAATGGGAGTGTTTGTTATTCAGGAAATTGAGAGGCAAAGAGCAGAGCAGAGCAAAGCAAAAAGAATTCAATCAAATGATAAAAACAAATGCTTAACTTATTGAGAGAGAGAGAGAGAGAGAGAGAGAGAGAGAGAGAGAGAGAGAGAGAGAGAGAGAGAGAGAGAGTGTGTGTGTGTGTGTGTTCAGTAAGTAATATTTTATTTTTTCTTCATAACTTTCTCGAGAAACAAAGACAGAGAGAAAAAAAAATTCTTTATTTATTCATTTTTAATCAAGCTATAACCGATATCTTCAAGATGCTGTTTTGCAGAAGAAGAAAAAAATGTTGAACACACGGGTAAAATTTTTCCATATCACAGTGAAAGATCAAAAACTTTTCAAGCTAACCTTCTGTAAACTTTTGAATAAAACTGAGTACTTGTTTTAAATCTATATCAACCATATACCATTTTCATTTTTCAATAACAATATCTGGTGAACAAGTGTATATTTATCGAACATCTCGGCCAGAATCCGACAAAAGGTCAATTTTTAAGAGGAGTAAAGCTGGTTTGAATTGAGAGTTTTTCTCATCCTAGACTGGTTGCAAAAGTAAAAAAAAAAAAAAAAAAAAAAAAAAAAAGAAAATAAAAAAAAAGAAAAAAGAGCAAAACAAAATCACACACAGAGTTTGCCCTACAAAAATTCCCCATAGCTGGAGGGGAAAAAGAGATGGATTCATGCCTTTCTGAAGAACATTAGTGCGAAGTGAAAAATTGTTTTGATCAGAATTTGAACTGCACTCAACCTTTCCTTCAAGAGCAAGATGCAGCACAAAGACAGTTTTTAAGTGAGTATAATTTTCCTTCTCCTAGACAAGTTGCCGTACCAAAGTTTAAGAGTCCTGACTCCCTTATCATTTACCCATGGGGAAAGAACATATGGATTCGTGCTTTTCCCAGGGACAATTTCGTCTAGGATTTGAAATCGGGTCGCCGATTCCATTTCTTTTTACACTAAGACTTGAGAGAGTGGGGGGAAGCAAGAAAAATATTATCAAAATTTCCTTTAACCCCAATTTTGACAGACATCACGCTGAAGTAAAATAAAGGGGAGTAACTGATCCCTTTTTGTAGAACTAAACAACTGAAAACTCTGGGAGTGATTTGGAATTGATATATTAAGAGGCAAGTGGTGTTAAGTTTTCTTTCTTCAAGAAAATTTGAGAAACAATTCAGTCAACTCCCCATTCACTGATACCCCTGCCAATGTTAACAGGTCTAAAAAAAAGAGAGACCCCAAATGATTCACTGAAGGAAAAAGAATGTGTTTCTAGAAGGAAGTAATAGATTAAAACTTTTAAGTACCTGGGTGAATTTCTAGAAGATCGTAAAACAAAATTCTCTGCTTGTTGGGTAATGGCATTTATTTCAAACTGCACATCTGGGCACTTTTATCTTTTTTAACAAGAGGATCACATAACGGCTGATCACTAAGGAGAGAGAGAGAGAGAGAGAATAAGGAACAGGTGCAAGAGAAAAGAGTTTTACAAGAGTGGAAGTGTCCTTTTAGAGTAAGAAAGTGCAAGTGAAAAGCGGGGTAAAGTCTGTGGGGGTGGAAAGAGAAGGATACTCTTTTTTCTTTTTGAAAGAGTTCAGGAAAAGATTTGTTTTCTAACTCATTCTCAAATTATCATCATTCAGAGATGATCAGTAAGAGTAAATATCCAGGATGGATTTTCTTAGCTCAAGAGAAAGAGAGAGAGAGACGGAGGGTAAAGATGGGGAGAAAGAGAGAGAGGAGAGAGAGAGGGGGAGAAAGAGAGAGAGAGTGGGGGAAAGAGAGAGAGGGGGAGAAAAAGAGGGAGAGAGTGAGAGAGAAAGGGAAAAGATGACAGAGAGAGAGGGAGAGGGGGGGAAGATGGACAGAAAGTGAGAGGAGGAGGGGGAGATGGACACAGAGAGAGTGGTGGGCAGAAAGAGAGAGAGAGAGAGAGAGGGAGGGAAAGAAAGGGGAAGATGGGCAGAGGGAGAAAGAAAGAAAGAAAGAGAGAGAGATGGGGGAGAGAAAGAGAAAAAGTAACAGGATAAATAGAATATGAACATTTTCTTTGAGGTTTGCACACGGAAGTAACATAAAAAAAAGTTCAGGAAATATGACCATGAATAAATCGTCCACCCGCCTTCCTACTTGTCCTTCACCTGCTCACAAAGTATAGAGGTAGATGTCCGTACAATATTTCACATGTTCAACTTTATTGAACTTTTCGAAAACACCGATGTGTTTGTACACACACACACACAAGTATCATTAAATAAGTTTCCAGACTTTTTTCGTATGGGCACTTTTATTGATAGTACACAAATGAAACGCTAGTCCCCTGCGAAGTAATCTCCTCTGGTTGCAATGCACTTGTACCGTTCCAACAACTTCTGGAACGCCCCATGGAAGTCCTCTTGTGTGAGCGTGTCCGTGACCTTCGTCACAGCTTCTTTCATCTCAATTGTCTCATAACGACAGCCTCTGAGCTTAGGGAATAACCAAAAGTCACAGGGAGTAAGGTCTGGACTATAGGGAAGCTGAGGAACTGTCTTGATGCTCGTCTTGGTCAAATAGTCTGTGACAAGGATGGAGTTGTGGACTGGTGCATTGTCCTGGTGGAAATGCCACTGACCCGATTTGAAGAGTGCTGGCCTCTTCCGACGGAATCTCCTCTTGAATTCCCTTAAAACCTCAACATAGTAACCCTAACCTTTTGGCAAATCAACTCTGGTGTATTGACTTCCCCACTCCGTGCCTTCCTTGAATCTCTTATGCCACTCAAAAACTGATGCTCGATTCATGCAAGATGCTCCAAAAGCAGTCTGAAGCATTCCATACGTTTATGTGGCATTTTTTCCAAGTTTAAAACATAATTTTATTGCATTTTGTTCTTCTAAAATGTCAGATTGCATTTTTGAATTTCACCTGCTGTGATAATCAGGCTTTAATAGGGTGTATTCCAATTGCTGGTGTAGCTGTTCATTTGAAGCTGAAATCATAAAAATTGGTCAGTCATCTCATAAGATGTATAGCAATAACATAGTGAATTTTCAAGAGTCTACGACAATTTTAAATGCCTGTATAAAAAAAGCCTGGAAACTTATTGAATGCACCACGTATATATCCACGCACTCAACGGGAAATAAGTTATATACCGATATATTTCCTTCATTTCAACCAAACTCCACCATTCCAACATTTGATGGTTATACCACCCAAAATGATTGCAAGCTAAAATTTCTGACATCTTTGCAAGCTGGTCAGGATCTGCCCCATTCCCCCTCGCCCCAAACACCACAACTTCCAAATGTCGCTTCTTTGTCTCACTTTCCATCCACCTGCCTCGCCTGTTTCAATCACAGCCGGCTACGCCATGGTCATTTTTGACACTTCAAACAGGCCGAGGTTTCTTCACTCGAAGGCAAAGAGAGATGGATCAAATCATTCAGACAAGGATTCAGAGAAACTTGGAATTTTAAATACAAAAATTGAGGGTCCCCCGATTTTTCCCCCCTTACTAAAAATCTAATAATTTTTTTTTTAAATTTAGAATTTTTTTTAGTGTGGCTGTTCATAAGGGGAAGCATTTGACGGTTGGTAGGGGTTGAAAGTGTGCAGAAATCGGAAGGAGGGAAGGCAAGTAAAGGAAAAAGGAGTTGGTTTTAGAGAGTAGAGATTCGGTTGAGGGCCATTGGCGACAAAATGTGACAGCTGATATGATGGTGATGGGGAATGATAAAGTAGTGTCAAAATGACAGGAATTAAAAATGGAAATAAACATGCAGGGCAATCAATTAGATTGTATCGTTCCATGAGTCAGAAGTACGAATGGGAAAAGGATAGAAAAGAAGTCAGTGAAAGTAGAGAGGAAATAAAAAGTAGGAGGAAGCGTAGAAAGAAGATGGGAAGGAGGCACTACAAAGAAAGAGAAAGAGGAAAATAGGGAGGAAGGGCGCACCACGAAGAAAGAGAAAAGAGGGTGCACTGTGAGGGAGAGGGAAACATCTTGAACAAAAAGGAGAAAGAAGGAAGAAGTGTGCTGAGAGAGAGAGAGAGGGAGAGAGAGAGAGAGAGAGAGAGAAAAGAAAAGTA
The DNA here is from genome assembly GCA_963585895.1 of Sepioteuthis lessoniana. Lineage (NCBI taxonomy): Eukaryota > Metazoa > Mollusca > Cephalopoda > Myopsida > Loliginidae > Sepioteuthis > Sepioteuthis lessoniana. The sequence continues at coordinate 33,224,806 of OY757939.1, forward strand.
GTGCGAAGAGGAATAGGGAAAATGAACAAGGGGGATAGATCTGGATGTTGTGCACTGAAAATGAAGAAAGGGATTGTCAGTGGTCAGGAATACTTTTTTCTTCAAATGAGTGGGCGCATGTCTTCATACATAGAGATTATTTTAGCTCTTAAAAGTTAATTCACATAAAAAAGGCGGAGGAGAAGAAGAAAGTGCAAAAATTATCAAGATAAATCTCAGTCTGTCATAAAAGAAGTTGATTTCTCGCACATAAAAGCCAGATGGCGAATGGTCTGAGCTCATCTGTGCAGGAACCATATCGCCCCTTACGCGTCACGCACTCCCAGTCACCCCCACACGTCTGAGAATATGCATTGAACTGCACCAGCCTCAACAACTTTAATGCTTTGTAGAATGTTGTATGGCTTCTATCGAACGAAGCCCCCCCCCACACACCGCGCTTCTTTCTTAGAAAACAGCACACACCTTTTCAGGCCATTATTATCTTTACCTCTGGGGAAATTATAACGAGAAGTTAAAAAAATAAAAATAAATTTCGACAAAAAAAAAAAAAAAAAAAAAAAAAAAAAAAAAAAAAAAAAAAAAAAAAAAAAGGGAAAAAGGAGAAAAAGAAAGAAAAAAGTTCTGTTGCATATTCACCCCCCATCCACCTCAACAAAACTATTAATTTACAATGTCCGCATATTAAATTTGCGAGGTGAAGATGGGCAAAGAAAGAAGAACAATAATATTGGGCAAAATGTGAAATCATCATCAAGAGAGGAGGGAGAAAGAGAGAGTTAAGATGGAAGAAGAGAAAAAGGGAGGGGAAAAGAAGAGGGCGGTCAGGCGAGAGAGAGAGAGAGAGAGAGATGAAAGACAGACAAAAAAATGATAGCAAAATGCCAAAGTGCACTACTTCTAATGAGTTGATTATGTGTGCTGGAGTGTGTAAAATCTTCCGTGGACATGAGGGTGAGTGTTTTAGATGTTGTCTATGTGGATGTATGTGATTAACAATCTTAACAGAGGCATTGTGCAAATATATATTGGTACTTCTATGTGCATGAGAGAGAAAAAGAGAGATTCTATTATCTCACACACACAGAGGCGACAGTTAATCCTGAATTGTTTAAGGTCAAACAATAGAAAAAGAATTGGAAATATAAACCATATATCTCTGCAGACAAGCAATGAGAAGCAAAGAAGAAATCTTTATATATATATATATGTATAATAAAAAAGATGGAGAGAATAAGCCAACATGTCATACAAGTGTAATAGCATTGGTATTATTGATGAAGCAATATGGAAATCGATCAGAGGATGAAGGACGGCATGGTCCGAGTGGATAAAGTGAGATGGTAGAATTGAAGGGAAGAGGAGGAAGAGGTTATTTGGAAGAGGGAGAGAAGCAGAAGAGGAAGAAAGTGAAAAACCTCCAAGATCAGAATAGAATAAGATCTAGTTCTATTAGGAAGCAGCGCCAATTAATTAGATTTAGAAATAGGAGGAAAGAGATGGACAAGTATATTTGGAGCACTTAAATTTATAATTAGATATTTTTGGTGTCTCTTTCAGAGTAAGGAGGGAGAGAGAGGGAGAGGGGGGGAAGACACCCCCAAAGATTGAATTGGGGAAAAAAACCCCAAAAAACCCCAAAAATAACCCCAAAAAAACCCCCACAAAAAACAAAACAATTGGAAGCAGGTAGGAATAGAAAGATTTCTTAACAGAGGCATGGAGAAAAAAAAAAGGAAAAGCAAAGTAAAAAGTGAGGGGTAAAAAGAGGGAAAGAAGAGAAGTGAGAAAAAGTGGGAGTAGGATGGAGATAAAGCATGACATAAAAGTTGAAGAGAGGAGGAAAACAATAAAAAAAAATAACTTTGAGGATAGAGGGGTGATCACTAACCAAACTTTTAAGAGGGGGGAAAGATTATACAATGTTTGCGGAAGGGGGAGATCAGAAAGGGGAAGAGAAAAATAAAAGCTAAATAAAAAAAGATGAGAAAATGGAAAGTTGAAAATTGAATTTAAAAAAAAAACAAAAAACAAAAAAAAAAACAAACAAAAAAAAACAAAAAACAAAAAAAAAAAAAAAAACACAAGGCCAAAACTATCAAGTCTCCAGCGAGAATTGAACTCACTAACGATTAACAATGGTCTGCAAACAAAAGAATAAATAAGTAGTAGTAGTAGGAAGATAGCTGAAGAATAGTTAGAGAAAAGATACAGAAGACCAAAAAGACGAAGGAGTAGAAAGAAAGATAGTTGCATAAAAACATAGTGAGGTGTTGTATTGAGAGAGAGAGAGAGAAGCAGAAAAAAAAAAAAAGGATGACAGGGAAAGAGAATGAGGAGGAGTGAGAGGAGAGTAGTAAATGAAGGCGAGAGAGAGGAGAGAATTATGGACACCCAAATCTGTTAGCAAAAGAAAAGCAACAATAACAACTATCTTCTATTAATTAATCAAATTGGTTTGATTATCTCATCAGAGGAGGTGGTGGTGGAGAGGAGGAGGAGTCAAATGCCAACTTACAATCGAAAGACGACACAAGTGTCAACAATGCAGAAGCTCCTAAAAAGAACAATGCACTATTTTCTCACTGAAAAGATACCGGGTAAGAAGAAAAAAAAAATACTGGAGAAAAGAAAAGAAAATCCTCCTCATACGCACAACCCCCCCCTAACTAATTCCATTGTTGTTTGGACAATTAATTGTTTCTAATGACTTTTTCATCATGTTTCAAATGAAATTGAAAATATTATTTTCCTACACCTCCCTCTACAAAATTTTAAAATCAGAAAAAAAAAAAGAAAAAAAAAAAAAAAGAAAAAGAAAAAGGAAAGAAAAAACCCTTAAAAGTCAGCTAAGTGCTTCAAGAAAGCAAGGCTCCTTATATTTCATAGCTAAAAATGCAGACCCCCATTCACATGATAAAATTCTACTGCATTCAGCATTTCCATTATACTCCAACGGAACAATCTTCTCATGTGTCTGGGAGTTTTTTTTTTGTTTTTTTTTCTTTTTTGGTAAAACTGTTTGACATTTGAGTGGTAATCTTTGGATTGTCTGTCTCCCACATTTGATGAGCATCTATGAATAAAGATGCTCGGAAATGTAGCAGTTCTCTATTTACGGACTTAGTTGGTGACACTCCTTAATACAAAGTAAAAACAGTTTTAATATGAGAAGAAAACTCCTACTACAAGCATTCTAGTACAAGTAAAATATATAATCGGATCAATGAGTAAACTCTAATATATGAGGGCTATTCAATAAAGAGGAATTTACAAAAAAAAACAACTTTTCCACATTTTTTCCATGAATGTAAATCCTGCATTGTTTGGAATTGGTTTATAACAAAAATAATTTTAATCTTGCAAAAATATTCATTTTGAAGCTATTCAAAATTGCAGAAAATCAGTGCTCCAAGCTTGAATCGAGGTCTGTCATCAATTTTTTGGTGGCTGAGAAGTGCAAACCATGTGAAATTTATAGGAAAATGTGTGATATATACAAAACTTGTTTTAGTTAAAAAAAAAAGATAAATAATAAAAAAAAAAAAAAAAAATAAATAAAATGAAAAAGTTCATGTTCTGAACATTGGTTTCCCACTATGAGCCTGAAACACACCGACTCTCTGGTAAAGAAATTGATTCGGGCACAGCAGTCAATAAAGATGGTCATGCAAGGCTCGATCACTTAATTTTCTTGCAAAACATTTTAACAGTAAACAGTGGTTAATATTGCCAACTCCTTAGGCAGAATTTCCCTTTGACCCTTGTATTAAAAAAAATAAAATAAAAAAGCCATTTTTTAAAAAACATTTCACAGGCTACTGATGTGTGCAGTGTACATATTTGCAACATCTGTGCTTAACAGAAGAGTTGGAGAGAAAATGATATTCCAAAAAGATTGCTTCAAGTTGTTCCTCACACTAAAAGGACTACAATAAAACATGTCTTATTTTAATGTTAAACACTGCACATTCACAGTGGAAGTATTTGTAGTTTAACAGCTATTGTCATAGGAAAAACTCGATGAGGTAAGTTAAAATCCTGGACTATTAGTGTTTTACTTTAGAATACATGAATCTTTCTCTCCCTATTCCAACGATAGGTAACTATCAAAGCAGGAAAAAGGAAAACTGAATCCAAAATCTAGGACCATAGGACTAGCAACTCAACTTCATGAAAACCTAACACTGAAAGTTTTAAAATTTAAATTCTGTATTTGTTACATCTTGAAACAACATGGTTTCCCTTTTGAGAGATTCAAATCTCAATGACATCTCCACTACTCCATCAAGAACATTAAAATCTTGTTGGTCCAATGAATATGCACATACCAGTTTTAGTAGCTTGACATGGAACTGTTTGGCAATCTAAAATTGATTAAATTTAATGGCATGTCAATCCATCTAGGGTTATTTTATGCTAAGAGGTTAGGCAACAGCATTCATTGTACATTTATATTTTCATTTGTGCAGGTGTTTAAGTTTTTTTTTGTACAGTTATATCAGATAATTTACACATTTGTTGGGTTTTGATTGGTTGGTTGGTTGGTTGTTTGGGTTTTATGGCACATCAACCTTTATAGGTTATTTAACGCCAAATCCATTTTTATTTAAATAATCAGTTCTATTTCAAACAATTCAGTTTAGCATAAGCACACAGTTTAAAATGTAAGTACAGTTTAATTGTGAAAAACATTTCTATTTCAAACTATTCGGTTTAGTTTAGCAGTTCTAATTTAGCTAATTCAGTTTAGTATAAGTACAGGTTTTGTTTACACACCATCAAATGTCAAAACAGTTGTATATTAAACAAATCAGTTTAGTGTAAGTACAGTTTCGATGTAAAAAAAACCCAGTTCTATTTCAAATAATTTAGTTTAGCATAAGCAAGCAGTTTAAATGTAAATATGGTTTAATTGTCAAAAACATTTCTATTTCAAGCTATTCAGTTTAACATAAGTATGCCGTTAATTCTATTTAACTCATAGATAGGGCCCTATCAGGTGCTACCATTCCAGGCCTGAGTAGACCTGGGAGCAATGGCAATGAAGGGGCGCTCTGCATTCCCCTAAGCCCCAGCATTACTGGAACCTCATCATCAGATTGTTTAGTGTCATATCCGGGGCTCATTGGGGAGAGAGAGAGAGAGGTCTTACCCCTCTGCACTCTGCAGTCAGTGTATTCTACATCCCTAGCTGAATGGGCAAGTGGGGTTTTGAGTATTCTAATCTAATACTAATAATTATGATTTCAAGGGATTATTTCTATTTGATAAATTATTTACTTGCACATACTTATATGGTTTCATGTAACTTATAACAATCCTTAGCAAACAATTATCCCTTCAACAAACTATTCTTAATACAAATAATTAACAATTATATGGTATCAAGTATTCCTATCTATCATTAAGGGTTTTCGGACCATTGTCTTCATCTTTATAGTTATTTCCACAACGTTTTGGCCGATATGTACCCCGGCCTTCTTCGGATGTTTGTCGAACTCAGGAACCTTCACAGAACTTCGGGGGTCACCTGTTCTGATTCTGTTAGCCATAATCATGTACAAGTGTTAAGTATTCCTGTATTGTTACTTGTCTGCAGTCAGGACACCTAGGGAACCAATGCCTATAACTGTTATGTTAAGCTTTTAAGGAGACAATCATCTGGAAGTTGCAGGTTCAATTCTGACTGCAGGTGAGTAACAACACTTGTACCCAATTATGGCTAAAGGAATCAGAACAGGTGACCCCCGTGGATTCAATAAAGGACATTGTCCCATGAAGGTTCCAGAGTTTGACAAACTCCTGAAGAAGGCTGGAGGATATATCGGCCGAAACATTGTGTAAATAACAATAAAGATGAAGAAAAACCTGAATGATAAAAATAATCAAGCTTCATTTCAGAAATTTAGACAACTAATATTCCTATCTAATACAATTTTTTTTCAAATCAATCTATTTTACCTATAGATGGGACCCTATCACTCTATAGAGGAAAAACTCTTCTAATTGCTCATATAAATTTGAGGGATACTTGAGATTTATTGTGGAGCAGGGGGGAGTATAGTGTAATGGTTAATTTGCAGGACTGCAGTGTTAAACTTAGTTTGAACTTTAGTTGTGCTGTTATGCTTACTTTTGGACTAATGCTATCAGGAAAGGCATGAATCCCTAATTAACCCTAACTATAACTGAAATAGCATCACTAATGTTTTACTATGATGGCTTCGTCATTAAACAACCCATGAAGGTTGATATGCTGCTAAACAAGAAAAAAAAATTATTGATTGAAACTTTTGTTTTTGTCAACTAAGCAATAATTGTTTAATTATTTCTCATTTCCTTGTCATTATCTTTCTGCCATTGACCACTAACAAACTATTCTCAATTAGTATCTGCCTATGCTAGATAATAAGTTAAGATCATATCTAAGCTCTGATAGTGGAGTAAATGTTTTTCCATCTGGTCAGTCTTGTAAAATTATTGGATATATAAAGGTCGTTCAAAAAGTTCTAAGCCTCACCCAAATTTTAGGATTGTCCAACATCTCTTCCCTTTGTATAAGCCTCACCTGCACAGAAATTAAGACAGAAATCTGAATTAGTTTTTCTAGAAATGGTAGTGGCTCTTTCTGGGTGAGGCTTAGAACTTTTTGAACAATCTTTGAGTAGCTCCGAAAACAAATCAAATTTCCGTGAAAAATCATTCATAAAAAAATCTCAATTTTATAATCTTTTTGCAGTCTATAGGACAGACAAACAAACTTAATTTATTAATATAGACACAAAATGTGAAGAATGAAGGCTTCAATTTTAATATTTATAATTTTCTTATGTATGTTTTAACTTATTTTATTTTTTAAATTCCAATGCCTCTTTTTCAAGGCAATTATTCGATATTGCTCTTTTACAGATAATCCAATTATTATGAGAAGCATTAGATAAATACGGCCATGTTTTGTCTCTAAGAAATTGAAAAAGTAAACGGTGAAATTTAAAACAACAAAACATTTATAGAAAATGAAAACTTCGACACGAATATTAAAATGAAAAATATAAAACTGCTTTGCAATTTCTATTTTAAGTAAAAAAAACAAAAACAACCCCCCCCCCAAATCAACAAATAAAAAAAAAAAAAAAACCCCAATGAAATAAGTAAAATTATATTAAATTTTCGAAAAGTTATTGGCAAAGAGGAAAAAAAAAAAAAAAAAAAAAAAAGAGCCAGTCAAGAGAGAAAGGTGAGGGAAAAAGTTTGCAAAGATTTGGGATGAGAAACGTAAAATGATAAAATTTCAATTCATCTCGACTAAAAGAAATATCAACTTGCCTAGTTTGCTGTTTATTTTTCTTTGTTGACAAAGCAAAAATGAAGAATTTTTGGGTCTTGGCTTGTATGGAACAGTAGACCCCCCCCCCCACAAGTAACGTGCAGGCAGAAAGCACCTTTACATGCTTGTTTGAGCAAAAATAAGGTAGTTTTACATTTGTGAATAACAATGACTTTTTCAAATGAAAGCTTTCAATTTTCTCAGGATACACAACAGACAGTTTTTTTGTTTTGTTTTTGTTTTCTCTCTTCTCTATCTTTTCCTCCCTCTTGAGTTCTTGAAAAATTAAGGATTAGATTTTTTTAAGCTATGAAAGGAGTTGTTGACAGCTCCTAAATTTAAAAAAAAAAGTGGGAGGGGATGGAGATGAGGATGAAGTGTGAATGAAAAGGTTGGATTTATAGAAATGGAAACTTGTGAAAATATGGATTTTTTTCTTTTTTAAATTTCTTATTGTCTTCTTTAACCAGATAGTCATCTTTATTCAGAAAATTTTACCATTACACAAGGTGTGTTTAAAAAGAATTAAGCTATATTTATGAAGACAGAAATAAGCAATAAAATGTCAATATTCTTTAAAATGGTCCCTTAACATTCAACACAATTATATCCCATTGTATTTATCATTGTTCAATGCACCTCCAAAAATCCTCTTTTAATAGAGTGTGAAGCTGTGAGATTGTATTTAAAAGAAATGGACTTGATAACCAAAGTTAAAATTATGGATGTTTGTATTTCACTTCTTGGTTTCTTTGTTTAATGGCATATTAACCTTTGTAGGTTATTTAATGCCAAAGGCATCCTTTGAGAAGAACAGTAGGGTACTATTTAACCCATAGCTAGGAAGAGAAGGGGGTTCATAACTTTCCCAAGAATATTTATCCAAAAGCGAATGCAATAGCATGACTGAAGTTTGAACTCGCTTATGATTCCCGAGTCCATCGCTTTAACCATTACATCACAAGGACCCCCCCCCACATTTCACTTCTTGTTAATGCTCTGGAGAAAGGCAAGAATCCATCTCTTCTCCCTCCAGTTATGTGTAAATAATAGGACAGACTGAGTTTTTCAGCCTTGTATGTTGGCAAACTAGTCTAGAAGAAAAAAAATCTATGCTCTCAATCTAAATCAAAAATTTCATCATGCCAGCTTGAATCATATAAGGGATTTGGGATCATTTAAGTCAGTTCAAGGATTGTTCTTTGCTATTATATTACCATTTATGCCATGTTTGACACTTCAGATCAATTTTTCATTTAGGAAAAAAGAAAAAGTTAGAGCTCAATCTGGTAAGTATGAAGGTTGCTGCACTTGCATAATCCTGTGTTTCATCAAAAGAATCGTGTTAAAAAAATGCATTAAGGCTAACTCCATAAAATGTTTTCAAATAACACTGACTCATTTAGACATCAGTTTATATTAGTCTATTTCAAATTTTTTCTGTTAAGGAAAAAAAAATAAAATTTTTTTTAAAATTTCCATATCTAAAACTTTTCCTCATTTTTTATTGCAACAATTTTATTTCTATTCGTAGTTTTGGAGAGGGGAAAAAAATGATTTATTAAAATTTAGATTCCTATTTAGGGCTGAGAGAGAAAGAGAGAGAAAGAAAAACAGAAAAAAGGAAAAGTGAAACTTTTTTGTTTTAATTGCATATCAAACTTTGAGGGTTATTTAATGCCAAAGCCACCTTTCTAAAAGAACAGTAGTAATACTATTTAACCCATAGCTTGGTCATACCTTCCTCAAGAGTATTACTCAGAAAGTGAATGCAATGGCATGGTTGGAGTTTGAACTCGCTTACTACAATGTTGCAGTCCAGCATATTAGCTAATACACAAGAACTTCCCAGAAAGCAAAAGAAAGCGTGAAAAAGAAAGAAAAAGAAAGCGTGAAAAAGAAAGTGTGAAAGGGAAAGAAAAAGAAAGCGTGAAAGGGAAAGAAAAAGAAAGAAAAAAATGAAAAAAGAAAGTGAGAAAAAAGAGAAAGAGTAAGGAAAGAAAAAGAAAAATCAAAGGTTATTCATTTATAAAACTTGCCATTTTTATGAACACTTATTTATTTTTAAAAATTTTTTTCATGCCTCAAAAATCATTATTGCCTTCAACAATATTACGGTCATCTTTGTTATTCCCCAACTTGTCGAAAAGAAATCAGGAATCAGGATATGAGTCTGAGAAGAATAAAAGACACGAGAAACGTCAGTCAGGAATGAAAGGATAGCATTGTCAGAGGAAAAAGCAATCAAATTTGCATAAGGCATTACCACCACCACCACCACCACGAAGACAACTGCAGATGAAAATTATCGTTATTCCTTGTTATGAAAGAAGAATGAACATTTCCGGTCTGACTCTACTTTCTTCATCCCAAAGTGAAGTGAAAAGAAAAATATCTCAGAGACGTTGATAGCTTAGAAGTGTGTGTAAAGTGACAAAAAGACAGACTGGATAAAGTTAGTTTGTCTGAGCACAGGGTATATAAGATTGGTCCCCTAAAATACATACTTAATTTGCTGACATCAGTTTGATTCTTACCTGAATATTAGTCAAACTTTCTTATCTTTTAAATTAAAAGTAGTAGATCATTATACTGAATTCCATTTTACACACACCCACACACTTGTGTGTAAGAGTAAAAGACGTCCTTTGAATAGAAGTAAGAGTAACTACTTTGTTGCCATTACTCCCAGGTACACTCTGACCTCGAGTGGTAGCACCTGTTAGGATCCAATTTATAAGTCTAATAGATCTGTTTGAGATAATCGGCTTCGATTCTTAACAGAAAATTAGATGAACGTTTTCATCTTAAAGAACTTTAGAATAAAAGCTAATTTAAACTTTCCATTTTCTTTCATTTTGCATTTTATCAAAACTCATTTGGGTTGCCTATCTAAAACCGCAGAAGAATAATGCCTAATGTGAATCAAAGAATAAATTTTCACTGACCAACTCGTGTCCCTTTTGCTTCAGAGAAGCCTGGTTAAACACACCAGCTGCTCTACCAATTGGGTTTCAAAGAGCCATTTGCACAAGTCCCAAACCTTTTAACCTCATATTTTACTCTATCAATTTCTCCTACTGGTAGTGAGGCTCCAGTTTTTGAGCTATGTAGAATTTGGAGTAATCTTTTTGCTGCCATCACTCTTAGGTCTAATTCTGACCTTAAATTCATTGAGATATGTTTAAAAATGATTTTAAACTACATTAATAAACTGGCTTTTAAAACATTGATATTGCAACAACGAGTGAAGTGTTTATCTGTTTAAAATGATTGTGAACTTAATATATTATCCTTTAAAACATTTATATTGCAACTAAATGAAATGTTTGCCTGTTTAAAATAATTGAAGATACATTTTTTTCAGTACATAATTAGAGACCATAATTATTAACCTGACATAAAATATCCCACCAAATTTTGACATGCCATAAAATCAATCAACCAATTTCTTTAAGTAATATCTTTTTCTTTTTTTGGTACACTAGTAAGATCAATATAAATGAATGAAATAAATCAGATATTTAAAAAAGAAAAAAAAAAAAAGGGTTTTAATTGTTATGTTAAAAATAATGTATTATCTGAGTTGAAGGTTAATATTTTATACAAAATTGGCTTGTCATACTGTAAGATTCAACAACAAACGTTTAGGTTATCAGTTCAAAACTTTAAGAGTGCCACCACCACCACCACTGCCAAATAGTTCAAATGTAGGAAAATTAGATAACATTGTCAAAAAGAATTGCCTATAAATTTGAAATGATGTCATATTCTCAGATGCAAAACTCAAACAAGTATTAAAAAAAAAAAAAGAAAAAAAAAAGAAAAGATGATCAAATGCTGAAAGTGAAGCTCAAGGTTTAAGAAATGAACTAACATTGACTTAAGGTTAATTTTTATTCCATTTCACAACAGGAATTTGGAACTAATTGACTGAGAACAGTAAAGACATAATTATGGAAATTTTTTCACCTGAGGCAGAGGATGGCATATGAGCGAGTTTGTATCTATCTACAACATGGTTGTGGGGGAGAAAAGAAGTGGCAGAAAGTGAAGAACTATTTTTAATTATAGTCCAAAGGTTTTCCCAAATCACTATTCAACAATGCACTTAATGCTATTGACAAATATTGATGCAAGTTTTGCCGATGAGAAAGAACCAATTCTGTTGGTTTGGGAAACTTCTTTATTATAATGCGAACAACAAAAAGGAGAGATGGTGTTTGAATATAAACTTTCAGTCTATCAACACTTATATGGGTAATTGAAACTAATTTGTTAATGCCTACATACTCATTTGGGAATGAAATTTTTAAGGGAAAGAAAACAAAATAGGGAGAAAAATGAAGAGGAAAAGAGAAAAAGGAAGAGGAAAGAGAAAAAGGAAGAGAAAAGAGAAAAAGGAAGAGAAAAGAGAAAAAGGAAGAGAAAAGAGAAAAAGGAAGAGAAAAGAGAAAAAGGAAGAGAAAAGAGAAAAAGGAAGAGAAAAGAGAAAAAGGAAGAGAAAAGAGAAAAAGGAAGAGAAGAAAGACAAAGGAAAAAGTAAGAGGAAAAAGAGAGAAAAAGAAAAGAAAAGTGAAAAGATTAAAAAGATAGAAAATAGAGAAAAAGAAACAAAGAAAAAAGAAAAAGAAAACTAAAAAAGACATTGACCACTGCTGATGTCACTCAACTGTCAACTATTTATCCACAGAACCCTTTCAGTAGAATAAGATATAGCAGCTGATTCCATCCCACTAGCAGGTTTCATAATTCCTTCTATAAAACAACAAGAACAAAATATCTAAAATGTTAAAAATAACAAAAATGAAGACAAATAGTCAGAAAATGGTATGGAATAACTAAAATTCCAAGATGTTCTTGTATGTAGGGTTTCTTAGTTTCCTGTGAAAACATCAGCATGGAATTGGAGAAAGTAAAAAGAAAAAAAAAGGTCTTATCATTTTGATTGCAAACACCAAATGAAATTCTTGTCAATAAGGATGAAAGCTTAACTGATCTTTTTAATTTATATATATATATATATATATATATATATATATATATATATATATATATATATATATATATATATATATATATATATATTTTTTCTTTAAGAAAAAACAACGAAACCAATCACAAAGGATTATAAATTTATTTCCATCCTGTTACGCATTTTTGAAATTTTCAAAAACACGAAAAAAAAACTAACAGGACTTCATCAGATCAATTAGATAAAAAAAAACAGAGTAGACGCATAAGAGTGGGAGGGGATAGAAGAGGGGTGAAGAGTTATCTCTTCATTAAGCCCACTTCCGTTTTAAATTTAAATTTTCGGTTGGCAATGTAGTAAATTTATTTTAAAACAATTTTTTTAAAATTAATTTTACATATAGACTTAAATTACAGATATTTCTAATAAGATTTAAATTTTAATTAATAATCTTATGTAAAGATGCAGCAATAGATATATTAAAACAAAACCAAATATTTAATTTACTTAAATATTTTAAAATTTCAAAAAATTTTTTAGAGGGCATTAATCAGTTACATTTTTTATGCGTAGTACATATATATTATCTGCTTTTTCATAATTTTCTATCTAATAATTTATTATATTTATTCTCAAAATATCCCCTACCACTCTTATGTGTCTACTCTGTTTTTTTTTTTATCTAATTGATCTGATGAAGTCCTGTTAGTTTTTTTTCGTGTTTTTGAAAATTTCAAAAATGCGTAACAGGATGGAAATAAATTTATAATCCTTTGTGATTGTTTTCGTTGTTTTTTCATAAAAAAAATTATTGCTCTGTATAATTGGTACATTGAGCTCTTTACCAGGAAGATTTAAATATTCATTCATGAATAATTTCTTGTCCTGATGGAATTACTCCTAACTCCGGTTTAACTGGACTAAGTATTCTCTCTCTCTATATATATATAAATGATATGTAGGAGAAGGCTATTAGCAAATGTTCCTAATAGAATATTTTTTACAGCACAAAAGAAATTGAAAAAGTCAGCCAGTGATTATAAAAGAAGAGAGAGAGGATAATGGAGAAGGAGAGGGCATGCAGAGAAAAAGAGAAAAGTGGAAGAGAATAAAAATATGAGAGAGAGAGAAAGGGAGAGAGAAAACTTTTTGAAATGTAAAAGAATCTGACTGTCCAAATTTTATGAATGAGAATTTCATGAAATTTTACTTTTCACCAGGATTTATACAGCCTGTTACCACTTTCATGTCAATGAGTTGGTACCCCACTTCTAGACTACTATTATTACCAGCAAGCAACTCTCACTCCCCACCTATCAAAATATGTTAGCTCTGCCCAGAAACATCAGTAACAGAGCATTTTTTCAGATTTATTCAAGAGAAAAGTTTCAGTTCTTGAGGATACTTTCATAATCCATGAAGGTGGTAAGGATGAACAGGAAGGCTTGGTTGATCCTTCAAACATGTCACCATCAGGTCCTAATTAATATAGACAAGACGAAGACAAGTTTATTTTTTGTCATTGTGCATGAATTCCCATCCACTTGATGTTTAAAGTTTGCATTCAAGGATTTCTGAGGATTATCTACCTCCCCTATCCAGTCCCTACAGGGTTTTAAATAGTATACATTGTTTAATCTAATCCAATTACTTGCTTATTCAAAGAAATAAAAACAACACATCATAATCTGAAGATGCATTTAATGTCACATATTAATCTGAACCAGTTTTGCTTCCAGGTAAAAAAACAAGCAAACAAACCCTATTAATAAAGACTAGAAAGCTAGACATTTTCAAACATGTATATATAGATATTTGATAGGCTTAGCTGATTAGTAGCCATTGTCATCAGCTTGGACATTGCAGGTTGCTGCTGTCAACTGTCAACTACATTCCTATTGCACTATTTCAACTGGGCTCCATTGACAGCCAGAGCTTTCAGACAGAGGTTGTAAAGTTAGGAGAAAGATTAGCACATTTTTTTTTAAGGAAAAAAGAAAAGAAAAGAGTATATCCTGACACATAGCAAATAGTTTTAAATTCATTCTTCATTTACATTTTGCATTTAAAAATCAAAACACTAGGAAGATACAATGTTAAAGGAAGTAAATACATGTTAGAAGTTTCAGGTGTTTTTTTTTAAAATCTTTTTTTTTTTAATGAACAGGTGTCACCTAATTATCAAAAATGCATCGTAACTTGTGACATAAAAGAGAAATTTCTGTGGTGGAAAAACTATAGATTTGGAAAACAGGAGAAAGATTTAAGAGCTTATTGGGAAAAAATGTGTTCAACAACAATGAAGATGCATGTTTGAATAATTCAAGGATCAACTGTTAAGGCAGTGGCTGAGTAAAATGGTTTAAACCATTCCATTTGCAATGAATCAGACTTGGATTCTCAGGAGTCTTTGAGTATTTATCTCCGATGATATGACAATACAAAATGAGAAGGAGAGAAAGAAAAAAGAGGAAGAAAAGAGTAAAAGGAGAAAAAAGCGAGACAAAGCAGAGGAAAGAGAGAGAGAGAGAGAGAGAGAGAGAGAGTAAAGATGAAAGCGAAAAGACAGGGAAAAGAGAGAGGAAAGGAAAGAGACAGGAGAAGAAAGAGGGTAAGAGAGAAGACAGACAAGAGAGGGGGTGGCAGAGGGAATAAGAAAAAATGGTGAAGGCAAAAAAACAAAATTGTAATTCATTTAAAACAATTCTCTTGAAATTCTTTGACGTTTGGAGATTTAAATGTTTCTCATAGGAAATGAGAAAAAAAAAAATTAATATTTTTAATCTTTTTGATAGACATGCCAAAATATAAACTGGAAAATTCCTTGACACATTTAAAGATAAATCTTGAAATATATGTAAATAGGGAGGTTTTTGCCTTTCAATTGCAACTAATAGGAACAACAACAATTGAACAAATTTACAATATTTACACCAGAGTAAATACTATATATATATATATATATATATATAAAAATATAAGACAGACAGACAGACACACACAGACAGACAATTGAATGCAGACAAATATAACAGTATGTATGAACTTATAAACACACACAAATACAGGTGTATGTCTAAATGCACATAGAAGTACACATGCATAAGTACACAAAAACATGTTTAAGTAAACACATACATAAGGCCATGTGCCTTCATACTCACATAATCAAATGTACACATATGTAAATATCAAACATACTTATCTCATCAAAGATGTGTATATAACACACACACGAAAAAACATACAAATCTCATCACACACATGTATATGCAAAAATACTTTTTTCTCCTTTCAAAATATTCAAATAAATGCAATCTACTTGTAAAGACATAAAACGAAAATGTACAGATTTTTATTGTTATGTTATAGAGAATAAATAAGTGTGTTAAATACTGAAGGTCCCAGTTGGGTAAAAAGAGACAAACAAAAAACACCCCAAAAGATTCACTAAAAACAAGGCAAGAAGCAGCCAGAAAACATAAGGGAGGGAAGATGGAAGGCATTTCTGACATGAAAATGACACTTAAACAACATAAAACCCATAGCCTGCCAAAACAGTCTAAGGAATACATTGTTTGCCTAAACAATACACTGATTCTCTATCTACCCTTCTCGGCTGAATATTGGCTCCTTCAATTTTTAATCTCCAACACTGAAGAGTTCTGTCAGCACTTATCCCCAAATGGCCAATAAATATGACGATGATAGATGCCTCTCTCAGTGTCTCTATTATTCTGATGGCAGAACAGATCCAGAAAGAATCTATTCTTCTCCCCAGAGGGTTCAAAAGAGACGGCTTGAAAGAATAAATTCTAACTATATTTACTTGCATCTACAAGTATTTTTATTGCTTAGATAACATAATTGAAACCTTACATATTTGGATGTACCACTTTTGTTGAACTGATAGATATTTTCAATAAATGAATAAATAAATATAGTTCAATTTATAATTCCTTTTATGCAAGAACTAGCAAGATGACCCAAAACTGCCTGGATTCAAACAGTATGGGAATTATCAATAACATTTGTTGGCTGCTCTCAATGCAACCATCAATAATCATTTTATATAACTCGATCGAAAGTAAAGTAAAGATTGGACCTCTAAACCTATTTTTAAATCCGATTAAAAGTCCAACATCTTTACTGAAAGTTCAGTAAGGATCATTTTCTTAATTAGTCAATCACTCCAAAAAGCAAACCAGCTGGTGATAAGATGATCAATAGTAATTAGCCTGGATTGGAGACTCTTCTTTGATGAGCACAATAACTGGGGATGGAAATACAATAAATGAACAGCAATTTCTTTTGGAACTTGCACTAGAATGATACGGAAGGAGTAAATGGGAGAGAGAGAAAGGGAGAGAAAAAAAGAGAGAGGAAACACACACACACAAAAATATATATATATATATATATATATATATATATATATATATATATGAAAAGGAGAGACATGAGAGAAACTAAATCCTAAGTAACAGGAAGGAGGAGTGAAAATAAATAATACATAAACCCCCTTCCCCCAAATCCTATTAGTTACACAAATAGCCACATGGCTGGCCACAACACTGACCAATGTCCATAAATAAAATATTAGAGTCTTTCTTTGGGTGGCCCATTTTCTCAAAGCCATAATATAGACATTTGGAAGAGGGAAGGGAAAACCTGACAAGAGTTCACTTTCCATTCATCAAAGAACTGATTTACTCAGGAGAAATCTGAAAAAGTTTTTATTATTTACAAAAGATAAAGATGGTATCATTTTATATCCACCATTGAAATGATGATCCAAGATCACATTAACATATTTTATCCTCTGAACTTTTGGTCCCAGTACCCTGAGATACCTTGTACCTGAAGCCCCCCCCCCAACTTTTGATCTCTTCCCAACCATAAACAGTTATATCAACTAGTATTTTAATCGTTTTGGTGAGAAATGCTCCGGGGCTTAATTAAGAAAAATTTCAACCCTAACACAGAAATAATTAACATAGATTATCCATTGACCTTTCAGACTCTGCACCCTAAGATACCCAAGCTCGATCCAACTTTTGATCTCTTGCCGAGTGTTACGCAAGAGTCAACCAAAAAGTTCATAGGCTGACCAAGATACTCTCATGGAATGTGACTAAATGAGGTTTAATTTTCAACAGTCCCTCTTTGCAGTTTACAAACTTCTTCCAGTGTTGAAGTGCTTGTATCCCATTGGTCAAAATGTTATCAACAGCAGATATGACGTCATTATATGAACTTTTCAGCCCACCCTCGTATCAACTAGTATCTTAATCATTTTAGTGAGAAATGCACTGAGGCTTGATTAAAAAAAATCTCAGGACCAATTCACAATAAATAATTAAAAGAATTATATTATATAGGCTAATAAAATAAATATCATAGTTTCCTTTAAAATAATTCAAGTTTATAAGAATGCACTTCATATACATTTTAATTGCTTATGTCTATTAGCATTTTCCGCCATTCATTCTAAGGCTGACTTAGGAGTTCATTCATGCAGATGGGTATGCAGGACTCACTCACCGCCCCCTCTACTAAACCCTAACCTCTGTGGTTTAATGCAGAGGGTGACTTTTTTTAAGTAAAATATTTTGAGAGGGTAAAGTGCAATTTGTGACAAGAAATGTGTTAATTGTGTAACCCTTTGAACCTGAAAGAAAAATGTTTTGGCTTGAGCACTATTTTACTATACTATCTAGGCCCAATATTTTGAGGTTTTTTAGTAATTATTCACAACGTTTGTTTCAAAGGAATGATGGGATAGCTTTAAACAAAGACATATACACTCTAGAGCAAATTTTTTTTTTTTTTTTTGGTGGGGAGTGTGTCAGCTCAGTTACAAGGTATTTGAGGACTAAGCAACTTCAGTTCACATTAAAAGTTTGTTTTTTTAAAAAATGTTTTTTTAAAATCAAGAATTTTAGATCTTGTGTTATAACCCCAAAAATGCTTCTTGCATTATATGCAACTTTACCCCCCACCCCCCCAAAAAAACCTGATTACTTCTAAAACTTTACTAAAAAATTTTGAGTTTGTGAATGAAAAAAACTTTTATATCCCCCACAATGTCAATAGTGTATTTCAATTGCCAAACTCCAACAAATTTTTATTATTTGTAAACTTTTATTTTATGGTCTGATTTTCTTTGTTTAATGATATGGGTTATCTAATGCCCAAGCTATCCTTGTAGAAGAACTGTAGTGGTGGTATTTAATCCATGTCTAGTGGGTGAAGAAGTTCATGCCTTTCCCAAGGGGTATCATTCTGAAAGTGAATGCAATAGTGCAACTGGAATTTGAACTGACTATGATATTGCAGTCCAGCACATTAGTCATTATGCCATGGGGATTTCCCTGGTATTTTATGGTGTAAAAAGTGTATTCCAGCCTTTAGAATTATTACCAAATATACTGTACCAAAAGGGCTAAAAACGAGCCTTTAGTAAAACCAACATTAATAATTCTTTAAAATATTACTGAGATTCAAGAGATCTTCAAAAACCTCAATTCTTTAGCTCAGATGTGTTTTTTAAGAGTTGGGACAAAAATGTCCCTAAAATATTAACTAACTGGATTAACAAGTGGTTCAATAAAGAAAATTTATAAACAAGAAAACTTTACTCAATAGCCCTGTCAGTAGAGTTTAGAAGATGCTAACTGTATTCCTTGTGGAGAAGTTGAACCCCCCCTTTCAATGCAAAAAAAACAAAAAAACAAAACAAAACAAAAACAAACAAACCGAAAAGTGTCCTAAGTATGACACTCAACTACATCCAAGGGTGAAGCAGCACTTCTGGAAATCTTAATGCAAAGTCGCTTGATCATTGGCATTACTTCCAGGCCCACTGACCCAGAGTGGTAGTATCTGCTAAGGTTCCATCAAAGAGACAAATAGATCTGTTTAAAAAATAATTCCTATTCAATAAAAAGCAATTCCCCAACACCTAAGTAAAACAATAACCCTTGACAGGTTGACATACTGTTAAATTCAAAACTTTACTCAAAATATCAATGACAAGAAAATAAAACTAACTTTTTAGATAGCCAAATAAACTGAAAATTTATACTATTGAAAGGTGATGTGAAAGATTTATAAATTTGAATTTTTCCAAAGTATTCACCAGAAATACTAGGGTCTCAAATGCAGGTAAATGAAAAAATATAATGACAATACTATACTGACAGTTTGTTCAGCAGACATCACCTATTTGGGGGGGAGTCTGAAAGGCATAGTAGATAACTGAAAATTAACGGTGAATTTGAACACCAGCAATGCTACTATGTTTACTTTCAGTCTAATATTCTTGGGAAAGATATGAATCCTCTAATCCCCTCAGCTTTGGGGTAAGATAGCCATCCTACTAGAACAGAAGTGGTCCTTTGCTGTGAAAGTTGTTATACAATTAAAACAAAGAAACTAATCTATTACCCTACAGAAGTAAACTTCTGAATATCTTACTAAAAGACATAGATAATACTGGAAGAGATAAAATTAATAGTAATAAAACTAAATCAGACAATTTCTAAAAAACACTACCAAACTAACCTGGCTGAGCTAATACTTCATAAAGAGGCTAATACAAACTTAATTTCAGATAAAATTAACTATAATTGGTTGATTCAAAAGTTAATTTAGAAGTGGGTACCTCACTTTATTCTTGTATTGTTTTTCTTCTAAACCAAAGATACTAGGATTTTATTACTTCTAAAACCCATAAAGATATTAGTTAATATATATTATCAAACTCTACAGCATTGAAATTCTAAATAAAAAAAAAAAAAAAAAAAAAAAATTATATGTAGCAGTTCAAGAACTAAGCACACCCCTACACAAAATTCTGCACAAGGAGAATATTTTCAAACCAAACCACTGAGACTCATTGGTGTTGGGTTTAGTAATAAATACCTAATAATATCCATTTTTAATATTTTGTTCCATTAGAAATTAAATCTTGGTATCTTTGTTTTAAAAGAAAAGTAACTTAATAAAAAAATTGTGGATTGTACTTATAAGCAATACTGTATACATTACTTTCTTTGGCACAAGACTACTTATTCATGAGAGATTCTGTGTATTGTATGTGAAATTCTCTTTTGAGGTGTCTCTTATATACAGTATTGCTTATAAATAAGAACATCCAAATCAATATTTTAATAAATATCATTTATTACCAAAAGTCATAACATTGAAACTGTAACTATATATATATATATATATATAAATTTTATTTTTATCATCAGGATAGGGTTGACAGAGTTAATAGTGCTTGATGACTGTCAGTTTCTAAAGGGGCTTAGACTGATGTTGGTATGGGCAAGAAACTGACAGTCACCTAGTGCTACTGACAGTCTAATGCTATCCTAATGTATAAATAATATTTTGGATTGCATTCTTATTTATATTTTGTCTATCGCATTAATACTCAGTTCTTTTTTAAAACATTTTTTTTAATGGAATTTTTTTTAAAGGCTTCCATACAAAAGTATTTTTTTTTTAATCTGTAGAAACAAAGAATTGTTTACAAGTTTGTAACATTACAATATATAAATATGGTCACTTTCTTTACAGTATTTGAATTGAACATTTTTTTTGTTTTCTTGCTTTCATCAGTGGACTATTAAAGTGCAAAAACTACTTTTCTTTTCCCAGTGAAATAGAAAAAAAAAAAAAGAAACATTAAGTGCCTAAAAATTTTTGTTTGTTTTCTTGTTTCAGTTTTTTCAAGTCTGGTGAAAAGCACTCAGTTCAACTTGGTTATTTATTTAAAACCATATTTATCTTTCCTTGATTAGGTCTTCCTTAGGAATTCATTTTTCCATTTGAAGCAAAAAACAAAAAATGAAGAGACTCAGCAAAAAATCAATATTTCTGTCTTACTCTTTCGTTCATTCTCTGCCATTTATCAGGTAACAGCATTTTGTAGTAGGGTACAGTTACCCCCGAGCCCCCAAACCTAAACACATCCACACTGAATTCCAAGATGGTAAACACAAGATCTCTTAACTATTTGATGTGAAAACTACCATAAGCATAAAGTGGGGTGAGGTGTGTGCAAAAATTTACAGCTAGAAACTAGTTTTCAAGTAAATATTCAGTTAAAACTTACAAAAGAAAAAAAAATCCTGGGAACTTTTTCACATACCTGTAAAACTTTATTCTTTTAATTACATTGCTTTATTAAATAAAAATATATTTCAGTGTCTGAAAGAGTGTCACTTATCATATAAGCATTTTAAGATGATAGTTAAGATGCAAAATAAAATGCAGGATTAGACAATTTAATGTTTTTCTTTGAAGTTTCAATGTACATTTGGTGTGTTTAGCTAACTATTCTCCCAATAGCAGAATGTTGCATTAAGTCAATTTCTAAGGAGAGTACAACTGGCTTGAATTCAGTTTTTTTTCTCCTAGATAGGTTGCCTTGTCAGGGCTAAAGAACCCATTCTGGTAAGTTGACTTGATTCAGTTACTTTGTTTAATGGAATATAAACCGATGTAGGTTATTTAATACCAAAACTATCCTTGTAGGACAGTAGTGGTACTATTTAACCCATAGCTGGTGGGGAGATAAGAGGGTTGGTACCATTCCCAAGGATATTAGTCTGAAAGTGAATTTACAATGATATTGCAGTTTGAGCACCTTGGGTAGCATGATGGTAAGCTAGACTAGCAAACCATCACAAGTGAGTTGGAGTTGAGTATCATTGAATGCTCCATTCATACAGCCTTATGCCACAAACAAAAAGCTTCATAAATTACAGTGATGTTAAAGTCCAGTACTTTAACCACTATGCCATAGAAACTCCCCTCCCCCAATCTGGTAGGGTAAGGCTCATTACTTTCTATATCTTACAGACCTTAGGGAAAGTCAGTCCTGAAGTAAAATGAGAAAGAGGCTCATGAGCATGGAATATATAAACACTGTGTGTGTGTGTGTGTGTGTGTGTGTGTGTGTGTGTGTGTGTATATATATATATATATATATATATATATATATATATATATATATATATATGTGTATAAAATAAATAGATTAGCAGCTGCTATGCCTAGTTAGATGGTTTTATACAACTGAGAGAGAAAGGCATTAAAACAAAAGTAATACAAAACATTCAAGAACTTAGTGAAGTCTCCCCCGCCCCAATCAAAACTTCATTAGTGAAAAGTAAAAAAAATTCAGTTGACCCAATAATTATATGAA
Organism: Sepioteuthis lessoniana; assembly: GCA_963585895.1. Taxonomy (NCBI): domain Eukaryota; kingdom Metazoa; phylum Mollusca; class Cephalopoda; order Myopsida; family Loliginidae; genus Sepioteuthis; species Sepioteuthis lessoniana. Next base: position 33,247,333 of record OY757939.1, read on the forward strand.
ACTAATTTAGCTTGTATAAAATAGAAACTGGACTCTGGGATGTATAGCATTTAAAAATTCACACTTGTGTGTGTATATATGCATAGGGGTGTATGTAGACAATTGAAAGTCCACATTTATTGGACATATGTATACACCAGTGTGTGTATATATATATATATATATATATATATATATATATATATACACACACACACACACACACACATCTATATATAATAGACATTAAGACAAGGATTGTCAAATATATAGTCACAAGAAAATATGCACATATGTGGAAATGATGTCTACAGAGATACTTTATATATTCATCTTAGGATAAAAATGAAAAAAATGCTAAAAATGTGAATGATTAAAAGTGATTAGAACTACAAAAAAATAATTTTAAAAAAAGGAAAAAAAAAAAAAGAATATAAATTCCTTGAGTCTTACAGTACAATAAAAATTGCCATCATGAACAGACAGACACCTGCCTCCTGAAAGACTCAGTTATCTCCTCTTGTCTGCTGTTAAGAGTTATCCAAAAGAATGGTTCAATTAAAAAGAAACAACGAAAAAAAACAACAAACAAACAGCGGGTTAGGTCACTGCCATTCATTGCTAATTTTACCCATTTTATTCATTTTACTCTTGTTGATCCATGTTGAAAAAAATGGACAAAAAATGATAACAGGGAAATTAACACAAGAAAAAAAAAAAAAAAAATTTATCCAAGAACATCCTATGGAAAAATTATGTAAGTAAGACAAAGAAATAAAAATGTACATGTGTGCATGTGTGATTGATTGTACATAAATATAGTGTGTGTATGCATGTATATTTCATTACGATACTCTACTTATAAAGAAGGAGTGATCTTTTTGTGTAATGAGGAGGGACTGCTTAAAAAATGAATCTCCAAGAACTAGATTCAGATTTCTTTTAAAAATTGTCATGAATGATAAGAAATTTTAAAAAATGCTTGGGATACAGATTTCCTTCTTTACATTTAGAAGGGCTGTGGAAAAATTAATACAGGGAATATCATTGTGTGAACATATAAAGTGAGGTAATTCAGGAGTGAAGCAGAGTGACGGACATGATTGTGGAATAAAGAAAGTATTTAGATATAGTGAGTTATGCAGCATCACCCACCTTTTTATTACAACTTTAAAATGAAAATCCATAATTTTTACAATTTATGATTAAAAAATAAAATTTTTTTTTTTTTTTTAGTTAAAACTAAATTGTTTTAAGTAAATTTCCATTGTTTAAAAGTGAATATGAAATTTTTTTTGTTCTAAAATAATAAAACAATGTGCTGGTAGAGGTAGTTGATTACAGAAGGTTTGAACTACTACACATAGGATTTATTTAAAAGGTTAAAAACCTCCCAAAAAACCCCAGGGTGTAGGTAGGTATATGCGCATATCTTTCCAGAAAGTTTCCAACCATTTTTGAGCATTTTGAGAACTGGTTAAGTTGCCATTATGTAATTTGATAGTCAATCAAAAAGAAACTTACTATGCATGCTTAACCCCCCTCCTTTTGGTTTACTCACTATGTATTGCGTTACTGCAGCTTTCACAATGACAAATGACCCGTTTGTACTTCCCATCTTGAGCAGGTTATTTTTTCTTCTGGCAAACATTGCATAATCCAGAGAGAGATTTCAGATTATGGATGAGATTAAGAAGAATGTGAAAAAGCAGCTGATGGCATTCCCTTAAGTAAACTTTGAAAACAGTTTTGAAAAATGGAAGAGATGTAAGGATAAGTGAGATCCCAAGGAAAGCGACTGAGGCATCATTATCTTAGGTAGGCTATGGTTTTGTAAATATTAAATGGTCAGATGCTTTCTAGACAGATATTAGATAGTTTCTCTCTTTCAGGTATGTACCTTGAGTGGAGCAGAAATAGCAAGGCAGCTGATAAAATAATAGGAACACTCCTATTACTTCTGCCCTAACTTGAATATATAAGATTTACTAAGCGTAAATTTTTCACAAGTGTGGGGCACCCAGTGAAGATTGCACTCACCACTGTAATGGTCTTCAGGAAACATCCAAGGCATTGCATACTGGAAAAATTAAGTTCTTAATGATAATATAACAAGTAAAAAAAAAAAAAAAAAAATCCAACAAACTAGAAGAATGTAAAAAGAAATAAAAATGGAAATATATAAATAAATGCAAAATAAAATAAAAGTGAAAATTTATTGAAATGATTGAAAATTCTTCATTTAAAAATTGGTAAAAAAATGTTAACATTCAGTCTTTAAAGAAAAAAAAGGAAAACAATAAACATGATACCTAGTAATCAAGAGAAAGAGCAAAGGATGAGTTATAGATTTGAATTTGAGTTTTTACAAAACCAATGGCTCTTGTAGATTAGATGGTAAAGCAGCAGGTTTGGTCTACCAGGAAGCAGAGACAAAAACATGATATGAATTAGAGTGTTATTGAGAGACTATGCCTCATTATAGTCTCTAGTTTCTTAAGACAGTAAAGAACAGCACTAACGAGACTCAATTGAGATAAAATGAATAAAGCAATAAACGACAAAAATTCACAACATGAAAGAAAATTTTTGTCAAATTAATTAATAATACATTTAAATATGGTGTATAGAAAGGCAGTTTTAATTACTGACCTGAACTGTAGACAAGACAGTAAGATAGATGCTCACAGGTAATAGTTAGGAAAGAAAGGAGGGAAGGATCTTAAGTTTCTAAGTAGTAATATATATGCAAACGTGTAAAAATTCAAGCGCACACACAAGTGTGTGTATGTATATATATATATATATACATACACACACAGATATGATTAAGATTTAACATGAAAAGTGTTTTAAATCTATAAAATTTTTACAGTGCTCAATATTTAAAAATGCAGCAGCAATATCACAATATATTTCAAGTGTAAAAAATAAGATATAACCCCTCCCCCCAAAAAAACTCATGACTCAGAGTTTCACGCTATTAGTCCTCAGGTGAGCTAGTATTCAACATATTTAACATACATATGCATTTATCAGTCCGAACTGCTTATTAACAGGTATATTTTCATCTACATTTGTTTAATAGCAACTATTATGGCAAGTCATTGTTCAAAGTGATTTTATCATATTCTATTTTTTCTTCTCTCATTTTCAAAATATTGCTTTATATATGACCTATGAAATAAAAATAAGAAAGCTCCAAAATATCTAGCATATTTTAAAATACTAGCTATTGTGTATGTGCACACACAAATATATACATATATACACTTCATTTATAAGTTAAAAAAAAAAATTCAGTAAGAAGAAAATGCCCTCCGACCTAAGAGTGTTGTTCAGTTGGAGTTAAATGTCTCAATATGAGTTAAATAAAAGATTAACTAACAAGGCAAAGCAGGTAAATTCATGCAATAAATTCTTTCCCTCCCTCGTTCCTTGAAAAAGCACCTGCAGGTGGTTAAAAGTTAAGAGGAGTCCAAATTTTTTCTCAGTTTAGCTAGGTTGATCTATGTTCCTTGAAATTGCAACCCACAATACCACCTTATGAGAATGGGTCTTGGGCTTATATACCAAAAGGCTGGACCGATCAAATGTCAAGATCTCCCTGTCTTTCTTCTACCAAAACAAGAATTAAAAAGCTTTCTTGGCAAATTCCTGGGTTTATGTGGCTCTTTGAAAGGGTATAATAAAAAGAAAAAGAAAAAAGCTGAAATATTATTTACAATACTTTGTTTAGCCTTATCTCAAAATGAAATGAGCAAAAGATTGTATTGCATGAATCTTGCTGAAAAATCAGTATTCAGACTTCTTGCATTATTGTGCACTTGAACTTTTCACACCTCTGTACTAATTTATGAAGCTTTTTTTGCTTAGATGTGGCACAAGACCATATGAACAGAGCACCCAATGAGAATTGAACTCACTTGTGAAGGTTTGCTAGTCTAGCTTGCTCACCATTACACCAACTGAGATGTATGAAGACAAGCAATCTGAATACATTCATAGATATTTATGAAGTTTAATTTGGCAGAAGGCCAAATGAAATTAGGAAGATTGATCATTGCATATTTCATAAGAAACAGGACTCTTTTTAACCAACTGCATCTAGGAGAAAGACATACCCATCAGGACATCGAACGTTCTCAGATCTTCCCCTTCTCACACTTTCCCAGAGTACAAAATCTTTCTTAGAATCTTCCTTTCAGAGTTTAACATTTTCAGAGGATTCAACTTTTGAAATAGCCAGATTGTTTGGAATGAACCTTCAGAACCAAAAATGCATATACCACAAAACATCCAAAAAACTCAGAAGGGAAATATCCGATCTAAACAACACTTAAATTTCCAAATTAAAATACAAATTACAGTTTTTATGTAACAACAGCAAACAAAAATACATTGGAAGGAATGCTCTCATTCAAAAAATTTCAAACACTCAACTCAGTATAGTTGAAAGAGAAGCCCTTCAATTTGGTCTTAAATTTGCCACAGGAGTAAATAACCTCAACATTGTAAATTTAATAGATTTAAACTATAAACACAATGATTCCAATTTCAACAAAGGATTTATACAAGGACTATTTGCTGTGATAACTAATGTTAACAGAGATGACTATATGCTTTACCTCAGAGACACATGGTTGCTTTGAGATTTGTCCAAGAATAACATTATCATCACACCTTCTGATAAAGGTGGTGGTGTTAGATGGATTCCAGACATTATGTCAAAATAATGGAATTATTAAATGGTAAAAACACATATGAACAAATTTCTTGACAAACCATAAGTAAAAATATAGACATCTTTTTATAGCTTATGAAAAACAGTTACAAAGACAAATTTTGGTCTTCTTTGATTATCCCCACCAACAATTACTAAAATTTATGGTCTTCCTAAAACCCATAAACCTGGAATTCCACAATGACCAATTATTTCTGGGATTGGATCTGTCCTTATTAACATTGCAAAACCTTTAGCCAAAAAGGTTATCCCTCCTCTTAGGAATGGCTAGCAATTTGCATATTAGTGATTTACTAAAAAAAAAAAAAATCCATTATTTAAACATGGAAAACAAATCTCAATCTAGTTATAAAGTTATTATACACCAATATTCCTGTTAAAAATGTATTTATTATTTAGAAATACACCTGAAGAAAACAAACATTACATAACCTATTCATAAAATAATTAAAATATACATGAAACACTGCATTTTTTTTCTCAATATAACAGTATTTTTTATAAACAAAAATCTGGTTTACCCCTGGGTTTGCCATTTAGTAGTGTCCCCTCATGCTTTTTCCTTGAATTTCTAAAGTCTGGTTCCTTTAAATTCTTAATACCGCAAAATTATATTTCCATTATTAAAGGTGATATATTACTCTCATATTCACAGAATAATGACTCAATAAAATTACAGATAGATTAAATAATACAGAACCTACCACAGATTTTTTTTTACTAATAAACAAGAAAATAACATCATTGGACATTTTGCTAATAAATAATAACAATAAATTAGAATTTAAAGTTCATCACAAACCCTCTAATAAAAATGATCATATACATTTTTATTCACATCATAAAACCAAAATAGAGCTCTTAGGATTTGCAACACCAAATTTTTAAACAATGAATTTGACTATATAGAAAATTCTTTCACACTTCAATAATCCTAATCTTTTATACAATGTGCAAAAACAAAAGCTCTCAAAATTAACAAATGCAAACAATCTGTAGAAATTTAAAACAATTTTTTAAAAGTAATAATTCATTACATAGATAGAACATTTTACCCAATAATTTAACCACAAAAAAAAAAATCCATGTTAGAATTAAAAGTCACTAACTTAGCAAAGACAATTAGAAATTTAATTAATAATGAAAATAACAATAACCACATCAAATCCTGAGCAGGGTTTTATGAAATTCCATGTTCGGATTCTAATAAAAAATATGTAGGTGAATCTTCTCGTAGTCACAATAAATAATTTCATGAGCAGACAAGAGATTTAAAAAGAGGAAATACAAATAACGGTTTGGTTAATCAATTTAGAAACTAATCACAACTGTTATTTTATATTACATAATAAAAAACTCGAGAAAATTGTTAAATCTAGTATCATTTCAAATCATAACACTTATCAGACTGGGTTTTTTCTTTGTCTCATTTGGCCAGATTGGTGCAGAAAAGTTATAAAATCCATTATTTAAAATTTGGCTTCATCGTTTATGCATACTTAGATACATATAGATAAACAGAGAGCCAAATTAAACAGAGATAGAAAGAATATGGCTAAGATTGATAAGGATGGATAGATATGTTATGGGAGGTTTATAATAGGTAGATATTAACTAAAAATACAAATATTAGTATATATACATTATTTCGATGTTTATACATATATATAAACTGATGTAAAATGAATTTGGAAAAAAAAAAAAATTTTGAAGTGGCAAATAATTCTAAGAATAGAATTATCCACTAAAGACCTTGTATTTTTTAATTTCTCTCTCTCTTTATATATATATATATATATATATATATATATATATACTATTTGAAAAAATATTTCTTTAATAGAAATAATATAATAAAGTATAAATAAATTTAAACTGATCACACTTGAAAAATAAGAAAGATTAATTTCTGGATGTCACTCAAATGGCTGGTGCTTTTAGGTGCAAACTAATTGTTTTTTTTTGTTGTTCAGGTTTAACCAAGAGAGAAAATCCCTTAGTTCTGAACTTACCCCTCCCTCATCTTGAATTTTCAACAAGTCAGGTTTGTAAAATGGAGAGCCTGTGAAGGTAAAGAAAAGATTGGCTAGGGAGACCAAGAAACCTTGGAAAATAAACTGGATAACTCCTTCATCAAACCCAGAACCAAGTGTTTTGGGTATTAATTTAGCCCTTTTGTATAATGTGTGTGCATATTTATGAGATCTGGCTAAAAAAAGCATGCAGCTATTTAATAACAAATATATATATATATATATATATATATATATACACACACACACACACACACACACATATATACACACACACACACACACACACACACACACACACACACGGGACAATGGCACCTTAGTTTCCTTTAGAATAGCTCCACTGTGACCTTACATGCTTATTTGGATATCTTTTCTATGGTTCAAAACAGTAAAGCCCTCTTTAAGGATCATCAACCTGGTTGCATTCCTCTGGATCCTGAACATTATTCGAAATCTCTCAATGATGATTTTACCTTGAAGAAAAGCCACAAAACATAGGGAGATAAATCTGGACTGGAGAGAGAGAGAGAGAGAGAGTTTGTGTGCGTAAATATTTCATACTAGCCCATTGGCGTAATGAGTAGAGTGTTCGCCAATAGCCTGGGAGACCAGAGTTCAATCCCAAGTTGAGACATACCAAAAACTAAAAAAGAAAAGAAAAAAAAGGTACTTGATGCCTCCTTGCTTAACACTCAGCATTGTAGGATATGGTATCAAGGGTAAAGTGGAGCAATCCAAGGAAAGGAGTAGTGCCCTTCCCTATACCATAGCTAATGAAAAGGGACCCTTTGGGTCACCCTCAACTAAGTTTGCCAACCGTATAAGGAGAAGGGGGGGGGAAGAGAGAGAAAAAAGAAAAAAAAAAGAAAAAAAAGATATTTGGTTGATGAAATGTTTTGAACCTCATAAAATGTTAAGAATTGGTAAATTCATTGTCATAGTCAATACAACAGTCATGATACACAACCTCACTCCATGGCATTTCATTTTTGACTGAGTAATACCACAGGAGAGCATTCACTAATGCATACTTTAACTATCCAATAATTGCATCACTGATTTAAATTTGGAAGCAATCAGTTCTCAAGTATTCAAAATGGCCAAATCCTTTTGAGCCATCCATTATTTACATATGCCTTGCGGTTTCACTAGGAAGGTTTATCATCACTTTGAATGCACAAATTTGCTGTATAAAAAAATTGGGGCCATTTTATTGCCATTATATTTATTAATATATGAGAATTGTAATTTATGAGAAACATTTAGACAAAAAAATGAAACAAAACATTAATAAGGATTCTGTTTAGTTTCACATGAGTTAAGATTCATTGGAGTGACATCAATACTGAACTTTGTGAGGTCAACTCTTGTGTGTGTGTATCTATATTTTCTTTATTTGCCATGTTTAATTGATTTGTTGCAATGTCTGACAGTGTGTCCTCCACATCATTCCACTGGACAGAGGCAAGAGATGTCCATCTTTAAGTGGAAACTAGTACTAAGTACCTTTTCCAAGAAAACTGAATTTTTTGCCAACGAGAGAGAGAGAGAGAGAGAGAGAGAGAACTAACCAAAGCAGGTTGAATTCATGCCTTTACCAATTACATCAATATAAGGTACATACAAGTAATTTCAATCTGAACTATCATTAAGTCAATAACTTCACTCATTCATACTTCCTCTCAGAGGAAGTGTGTGGCTTATAATTCTGTTTACTGGTCAAAGTGACTGGCCATAGTCAAAGTTGACAATAAGAGAAATAGTTTTTTTGTGACTTCCTAGACAGATAAATTAGTTATGAGAAAGTGGTTCCCATAAGTGTTTTTCAACTATTTTTTGTTATATCTGGCAAAAGGAAAGATTGGATTCATGCCTCTACAAAATTAAGCAAAGAAAACTGCTTCAAATAGAAAGTGAACTGTCTGTTGATTGTTTTTCATGACAATAAATTTTACACCACCCACCCTTCAAACAGATTAACATATTAAACCTCATGCCTTAAAGCAACCAGCATAATAATCTAACCAGTTGGTTTAAGTGCACACAAATATTAGTTCAATTAATAAAATCAGAAAGAAAAATAAACAGATAAAAAAAAAAGAAAAAAGAAAAATCTAATCTAGATTGGTCTGAAAGATTTCCGATGTAACAATAAAATAGATGAAAGAGTTTCCTTGTTTAAACGATACACACACAAAACAGACAAAAAAAAAAAAAAAAAATGTACAGGTGGAACTGTGCCGACAGAGAAGACATTTGTCCTGAGTGACCTTTTTGCTAGAGTGAGCTCAACTGTAGAGATTATAAAAACAAAGTGAAAACAAAGCTTAATCTAAGCGTTGCATACATGGATAAACAGCATTTTTAAATATATATATATATATATATATATATATAAGCAGAGATTAATTTGAAGAGGATAAAAAAAAAACAAAAAAAAAACCCTGGTTAGACAATAAGTTCAGTGATGAAAGGATATTGAAACAATGTACATACATGAAATGGAATTAAAAAAAAAGTCATTAATGTGTACCTGTTGGAAGGTAGAGTTTTACTAATCAAAAGACTAATTTCAAGTTTAAATCTTGATTAAACAACAAATAAGAGAAAATTGCAATAACAAAAAACAAACCAAAGATTTATCCAATGATTATAAGCATAACATTAATACTTAAACAGGTGCCGAAAACAAGGTTAGCTAGTCTCACAAATCAAGACAATAGTTCAATTCTAAGTTTAATTCTCTTTGACTACTCAGTGACTCAACTGATTGAATTTAACACCATAACAACCATAGGAGGCACTAGTTGTGTAACGGTTATGGCTGTAGGAAGTGGACTTGGCTACCCAAGTTCAAACTCTAAACATGGCTGTTAGCATTTCACATAGTGTTAATACCCTTGGTAAAGATAAAAATTTAACCATACTCCTTCTAGCTATGGGTAGATAGTAGGGCAGACTGGGTTTTTGAACCTTCGCAGTGTAAGTAGTCAAGAAGTAAAACAGAATTCAAAGTTGTCCTGAAGAGAGAGGAGCTCTGCCAGGCTATTCCTACCAAAGATATGCTACATGAGTAGTGCACCCCAACAACCAATCTAGGTTACAGGATAAATCTAGGTCTCCAACTTGTATAGGGTTATTTTATGACAAAAGGTTAGGGAATCATATTTATTGCATGTTTGTATCTATAATTTTTAAACTGATCTATTAGACCAATAGATTGGACCTGAATAAAAATTAGGCAATTTTTAACACTAATTCCATGTAGGAATAGATCTCTCAAGATAAAAAAAAAAAAAGAAAAAAAAAGAAACTCCTGTACCAGGTGGTAAATACAATCAATCTATTATTCGCAACCTATTAATTATGACTTCCAATTAAAAAGCTGAAGATGATAAAGTGGAATCTTGCAGACAACTAGGATGGTTCTGAGTTCAATCTCAGATGACTGCCCAACACCCATGACTTAACAGTATATATATGTTGTAATAAAAATACCCTGGAATTGAACCACGAACCTTAGGGATGCCAGTTTTGTATTGTATCACTCTAGCTTTATGTGTAATTTTTTTTTTATGGAACAGTTTTGAAGTACAGAAAACAAAAAATTAACCATCAAGTTAGCATATCAATAACCCTGTGGGTTATTCACTCTGACTACTTTCTCTGCAAGAGTAGTTACAGATAGTTTTAGATATCCATTAGGAGGTCTTCATACAAAGAGTATATGTAGGTAGGGTTGTTACTGTATTTACAAATCCTTCTAATATGGCTTGGTTTCATGGAATATCAACTTTAGTATGTTATTTAATGCCAAAGCCATCCTTCTAGAACAGTAGTGGTACTATTCAAACCATAGGGGGTTCATACCTTTCTCAAGGGTATTAGTCTGAAAGTGAATGTAATAGTGCGACTGGAGTTCAAAATCACTTATTTTGAAGCTGCAGTCCAGCGCTTTAGCCATTACACCATGGAGACTACCCCACATTCCAATATGTCAGGCAACTCTAAGTTGGCTTTTATAGTTGGCAGATGCTTTAGAAATGTTGGCTGAGTTCAAACCCCATCTTAAGTAGACTAAGTTTATTCATCTCTAAATCGGAGTTATTCCACAAAGGATGAGAATTAGAAATAAATCCCAAATAAATCCATCAGTAATTATATTTAACAATCCTTTGTATGAAGATTAAAAAAAAAAAAAAAAAAAAAAAATCCAAGGGAGATAAATCTAAAAATTTTATTGCACACATTACATTAAGTTATGCTATCTGTTCCATCTTATGTAATTTTTGCACCCATCCCACTGGAGACTTGTTCTTATGAGGTACTCCACATTAAACCAACCTTGTGGAAAGTTGCATATATATCTTTGACATCATAGCTGTTGCATTTTGCATACAAAACTTATATATAAACTTATATATATAATGCAATAATCATAAGAAAACAGTGTGTATCTACTTATAACCTAAAAATTTGAAATGACAACCCTGCAGTACTCTTTCTGTGGTGACATGTGAAACTAAGATTAATGAGGAGTATTGTAGTTGTCATTTTTAAAATCTACATTTTAAACCAAATTTATTCTAAAAGTATTGGGCATACTTTAACTCATTTTTGTAGAAATAATTGAATATATATATATATATATATATATATATATATATATATATATATATATATATATATAACCTGGACACATTACAGAGTAATTATTTTTGGATGAGAGTATTAGGCATTGCCCATATAAACAAAAAATGAAAAGAGATGGATAATTAACATCTTAGATGGATGGTAGGAAATGGAGCTTTCTTTTAAAAATATCTGAGCCAGAAGATCATCTTTATTGCAAACATTTGTTGCCCAAATTCTGGTTTGTATCTCAGCCTAATATGAAGCCCATAACTAATGAATGAGAGTTGTACTATAAACATACCAGTCCTTTAATAGAATAGCAGACAAGTGAACAGTTGTTGAAAATCTATGAAACTACCTACCAAAAAGATTTTGAGTGGGTTACTTTTTTCATTTAGTTCAAGGGTTTGATGAAATTACCCACTACCCTCATCACTTCCTCCATAGTAGATGCATTAAGAACAAACAGGGCAAGGTCACCCAATTTGGCAAAACACTTGCATAAACATAAGCTTCTTTACCTTATAGAGAGGGCTTACCTGACCTTAACATATTAAATACATATACACAGAAAATTACATAAGTGTGTGTGTATTATAGGTATGAACAAATTTGTACTAAGACTTCAGCTGAGAAAAAAAAAAACGAATCTACCAAAAATTAACTAATTACTCGATTTTAATAAAATTTTCAGTGCTTATTCAATAAAGGAAAAAAATTTAATTTAGTTCAAATTTTGGTGACAATTTTTTGTTTTGTTTTGCTAATTGATTAGATTCTACCAAGTGTAAGAGACTTAAAAAAAAAAAAAAAAATGTTGCTGAAATTTGGAATGAAACCTTTAACTCTTATTGGTGAGTAATTTTGAATATACTAATGAAAGAAAAAATTACATTTAAAGGAGGAATCAAGTCAAGTAGCCATAAAGTAGGTATTTGGTTTACAATATATAATACTTAGTTGGATACTGACTATGTTTTATTACACTGCATCAAAGATTCAATTTACAATGCAAATTGGACTGTCATTGTGGGTTCAAATCACAGCAGATCTTCATTATAATAGATGTTCAAAACAACAGGAGTATTTGGGTTTCATTTCTTTCTCATGTCCTTTTTTTTAAAACACAAATGAACTGTCATTTTTTTTTAAAATCTATTTATTTTTCTAAAGCTCTTCATTCAACTCATTTGTCCACTTAAGGAAAAAATAAACCACACAAAATTAAATCTATCCAATTAAAATCTGATAATTAAAAGCAAATGTTACATTTAGATGACAAATATATAATTTAAGAAGGCCAATATACTTTTAAAAAATATACATAAATAAATAAAAAACAAGTGTAAAAAAATATTTTCTAAATATTTGCTCTTGGTGAATAATTTTTAAACAATAAAACAGAAAATAATGTAATATCAAAAGCAGTAGTAGTAGTAGTGATAGTGAAATCAACAGCAAACACAGAGCTTTGGGCAACAGCAATCCATTTTTGTGTCTGTATGTTTGCAGTACCCCACTTCCTCTCTGGTTAGCAGAATACTTTCAGGAGAACAGATATACAAATATAGTGACAATAGCCGAGATATGATTATTTTGGCAACTATCACTTTAATTAAGTTTTGTTGAAGACGGCAGATGAGATTTTTGTTTTTAAATGAATTTTTAAAAAATTATATACAAGACTGTATGTTTGATCAAAGCTTGTAAACAATTTGTTCAAACTTTTCCCCCATCAAATGCTTTTAACCATTACTGGTCATTTTCAAGGTTAAAGTTGAGATGTTATTGTTTTTAAAGTCAGTAAAACTTTTATGGACTTTTTTTCTCCCCATTATAGCATATTTTATATTAAATTTATTTTAGTATTTTTCCTGTGTTTGATTTATAAATTTTAATGGCAAGTCAATAGGTCAGGGTTATTTTATGCCTAAAAGTTAAATTTCATTCATTCTACATTCATATTTACATTTTTTGTGTATTTTTTCTTCCATTTGTTCTGCAAACATGAAAAATATTTAAACGGATGAATTCAACTGAAAGATGAGACCTTAAAATGTACTACCACTCCAAGTCAGAGTGGATCTCGAAGTAATGGCAATAAAAGGGTTACTCCACACTCTCCAAATCTTCAAAACTGGAGCTTCACCATCAGATGTAGTTTAGTGTTATACTCAGACCACTCCTTTTTTTTTTTGGTGGTGGTGGTAGTGGTGGCTGCCTTACCAAGTTATGTATTCATGTGTATAACTTAAATCACATAAACGAGTTAGTATATATTTTAGTAGTCAAACATAATTAATATACCATTTCCTGAGCGAAATGCAATTTCATTTTAATGAAGCGGTTTTGGTTTTGATGATTAGAGTTTCAAGAATTTAAAATTTAAAAATTGTATATTATATTACATATATCTATCTAACATTAGTCAGAATAAAATGGCCATATATAAAGTTTTAAAATCATTGCTTAACATTCAATGTTCTTAGCATGCAAAAACAAAACTAAACTTAAATGTTTAACATATATTTATTAATTATACATTTGCACTGTTGCAAGAACTGGTCACATTTTTTGCTTTGTCACACATGTTCTTATTCCGATGAAAAAACAATACTTTTTAAAACAGTTGTTTTTCTGACTTTGTGGGTGGCCAGTTTGATGCAATCCACACCACACTTGTGTTATGAATAAAGGTTTTGTAGTGCTAGGGCAGAGAGCTAGAGGGGGGGGCTGTTTTTAACCCAGGGTGATGCTTCTGTACACACACACATATATATATATATATCCATCCCAACAGTATGATTGAAAAGTAATTCCCATTTTAAAATTCTAGTAATTTCTTTCTTGAATATAATTTATACATGAAATACATTATAAGTATTTCAAAAGAGTTACTTTTAAATCACACATATCTCAGATAATTCCTGTGCATCCACCTGACAATGCTAATCTTGACAAAAAATAAGTCTAATCCACCTTCATTTGGTACAAGTTTAACATAAGTGTCCTTCCTTAGCGGATCCCTGGCTGAAAATAGTGCAATTTTCAAATTTATTGATCAAGCTCAGAACATGTAATGAAGATCAACTGTATGAATAGAATTAAAATGTATTTCTATTTTAGATAAAGCAGTGACTGGAAAACAAGGGTTGTTTTGTTTTTTTAAAGAGCCAATTTTAATCCAAAAAGCAAAAATATGTTGGAGTAAAACTAGTAATAATAATTAATTCTAAAGTTGACTTTTTTTCTTCTTTACAAGTATCTATATATAATAGTATTGGGTAGAGTGAACTAGCCAGAAAAGTGATGTAAGTACAGGTTTATCAAAAGACCAATTGAGTGATAAGGAATATATTTTTGAGAGAGAGGAATTGGGTGAGAGAAGTTAAGTGCAACTCATCTCATTCTGAACTAAGTATTACCTTACTGCAAACTTTTTTGCGATTTGGTTATGAACAAGCTGTGGCAAATAGGAATACGAAAAATAGTTACGAACAGCTGACCATCTAAATACTGTACCAACAGTGCATAGATTTAGGTCTCTTTTGGGCAAGGTATTGCACCTATCAATATTCCTAAACTGGTATTAACCATTCAAAGAGGATGGCAATAAAGTTTCTCTTTACCATGGCCAGTGAAATGAATTGCATTAGCAACAGCACTTCATAAAGCTTCTTCTTAAGGAAATAAACCTTTCTATCAATCTTCTAAAACATGTCAGTGATGGTACACTGGCAGACAACACAAGAATTTCAACAGTGACTGGTGCCATGACAAACCTGTATGAAAGAGAAACACATTTGGCCAGTTTTTGATCTTTGGCCTCTTGGCTGACTGATTCTGGGTTTATTAACATCTTAAAGCCAGAATCTAGTGACTTACCATCTTTGAATGATTAAATTGTAATCCTATCAACTTATTTCCTATCACCTCGGCAAAAGCTTATACAATAAATTATGCTAAATTAAAATTCTTCACAACTTTTTTCATTTACATTAAAAAAAAAAAAAAAAAAAAAAAAAAAAGTTCCTAAAACTCATTTTCTTCTTGTGCTTCATGGTAAAATAGTAATGTTGTCCCCGAATGTAGTCATGTTGAGGTAATGGCAAAAAGTATTCTCCAACCAATCATTAATCATTACTAATTTTGGAAAGTATTTTCTTTGATTGCTTTGGTTTGGGTTTATTATTTAATGGCATATCAACCTTCTTGTGTTATTTAATGCCAAATCCATCTTTCTAGAAGAACAGTAGTGGTACTATTTAACCCATAGATGGGAGGATAAGGGGATTCATACCTTTCTCAAGGGTATTTGTGTGAAAATGAATGTAATAACATGACTGGAGTTTGAACTTGCTTACTACGATTCCACAATCCAGAGCTTTAACCATTACTTCACAAGTACACCCCTATTTTCTTTGATTTGGTTTAATGGCATGTCATCCTTTGTGGGCTATTTGCTGCTAAAGCCATCCCCATAGAAAGACAGTAATGGTACTATCAAATCATTAACCAAGAGTATAAAGGGGTTCATGGGGGCATGAATCAAAAAGTGAACTTAATAGCATGATTGTTCAAATTCAAGGTCACAAATTCACTTACAAGGTCACAGTTTAGCATGTTAGCTCCTACGATACAGTGATTCCCTCAGTATTTTATTTTGTCAATTTTTAGATGAAACATCATAATTAATTTTGAGTATTACTTTCTTACAACTTTCTACTGTTAAGGAAATTATGATTTGACAGATTTATAAAACATAACAAAAAATGAAAAACAAAAGAAAATTCTAGTCAAAATTAAAAATGATTTAAAACTGTCAAGGGATACTTTCTATCGGGGTGGGTGGGTGATCCTCGTTGTGTAATGGTTAAAGCAATGGGCAGCTAAATCGTAGTAAGCGAGTTCAAACTCCAGTTGTACTATTACGTTCACTTTTGGACAAATACCCTTGGGAAAGGCATGAACCCCCTTATCCTCCCAGTTATGGGTTAAATAGTATCACTACTGTTCTTCGAAAAGGATGCATTTGGTATTAAATCACTCAAAAAGGTTGATATGCCATGAAAAACAACAAATTTATTATCTGTCCAAACTTTACTTATCTGTGAGCATCAACCAGCAGATGAAGGGATACAAAAGGGACTTAACTTCCTTATCTTTAGTTGTTGGAACAAGAATCAGGTTTTAAAAGATAAGCATTTTTTGATGGTAAATCAGGGTTTGAGTGCAAAGATTCCAAGTATCTTAACTGTATTGACAAATATCAGTACAAAGCGAATGAAAAAGACCTTCAGTTATTAAACCCTTACTTAATTTGAAGCTGGCTGTAATAGATTAAGTAAACAAATGGTCAAAAAAGAGAAAAAAATAAAAGCAGGTGTGTTTTTTCTGAGAGAGAGAGTATTGAATTGGTATATCAATACATATATACTCAACCCTTTCACAATCATTTTAAAAGACTTTTGGGTATGAAAAATTGTTTTCAGTACAATGTTTTATGGGTGAAAATGAAATTCAACTGAGACACAAACCTAACAATGTATATATTTATCACATGAGCAGGATGTGACAAGGTTAATTTTTAAGTTGAGTTTAATAGGTCTGAATTCAGTTTTTCTTCTAGACTGGTTACCATACTAAGGTGAAAGATCTCACTCTGCCATAATGTTTAGAGAGAGAATAATAGGATTCATAACTTTCTCAAGGATATTCGCGCTATGTGAAATACAAACAATCTCATTCAGGGTTTGAACTCTGGTAACCATGTCCATTTCCTAAGATGGTAGCCATTACATCATGAATGCCTTCTAACAATGCACACCTATACCTGACAACAAAATCCAAGTATGCACACATACCCAAGAACAAATTCTGTACATACACACATTATATATATATATATATATATATATATATATATACACACACACACACACACACACACAGATGGAGATAGTTATCCGTACCTAATAGCATACTGTTTGGATGCACACATCTGACAACATACGAGGATCATCAAATAAGTTTCCAGACTTTTTTCATATGGGCACTTTTATTGATAGTACACACATGAAACTAGTCACCTTCAAAGTAATCTCCTCCGGCAGCAATGCACTTGTACTGTTATAACAACTTCTGGAAGGCCCCATGGAAGTCCTCTTGTGTGAGCGTGTCAATGACCTTCGTCACAGCCTCTTTCATCTCCTCAATTGTCTCATAATGACAGCCTGTGAGCTTAGGGAATAACCAAGAGTTACAGGGACCAAGGTCTGGACAACAGGGAGGCTGAGGAACTGTCTTGAAGCCCATCTTGGTTAAATAGTCTGTGACAAGGATGGAGTTGTGGAATGGTGCATTGTCCTGGTGGAAATGCCACTGATCTGATTTGAAGAGTGCTGGCCTCTTCCGACAGAATATCTTCCTGAACTCCCTTAAAACTGCAACATAGTAACCCTAACCCTTTAGCCAATCAACTCTGGTGTACTGATTTCCTTACTCCTCCCACACCTCTCATTATTCCTCACAGACTCCCTGCCTTCTTTGAATCTCTTATGCCACTCAAAAACTGATGCGCGATTCATGCAAGATGCTCCAAAAGCAGTCTGAAGCATTCCATACATTTCTGTGGCATTTTTTCCAAGTTTAAAACAGAATTTTATTGTATATCATTCTTCCTCACATCCAGATTGCATTTTTGAAATTCACCAGCTGTGACAATCAGGCTTTAGTAGGGTGTATTCCAATTGCTGCTGTAGCTGTTCATTTGAAGCTGAAATCATAAATATTGGTTAGTCATCTCATAAGATATATAGCAATAACATACTGAATTTTCAAGAGTCTACAACAATTTTAAATGCCTGTACAAAAAGTCTGGAAACTTATTGAATTCACTACGTACATGTGAATGCATTTCTCCATATCTAATCATCATATACATCTGCTTATCCTCTTCTCTCAGAGTATGGACCCAAAATCAAGCAAGTATTCATATCTATGTATAACCTAGTAAAAGAGGCCATACACTCATTGCTGAATAAAGATGGTGCTTTTAGATGATTGACAGATCTAACTGGAAACAAGAAAATCTTTGATAAATGACTCAAAGCCTGGCCCATTTACTGAAACTCTTTTCAATACCTGCAATAGAAAAATAAAGTCTAAAAAGTTTGGCTTTGGGTTACTCTTAGCAAACTTATAACCTGAACTAATATTTAGGAGCTCTCTAGCAATACTTCACAATATTTTTGCTAACTAGGTTCATCTACTTAAACTTATTTATGTTCTTTAAATTGTCACCATGACACTTGTGCAAATATATTCTACAGCCTTCTTTGAGTGATAAATCCATAAGAGAGAGGGTCTCTTTCATCTTTTCCTTTTCACAGAGAATAAACAATGATTAGAGGTTAATTTACTTACATGAATTTGAGGATAAATAACCCTAATCTGATTAAAAAAAAAAGAAAATGTTTAAATGGAAAAATAAATGGTTGTAAAGCAAAGTTAATATTACAGTTAATTAATTTTAACTAGAATATAATTTTTCAAAATTCAACACAAATCAAAAAACATTTAGTGTCAGTAAGATGAGACACCAGAGTAAGTATTCATTTTGTCCCTCAGCCATGAGCAAGATACAACAAAAGGTCAATTTATAATCAGAGTACAGTGAGTTGAATCCATGATTTTCCTTTTACCAGACTTTTTACCATACCAAAGGTAAAAGTCATCTGCTCTACAATGGTGTTGGTAGTGGAGAGGAAAATAAAACGTATTTATAATTTTTCTTTATTTAAAGGCATATCTACTTTCATGTGTCATTTAATGGCAAAGCCATTCTTGCAGAAAAGTAGTAGGTATAAGAGTACATATCTTTCCCAAAGGTATTAGATCAAAAGTAAATGAAATAATGAGACCAGAGCTTGAACTTGTTCACTTTAATTTTGCAGTCCATTATGTTATCCATCATGCCATGGGGACATCCCTTCAACTTTTCCAGAAACTAGAATATATGTCAACATGAGAGAACACAATTTTTTATATATTAGTGAAATCTCACCTTCTTACCATCATTTGAAACTTATCATCAGATGATATATGCAGATATACACAAGAAAAATCGGAAGGAAATTTATTACAATGTATGTGTGTGAGCTGAATAAATTTAAGTTGTATGACAACAATGAAGTGCTTGCAATTTAGTAAGTAGTAAAAACAAATATACATACTTACACACACACACACACACACACACACACACACACACACACACGCTTTCTTACAGTACTTTAAGTTTCAAATTATAATCTCCAGTTGTGACTGATGTAGAGTCTTTTCAGGGATATTATTTATATATGCGTGTGAGTGTAAGACAGCGAAAACTATAAAACAGTTATACATATCACTTTTACAGAGAATAAAGCAATTTCCAGTCAAATTTGGAACAGGGTGATAATTTACTAAGAGTCTGAAATCAAGACATTCATAATATAACATAACTATCAATAATTAAA
>OY757939.1:33272245-33283044 GCA_963585895.1 Sepioteuthis lessoniana
TGTGTGCCTGCACACACACTATATATATAGTAAGAAAAAAGTAAATGATCATTAAAATTGCTTATCTAAAAGTGAAGGACAGAAGTGCTCAATAAAAGATCAGCTGTTTTTTTAGATCATTTTAATGTTACACAAAAAAAAAAACTTGCTATCAAAGTCATTATATATATATATATTATATATATATATATATATACACACACACACACATACATACATGAGGATCATTAAATAAGTTTCCAGATTTTTTCCTTATAGGCACTTTTATTGAGAGTACACATATGAAACTCAAGCCCCCTTCTAAGTAATCTCCTCCGGCTGCAATGCACTTGTTTTACCGTTACAACAACTTCTGGAAGGGCCCATGGAAGTCCTCTTGTGTGAACATGTCAATGACCTTCGTCACAGCCTCTGAGCTTAGGGAATAACCAAAAGTCACAGGGAGCAAGGTATGGACTATAGCAAGGGTGAGGAACTGTCTTGATGCTCATCTTGGGCAAATAGTCTGTGACAAGGATGGAGTTGTGGACTGGTGCATTGTCCTGGTGGAAATGCCACTGATCGAATTTGAAGAGTGCTGGACTCTTCCCTAGGAATCTTTTCCTGAACTCCCTTAAAACCACAACATAGTATTCCTTATTGACTGTCTGTCCAGTGGGAACCCAGTGCATGTAGATCATGCCAGTGCTGTCAAAAAAAGGGATCATCAAAAGTTTGTGGGTGGATTTGCTCTGTCTGGCCTTCTTGGGTCTTGGAGAGCCAGCATGCTTCCACTGAGAACTCTGTCCCTTGGTGTTTGGGTCATAGCAGTAGATCTCGCTTTCATCGCATGGTATTTTTTCAAGTTTAAAACAGAATTTCATTACATATTGTTCTTTTAAAATGTCAGATTGCATTTTTGAAATTCACCAGCTGTGACAATCAGACTTTAGTAGGTGTGTATTCCAACTGCTGGTGTAGCTGTTCATTTGAAGCTGAAATCATAAAAAATTGGTCAGTCATCTCATAAGATGTATAGCAATAACATACTGCATTTTCAAGAGTCTACGACAATTTTAAATGCCTGTATAAAAAAGTCTGGAAACTTATTGAATGCACTACGTATATATAAGTGTGTTGTGCGCATATAAATAATACCCAAATACATATAGTCCATTTAATTACAGTTTATGTTTATGCACACACACAAATACAAAATAAAATTGCAAAACCCTAGAGTATGTTGTTGATTTTGATTATGGTACATTATACCAGTGGGGTTCTTGAGCTTTTATTATGGAACCTGTGTACATAATCATCCATATAGATCATTTACTATAAATCACCACTAAGTTTAATCTTGAATAAATTGAAAGATATTCAGTATGTTACAATTTTTTTTTTTATCAGTGTGCATCTAATATATATATTGCACACACACTGATGACACACAAAGTAAATGCCCATCACATTTTCTATTTGTCTCAAATTATCAGGATATGATATTAACCAGATTTTTCTTCTTCTCTTGGTCAACTATCTTCTGCTATAAAATTGGCAAGTCCCAAGTGCAGTCGAAGAGATTTTGTTTACCAAGCTCTGCTTAATACTGCAGCACAAGACTACAAGATGTTTACAGTACCTGGAGTGGTCAGTACTTAGATGACCACTTAGGAACACCAGATTCTGTAAACAGCTTTTAGGTTTGTGTTCTACTAAGAAAACCCTTTTCATTACAAGAGATTTGATTGTATGAGGAAATATTCAAAAGTTGGTATTTGAAGAGTATACATGAATTTAAGATAGTATAGATTTTTGTTGCTACTCTTTATGAGCAGTAGAAGGTAATTTTTCTAATGGCCAAAATATCCAAATTTCAGCTATTATTTCATGTCAATATATTGATGTTGCAGTAGCAGTCCATGATGATGTGATACTTCTATTTAGGAAGAAGTGAAGGATTCTAATTGGCATATCATGGTTATTTCCTTCATGTCAAGGATTTTGATGATTAAAAGAAATCCTATTAAGCACAACCAAAGACCACCTCGCAAATCTTTTAGTTGGAAAGTGAACTGGAAATTGCTTTCTGAGAGTATTTTGAGCATATAGTTCAAATTATAATCTCACTATGATGTACTCCTATTACAGACTAGCACGTGTATGTGTAGGAGATTATAAAAGGCAAACAACAAATATATTAGTATCCGTCTGATGATTGTGTTGCCCAAGTGCATGCAACTTGAAATAATGAGCAATATATAAAAGTAATTAGTTTTTTAGAATTTACATTTTAGGTCAGCGCTGCCTTAAAACCACTGAACAATTTAAAAAAAATTTCTAATATATTTTCGATAATGATGATAACCAGGTACAGCCAAGAACATTCAAAATATTTCTATCTGTAATAGCCATCACAAAAAGAATTTAACACAATTTTTGTTTTAGTTAAGAAACAACAGATAACTCATTCTTGATAGCAAACAAAATACTCGAAAGTGTCAAAAAGAAAAAGAAATAAAATTCACAGAACCACCCATATGTTCCTAAAAAAAAATAAAAAAATAAAAATAAAAAAAATTCTCTAAGTCTTTCCAAGTCTTTGTTTTTCTACAATATTTATATAAATGAAAAACTGCTCACATATATAAGAGAAAGATGTAAAATACAGCTCACTATATATGTTTAGTTTTTTTTTTTTTTTTTTTGCATGTGTTTAGGTGTGAAAAAATTATCACAGGGCAGAGTACAGATTTTTTTTCTAGGCCAAAGAATGACAGATTTTAGGCAGAGTACATGGATACTTTTACCTGATATGGAACTGCTGACCCAGGCACAAATAATCATGTCAAATTTTCCAGTTATGCATACATATATATATATAATTAATGTGTTTAAAGATTGCAATATCTGACAATTATAGCTTTTATAAAAGCTAACAATATCTAACCATGTAGTAAAGCATATGAATAGAGAAAAAGGAATGATGAAACATTCTTCTGAATTTTGATTTTCATACTTTCAAAACCTTGTAAACAAATAATATTCAGCATTGTGTTTCCATGACAATTATGCCAATAACTTCATATCAAAAAAATATCAAAGTTCCTAGTGACTGAAAATGTTGGGAAAAGCAAAAGCGTCACAGCAATAAATTAATTTTAACTCAGGTTTCACCCCACCCCAACGGTCATATTCTTAAACAATGCACACACACACATATATATATATATGAGTATTATAGGCGTATCTTATTAAAAATTGATAGACAATGATTTGGTGTTAAATCATTTTATTAGACTTTTCTAGTTGGCAAATGAGATAGTGCAACTGTAGATCGAAGGTAGTTAAAAAAAAAAAATTGTCCCAAGTCTCTAATTTTATCATCTGAGTAAAAGTACTTTCAACCTTTGTTTTATGTTGTCAACAGTTAAAACATCTTTCTCACTGAAAACAAAACCCAAAAACAACGACACCAAATACGAGTGTTACCTTTCATAAAATATACCTACAAGATATGCTGCCTAAACACACACACACACACACACACACACACGTCACAGCATAAGACTTTTTAATAAATATACCAATTTGAGCAACAACTTAAATCCAAGACTAAACAATACAAATACACCAAAAATGAGAAAGAGATAGAGAGAAGGAACACACAATGGAGAATGAAAAAAAAGGGAAGGAAAAAGAAAAGAGAAATAAAGTCATTATTATTTTGATGTTCCCCAGCCAGTCACCTACCGAATGAGGCAGATTCCTGTTCGGTCGACCTTAACAGGGGCTGTTCATACATTAATGTTGTCCCAAAAAAACTTATTTCTTCCAAGTGATAAATGTTACTAATCCTGGCAAAGATACATGTGCATCACTTTCATCAAATAACGAACTGCAGTTTAGTGTGGACAGGAATATACACATCAGATAACAATAAAAAAAATAGATAAATAAATAAGTCAATAAAAAAAAGAAGAAAGAATATCGGTACAAGCAAATTACTGAGTGTTACTCCTATGTTTTTAGTTTGAAATGTTAAAAGAAAACTGATATTAATGAGATGATCTAATAATTAGTATGAGAAGTGGATTATTAGAGGGATGATCTCATAATCAACAGAGAGATTATGAGACGAGTCAATCCTTTAATCTGGGGATAATCTTACCTGCTGGCAAAAGATAGATCTCTTTGCACTGTTTACTCGACTAAGTACCGATTGTGTTTAGATATGGGATTTGAAAACCAGTTCACTTAGACATTCCGCCATTAGTTAACAAGGAAACAGACTGTATCCAACAAATTTATCTACAATGGTAGATAAAAGAAATTAAATGAATATGATAGGATTATAGTTAATATATAAAAAAAACTTAACACCTTTGATTTGAACGATGTTGTTGAGTTTAAACAGTTAAATTATATGGTAGGTAAAAGTAATGGTAGTTAAAATGGTAGATAAAAGATAACAGTAAATGGTAGATAAGAATAATGGTATTTATTTACCCAACCCCTTCATATGAGCAGGAGACAACACAATGACTGACTGTCATACCAAGGTTAAAGAGCCTAGTCTGCCCTATTATTTGCCTATATTTGGAGAGAAAATAGTTGGATTCATATCTTTCCCAAGGGCATTAGCACTATGTGACATGAAAACAGCCTCATTGAGGAGTTGATCTTAAGTTTGGTTGGCTTCTCTTGCTTAATGGCATACCAACCTTTGAGGGTATTAATATCCACAAGTGAACATGAGTTTGAACTAGCTTACTATGACATCATAGTCCATTACATTAACTACTCAGCCACAGGGACTCCCTCAGATTTGAACTCTGATTGCTGTATCTACTTCCAACAACGATCACTATTATGCCAGGAGTGCTTTCATAAAAATAAAGGCAGCTAAAAGTAATTAAATGAATAAGATAGGGTGAGGGTAAATATATAAAAATAAAGTTAAGTTTTCATTTAAATGATGTTTGGTTAACTGTTGATATTGCCATTAAATGTATAAATGAAAAAATAAAATAAAAAAGTCTTGTAGGTAAATGATTTGAGATAAATTCTAGTTATAAATAGTTTACGAACTCACTTAAAATCAAAACAGGCAAGGATGATCAGAAGATTATTTCTAGGAATAAGCAATCATTTAAGAGAGATTTTCTGGAATTTGAAGAGTTTGCTTTCTTAACCTTTCTGTCCACAGACAAGATGCAACATAAGGTCAGGTTTTTTTTAGGCAGACATTTTCATGTGTATCAAGGCATAGTTGAGGTTGGTGCCAAAAATAGCTTAGCTTCATCAGCATTTCCCTTTAGGGCTATCATCAAGTAATGAATCTAAGACATGCAGTCATTACAATTGACTGAAATTAGTACAATTTTTAAATATCCAGTCATAACCCCAGGGAAGTGGGGTGCACACTTTGGAGATTCTCTGCCTAAAGAGTTTAAGTTAGTTAACATCAGGTAATAATGGGCTACCATAATGCAGATTTTTTTCTCTTTTTTGTCTGGCCATGTGCCATCTTGGTTAACATGTGAAATCATATTATCCATAAAATTGATTGCTCCATCCACTAGTTGACATAAGACAAATTCTTTGGTTAGTTTTTTTTAACCCCACCTCTCAGCTGAAGTTCTTAGAGGTTAAGGGAGTATTGAAATATATTCAATTCTTTCACAAAAAACAAAATTGATTTTAACATATTTCTCAGAGATGACAAAGAGACAACCATTGTTGCCAATTTTGGCTTTAGTTGACGCTGCAAGGAAGAGAAAAGAGAAATGATAGGTACATAGAGAAGCAGAGAGAGAGAGAGAGAGAGAAAGTGAAGAAAAGAGAAAGATTTAGCATTATATTCTCTAGCTTTTTTTGTGTGTGTGTGATAAGGAACTTGCGTTAAAGTTTTATTTCCCCAAATAAAAACCATAACCAAATGAACTGATCAAGTAGAATCAAAGAAAATCATAACATAAAACCCTTGCAAAATATAGAAACAAATCTTTTGCAAATGGAGTCATAGTCATATAAAACTTTTTTGTAATGGGTGAGACAAGGAAAAAAGAAAAGAAAAAGAAACAAATCTTTTGCAAATGGAGTCATAGTCATATAAAACTTTTTTGTAATGGGTGAGACAAGGAAAAAAGAAAAGAAAAAATCATTATGCCTACTTTTTCAAATGAGTAACCCTCTTTTCACACTATCATTAGGACCTATGACCTCCTGCTCTATTGGCAGGGGTTATAATATGCTAACTATACTCTACAGAGACAGTAAAACCTCCCCTCAAAGAAAAAAAGAAAAAAGGTTTTCCAGTATATGACATTAAGCTGTATCGTATGGATAGGTTGGAGCTTTTAGTAATGAGGAGTACCTGATTTTTGTCATTACACCCAGGTCTACACTGACCTGGAGTGGTAGTACCTATTAGGGTCCTAGCTATGAATCAAATACATCAAAAAATTATTTGTATTAGATAATGATTAATGGCATATCAACCCTTGATGGTTATTTAAATTAAAATTCTGTCATAGATATGGTTTGTAAGTTAATAGTTTGTAAGTAACTTATTTCTAAACAAGTTAGAGATTATTTGTTTGCACACAGTTGAATAGTTTCAAGTATTGCTATCTAACACTAACAATTCTACTGAACATGAACCATTTGTTTGCACACAGTTTAAATGGATTCAAATATTGCTATTGCAGCACAATTGACTCTCCTCCACCACCTACAAGCACCTTCAAGAAAAAATAGGGTTGGGAACTTTGCTGAAGAATACGGTTGGAACTATCACGTAAGTCCTATGGCTTGACATGACGGGTTGATTTATCTGGTCAGGCCACTCTGACCACCAATGAAGCCCAATAAGGGCCGAGGTGGAGTGTTGCAAGTCACTTAACCACTTTGGTTGCTGAATCAATGACTACTCAGCCACCAGGATCCCGTCCTCAAGCACAACAGGTTGCCACCTACAGCCAACAGGTGCAGTCAGTATATTGTACAACCCCAGCCAACAGAGCAGTGTATTAGATAATACTTGAAACCACATAACTTTCTGCAAACAAATTATTATTGAATAAGAATAGTTAATTAACACCATATAAGTATGCATGAATTATTATTAAGAATATTGAAGCAATAATTATTTACAAAATTATCATCATCATTACCTGAAACCATAAAATTGCTTGCAAGATTTTTCAACCAAGATAAATTCTGATTAGTCTTTGTGAGACCCCTTTTCATACAATTTGCACCCTTTGGCTATTTTGATTACTTGCTGGTGAAAAACCAATCTAATCTTGTCGGTCTTATCATTTATGAAGTCAAACATATCAAAGTCTATCACCCTCAGTTTAGCCAGAAAAAGTATATTTTGCCAAAAACCTTAAACCTCTGACATCAATGTTGAATAGTCAATTTCTACATGGTTGTGATTCTCAGACACATACAAAAACTTCAGCATAAAAGTACAAATTTACAGGGCGGGGGAGAAAAAAGAAAGAAAGAAAGAAAGAAAAAGTACTTTAGTAGAGGAATGTCAACTTTTTCGTCTAATGGCACATCAACATTAATCTTATTTGATCATTTTTTAAAATTTTTATTGTCAAATTAGATGCAATCATTTGCATGAATGTAAGTAGGGACTTATACACTTTTCAAGGAAATATAGCAAATCTTTTGTTTTTTCATATTTGCAATACTTTTTCTGAGATTAAAAATTTCAATAAACTAAGATACCAATTCTAAAAATCTTATTTCCACCACTCTTGGTCACAGTTATCTCAGCTTTATAATGATTGCAATAAAAGTTTGGTTTCTTTGTTGAATGGCATTTCAACCTTTATTGGTTATTTAATGCCAAAGCAATCTTTGTAGAAGATCAGTAGTGATACTATTTAACCCCTAGCTGGGGATATAAGGAGTTTGATACTTTTCCTAAGTGTATTAGTCCAAAAGAGGACATAATATCACGAATGAAGTTAGAATTTCTTTACTACAATATCACAGTACAGCACATTAGCCTTTATGCCATAGGGAGTCTCCCCTAACTTTTTTTTTTAATAACTTGTTCATTCTGCAGATAGTGTCTACTCCATAAGATTATGGGGGTGGGGAATCTCATTAACAACAAGCATTGTTGGCAAATCATTGACTATAACCAATAACCCACTGGCCTAATAGATAACATTTGCTGAACTTAACACATTACACTAAATACAAAATCCTTCAAGTCTAGTAATAGAACTGTTTCTTTCACTCATATTCCATCAAAATTTTTAACCACTGCATACCTTTCTGCAATTTTATGGGCATTAGATTTCAATGGCGCCATTCCGCTGGTTTTGTGTCACTTGAGAGATCAGTCTTTAATGGAAAATCTATGTTGGAATGGCCCGACTATTCCTCATTTAATTCTTCTTCAGTCTTATCTCTCACATAAGGGCTAATCAATAAATATTTCAACAGATCAATATTCAATCAGCTTTGCTGAGGTATTTATATCCACTCCTTCCATCATAGAATGTTAGACTTTTTCTTTTTTTTAGTCACACTACCTCACCCATCTCTACCCTCATTAGCTGTAGAATAAAATATTTGTTATTAAAATCAATCACCATTTCTTCTGCCCATTGTGATCAGTTTGTGCTTGATTGGCTTTTATGGTTACTTGAAATCATTACTATGGTCAGTAGAGTTGGGTACTCATCAATTCACCCACTGCTAAGGTCAACTAGCAAAAGAGAATCAATATTATATTGACTACACAGAACACTAATTCATTTAGGTCATATCTAAACAAATGAGAGAAAGAAAAAAATAAACAAACTTTTAGCCTAGACATTTTTTTAAAATCCAAAAATTTATATAAGAATGAAATTTCTTTTTTTATTAAAAGCTTTAAAAAAGGTATCAAAAAGCTCTGAAATGTTTTTAAAAAGCTCCAAATTATTTTTTCTTAAATCTTAAAAAATAAAACGACCTAATTTTTTAAAAATCTATATTTGTTAGAAAAAAATATAAAAGATAAATCCTAATATTTTAAGAGTGAATTTTATTATAAAAAGCCTAAAATGTAAAAAAATTCCAACAAATGAAAAAGTCATCCCACCATCACATTCATAAGTCTATTAAAAAAGATTTTAAGGAATATTAAAAAGAATTAAAAAAAAAGAATAAGAAAGTTAAGAAAATATGTACATTGTTTTAAATTGTTGTCTACCAAACAACTTAAAGGCACACGATAAACCATAAGAGGAAAATCTGCTAAAACATTTATGTCAACAAAAAAAAAAAAAAAAAAAAGGGAGGGGGAGTTTAATTGTGTGAAAAACACTGAAAACTGGTTATTTTATGTAATTATCAAATTTTAATTTTACTCTAACATAAAAAAAAAGAAAAAAAAAAAAGGTTGTATTACAGTTAAGTCATACTGAAGGCACAGATTCCCATTAGATAAGCCTGCTCAATACTTGAATGGGTGACCACTTCACCAACAGCAAGTATTGTGCGCTATAATCGAAGCAAAGCTGACAATCAAGTCACATTAAAAACATACATTCCTCTACTACATTACCAAAGTTAAGCAGTAATGAGCTTGTCCAATATTTAGATGGGTTTGGTGTTTGCTTCTTAGTTCAATGCATATCAACTCTTTGGGTCATTCAATGCCTAAGTTATCAGTGCAGAAGAACAGCAGTGGTACTATCTAATCAATAAGTGGGGAGATAAGGGAGTTCATACCTTTCCGCTGGGGCATTAGTCTGAAAGTGAATGTAATAGCATGACTGGAGTTTGAACTGGCTAACTATGATATCACAGTCCACCATGCTAGCTACTGTGCCATCTCATGCCCATTTAATACTTAGATGAGTGACCACTTAAGTAAAAGTAGGCACTATAACCTGCCTGAGTGGCATATCTAAGCAAAGCTTAGTAAAAAAAACTTAAATTTAATCAATTTAATCAAATATTAATTTTTTTCTAGTGTGTGTGTGTGTGTGTGTGTGTGTGTGTGTGTGTATATATATATATATACACACACACACACACACACACACACACAATCATGCAGATAAATAAGTATATGCACTTGTTTTTATCAATGTAGGTATCTTACAGTTTGAATACATGATTCTTATGCCAAATTATTCCGTTCATCTCCTCCCTCTTGTCCTATAAAGGACGAACTGACCCTTTCCAAAGAGTGCATTCCATTTTGTTGGAAAGAGAAAAACTTCTTGGAATCTAAACAGCAAGAAATAAGCTAAGAAATCATTTGAGACCAAATAATTTCTAGCCTTACTAACAAATCTGGAGAAAAGCAGAATGTATTTAGAAAAAAAAAAGCCCCCCCCCATCTCATTCAGGTGATATAGAGCAAATTTTTTTAAAGTATAATAATCTGGATGTTGGTTTTATAAATTGAAGATTAAAAATTGCAAATATGAATTGTAATAAAAATGAGGAAACATTTATCAGGAGGTAAGGAAGAGGAGAATAATTCTTTGTTTTATTGACCAAACTGATATTGCTGCATTGACAAAGAAGAATTAAGGGTTCTTTACACGATTAATGTAGAATAACACCCAGAATTTAACCCAAAATGGTATTTTCATTAATTAAGAATATCTAATAGACAAATCTGAGAGAGTGAGTAAAAGACTTGGCACAGAAACGAAGAAAATAGTGAAAATTCTTTAGAATTTGAAAAATTCTCAAATGTGTAAAACTTCAGTGTGTGTGTGTGTATGTGTGTATATATATATATATATATATATATTTCCACATGCACAAACATCGATTTCCTG
>OY757939.1:33283244-33500744 GCA_963585895.1 Sepioteuthis lessoniana
CCACCACCACCACATGTGTAAAAGTGATGGTAGAGAAAGAAACGTATACAGTGAAGAAAGTTGTTGATTCTTACCACGAAAACAAATATTGTTTGACAATAAAAGAGAGATGCAGTCAAAGTACATCTACCAGTTCATGCCGACTCAAAAACTCACCTGGACTAATTTAGGGAAGCATCTTTAATTAGTGTCTCTTTACAATAGAAAACTAAGTCGAGTTGTTTGTACTATGCACGGCAACCAGGTGAACTGCATGCGGTACGTAACAACAGCACTGAATGCCCCCATGGCAGTACAAGTCGACATTATTGATTTGTCAATAATAGGGTGAGGTGAGGAGAGTAGGGTGGGGGAAAGGCTATTGGGTCGATTCTATGTGTGTAAGTAAGAAGTAAAGATTGAGAGGCAGCTATGATTAAGGGGAGACTGAAAATGCAGGAAGGGATCATGATGTTGTAGGTGGGGGGTACTTAAAGTTATACAATAAAAATTCACCAGTATAATGAATAGTCTGACTTTTCCTTGTCTCTTTATCTGTAACTACTGCTAGGACTAAAGTGCAGTATATGTTACCCTACCAAGGAAATAAAGGTAGGCTTATAATAGTTATTGCGGTAGTAATCGTATCAGTGACCACAGCTCAAATCCTGGATAAGGCTGTTTGCATTTCAATTTGTGCTATTACCCCAAGGAAAGGCATGAATCCACCTGTTCTCCCTACAGCTATGAAAAAATAGCAGGGTAAATGAGGTTCTTTAGCCCTGGTTAGGCAACCAGTCTAGGAGAAGGAAAACTGAATTTAAACCAGTTTGACATTCATTGATCTTGTAACCAGATTTGGATATAGGGGTACTACTCATGTAGCATGACATTCCTCTCCAGGTCAACAAATGGTCTAAATTCAGTTTTTCTCCTTCTAGACTGGTTGCCTTACAGAGGTTAAAGAGCCAAGTCTGCCCTACTATTTATTTACTTATAGCTGGGAGAATAGCTGGATTCATACTTTTCCCAAGGTTATTAGTGCAATGTGAAATGCAAACAATCTTGACTGGGATTTGAACTTTAGTAACAGGTTTGATTCCCAATGGCAATAACTAATATGTCACAAGTGCCTCAACAACCAGCTTTATTCCGACCAAAAACTGACCATGTGTCACTTCCTGCATGTAGTGGAGAGGGTTTGGCAAAAACATACTTAGAATTTAATTGCAACTCTACTTACAAATTTTATATTATAAAATCTAAAATTGACTACCATTGTCTTATAATTTGGTTTATGAAATATTTACATCAGTGTAACAATCACCCTAGAACAGTGTGCAGTTGTTAAGAAAAATAAAAAAAATTAAAGGGATTTTATTTTTAAGATGAACTACGTAAAATTTGAAAAAAAAAAAAAAGAGTTAAGGAAAGAGACCCATGGATTGACCTAGGATTTTAGAAGGAAGTTATGGGAATGAATTAGCTGGCTATTATCTATAGATCTTCCAAATTGACTGGTTGGTAGCAATAAATTATTATAAATGGATATATAGAGAGAATTCTGCTCACAATTGTGTATGTACACAAACACACACAAAAAGAAAATTTCAGGTAAACTTCAATGGATGTACATAGATGCATGCATACATTCCCATTTTCAAATGCAGGTGTATTATGGAATTTAATTCATAGAAGTAGAAATACACAAAAAAGATTATTTTTCAACATTTAAAAGAACCTGATAAAGATATATAACTATATTAAAGCACAATTATCTTTTTTACTTTTTTTGCCGAAGTTTTACAATATTTGGTTAAAGTGAGGCAGAATTGGGTATTCTGGATACTTTTGCCAAATTGACAAATCACACTGCACTGTGAAATGCCAAGTTCACCTGATACTCTCCAAGTGGTACTTGCCAGATTTGCCTCTATGGCTTAGAGCGCAGTCTCTGAGTCTACAGTTTTAAGGCCTACCTGACTTTGCTTGAGCCATCTGGCTTCTGTATTAAGATCAACTGTGCCTTCACCTTTCATACAAAAAAATTCTTTTGGTTGCTTCAACAATGTTATGCCAAGTTCAAACTTGTAAAGCATAAGTTCCCAAATTAGAATACATTACACATTCATCTACACAGCTTTCAAATCACAGAGAGTGAAGCAATGCACGTGTCAGCACACCAACTACCATGATACTACCAAATACGGCAAGTACCTTTTACAGTTTGAACTCACATGATGTCACAATTTAGTACATAGCATAACATTGCAAAACCTTTAACTCAACCTAATAGTTATTGAAGTTATTCAATAAAGAATTCTTCACTTCTGCTTTCATGAACTTTTGGTTTGAGTTTGTTTATAATCTGCTAAATAATGATTTTAAATGAATGGGAAAATTCTAATGACAAAGAGACAAATTAATCAGATGTTCAAAATGAGTTGGATCATAATGATTGCTAGTATACAGACTGCTATATTAGAGAATGACTTTTTTTTTTGTTTCTTTTTTTAAATCTTTATCTTGTTGTTTATTACCCAAGACAAAAAGGCTGAAACCTTAAAAGAGGCCAACTGAAATATTCATATTCTATATCAGATTATAAAATTTCATTTTAGTTCAGCTTCTCTAAACTCATTTCACCTTTGGAGTAGTGAAACATTGTCTTGCGCAGATTTCTAATTCCATCAGGAATTTTGTGTTTTCGTAAATAAATTCTAAATGAGTTCAGTACTGATTTACTAATAAACAAATTAAAAAAAAAAAAAAAAAAAAAAAAAATTAATAAATTGTTTTTTCTTCTGAACTTATTGTTATTTATAGCTTAAATTCATTCAAAACTTTTCCCCAGCAACTTTTGCTAGGATATTCCTGTATTCTCCTCTAAATTAAAGAGCTTATTGCCAGTTTCCAGTGAAAGAATCTATCATGCATGATGACCTCCCATTCTTGTGGTCAGTCACCCGATATCTAAGTATTTTCAAAGTGTCCAGTATATTTGTTTTGATAAATTCCATACAAATAATTTTTGTATTGATTATTCAATTGATACTAATGTACACAATTATTGATAAAATAGAGTTTACACATAAGTATAATATATATATATTAGTTGACTTCATATACATGCACACAGCATATTCATAAAGTTCTGAAGTAGTTTTAAAATTAAGAGATCAATATTTTATAAATGATAGCATCATTTACTAAAAAGCAAATGAAAGTAACCCCCAACAAAAACATTTTCAATTAACTCCCCTTAATTTTTAAACAAATACTATAAACATTTTTTATCAATTCAAACTATCCCTATCATGTAATGTATCTAGGAAGCTTAAGAATTGGCTTAAATAAAACAAACAAATGTATCCGCAATGATGGCAGTATGTTGAAGGGCCATATTTCAGTCTGACACAAATATCTTTGAGGTAATTTAAAATGGCTGTGGAAAACCAGAGAGATTTCAAGGCTTGAACAGAAGTCTATCATCATATTTTTGGCAGCTGAGAAGAGCAAACCACGTGAAATTTACAGAAGGTCCAATGTGTAAGAAGAAGCATGTTTTAGTCAAAATATTTTTTTACAAATGAGTTTGCCACAACGAGCCTGAATTGGAAAGACTGTCCATGGATGGGAAGCACACTGACTCTCCAGTAAAGAAAAGGTTCTGGGTCCAGTAGTCAATAAAGAAGGTCATGCTGAGTCTTGTGGGGCATGAAAGGACCCATCATTAGTGATTTCTTTGAAAGAAGGGCAACTGTAAATAGTGCTTCCAAGTGCCACTTCTTTAGAGAAAATTCCTCTTATTTATTGAATGACCCTTATATATAATTTTTTTTATAACTATTCTTTAATTCTGATCGTATAAAAAACAAAAACAAAAAAAAAAGCAAACTAATATTCAAGAAAAAAAATTCCATTAAAAAGAAAGGACTAAAAATGTACTATTTGAAAATAACCAAGCAATAACACATGCTTCGTCAAAAGAAAAAAATATAGACAGAATTTCTTAAGCTAAACATAAGAGTGCTCAATACATTAAGTAGAGTGAAATATAAATGCCTACAGAGTCAGAAAAAAAAAAAAAAAAGAAAAACCTCCCAAGGTTTCACCTAAACGAATCATCAGGACATTTCTGACCAAATAAGGGTTGAACCAAAACTACATTTTATCAATTAAAAGATCACTAGAAAGAATATAATTACCATTAAAACAAATAAATAAAAAAAATTAATAAATAAACCAGATAAAATTAAATTGCAACTTATCTACCAAGTAGCCAATTTTTCTTATGTCTACAAACCCTAAGTATTTCATTGAGATTATTGTTAGGAAGCTGTGGCCAGTTTCTTCTCCATACATAAATTGCAATATTTAAATCTCTTTATATCTACATCATTTTTTTTTACAATCTTCCATTTTAATATGGGATCTGTACCTAGGTTCTTAATTTCCTACTCATAGTTATATAGATATACAACTAGTTTATCTATTTTGTATACAAAGCTACTTCTATGATTGTAATTTTGAAGTTTTTTGAAGGGTCCCTGCATGGAACAGATATATACTTTTTAAAAATTTCAACTAACATTACTATCATTAGATCCATGACTATGTATCTCCACTTAATACACTAGAAACTCAAATTGACACTTCCCCTTAAGGGGTCAATTATTTTTATTAGTACAATTGCATTTAAGGGGTTCTATAGATTCTTAATTTTTTTTTAGATTATTAAAAGAAAAACTTTCCTCCATTGAATGACTGAAACAAAATATCCTATAGATACATGATTAAATTAAGTTAAAGTACTCTGCTTAATGTGGCAAGTTTAATAAATAAAAGTAACATTAAAAAACTTAGGAATAATCAACATACTGAACTCCAAATGCAACTGTACAAATAAAACTAATTGTCTTCTCAAGGGGAAGTGTCAATTTGAGTGGATAGTATATCAGGTGAGGTGCATAGTTGTGGATATAACAATAGTAAGATGAGTAGAAATATTAAAAACGAAAACCTGATATTACAATCATATAAGTAACTTAGCAAATGAAACAGATAAACTAATTCTATGTCTATATAACAGTGTGGAAAATTAAGAACCTAGGTTGATTCTATATTAAAATGGGAGATTAAAAAAAAAAAAAAAAAAAAATGCAGTAAATATAAGATGGACGATGAATATTCTAATTTATGTATGGAGATGAAATTGGCCATAGCTTCCGACAATAATCCCAATGAATTACTTAATCAAAGGTTGGAAATACTTAATGTTTAAGTTGGTGACAATAGTTGAGGGCGACCCAAAGGCTCCTTTTTCAATAGCTACTACAACAAGGTGTAAAGAAGGGCTCTACTCCTTTCCTTGGATTGCTCAACTTTAATTTTTTCATTTACTTATTTATTTTATGCAAATTTTATTCTTTCTAGGGGTCTTTTAATCAATAAAATGTAGTTTTGGGTTAACCCTTCTTTGGTCAGAATTGTCGTGATGATCCAGTTAGGAGAAACCTAAGTATATTTTTTTCTGACTCTAGGTGTGCACGCATACACACACACAAAGTACCTCCATGCTTCAAGCCAGCAAGATATAAAAATTTGTATATTAGTGTGTATCTTAAAAAAAAACAAAACAAAAAAAAAAAAAAAAAAAACCCTTACTAGCATGGTTGTTTCTCTACTTTTGTTATGCCAGGCTTGGTTAGTCATGTCTTTGTATGTAAATTTATTTCAAGTACTGACAATGTTGCAGGTCAATTTAAAATATCACAAAGTTTTTGCAAGTCATTTTAAAGACAGATCTGCAAACATTGAGATGAAAAGAAAAAAGTAAAAGGCTAAATTATCCAACAGGAACACATGACCCAAAAATAAAAATTCTTTACCTTTTCTGAAACAACACTATGTTGAAAGCAGACAGAAAAACACCAAAAGCAAGAAATGTAAGATGATATTTTTCTTTTACCGACCTGTATTTTGGAATCATGCTATTAAATGATGTTGAATTTGGTATAGTCAACTCTGATGATTTATGAAACAGATAATCTCTCAGCAAAAATAGAAAAACTTACCTGCAAAGAGAAAAAAGAAAAAATATAGATTATAACATTTTGAAATTGATTTACACACACAAAAAAAAATAAAATAAAAATATAAAAAATGCCAAAAATCAATTCATATCAATATAACATACAAAAATAATAATATTGATTGCCCCATGATTTCTGCACCACCCTGATATATAGTGTGTTTAGGTCTACACTTATATTAGTGTGTGTATGTGTGTGTGTGTGTGTATAGATCTCTATAAATGTCTATATACCTGTGGGAGTAAACTCACTGTGAATATATATGCAAGGGTAAAGTTTGGAATAAAATTCAAGTGCATGAAAAAAGACAAGAAAATTAAATTGACATATAGCACAATGAGGAGAGCCTTATAAAAACTAAAAATTTACCAAGTCTTATGAGAGCCTTTATTTCATTTTTTGTTCAAGTCTTTTACTATCCTACTACATTTGAATATTACTTTGTGGGTAGAGGCATCAAGTAAAACTTCTTAGTAAATAGCAGGAGTCAAACCTTCCACTAGGTCCATTAAACTATGGGAGTAATGAGCCTTACCATGCAAAATTGGCCCATAATTAATTTTAAGTTTTCCTTTTCGAAATTTGTAACACTACCAAAGATTTTCTCTTTTACATATAGCGAGCGAGAGAAAATTAATGCCTTTAAAAAAAATTGTCACAAAGTGAAGTGCAAATAACTCCTAAAATTCTTAATGAAGCTAACTTTCAGATACTCACCCATTTGATGAAAATCATTAACCCATCTTTGTTCTCCCCTAATACAAGTAAAAAGTAAAGTTCACGACCATAGTAGAGGGTTACCAGAAGGCTCCCTTTTCAATAGCTATGACACCCATATAGGCCAAAATGCTATTCCGTCCCTGTGATTGCTCCACCTTATTCTTGATACACACCTTATAATGTTGAGTGTTAAGCAAGGCAGTATCAAGTACCATTTTTTTCAAGTCTTTGGTATGACTGCCTGGGATTGAACCCCAGTCTCTCAGGCCATTTGTGAACACTCTAGCCATTATACCAATGGGCCAGTTATATATTTGACAATAACTTACAGATAACAATATTTATCACTTAACTGCACCTTGTGGTAAGGTGGAATCTCTCAGGAATGTGGAGTACCCCTATATTGCAATTACTTCCTGGTACACTCAGATATAGAGTGATAGTACCTGTTAGGGTCTCATCTATGGACCAAGTAGATGTTTGAAAATTATTTGTATTGGATAGGACAACTTTATACCATACAACTGTGGGCAAACAAATGATTATTAAATAGAAATATTTACTTAAAACCATACGATTGAGTATGAATTATTGATATTAGACAGGAACAGCTTAAACCATATAGTAAAAGTTTAAGACCTTAGTCGAGAGTAACCCGAAGGCTCCCTTTTCAATAGCTACTACACTGAAGTGTAAGGAAGGGCACTACTCCTTTCCCTGGATTGCTCCACTTTACCCTTGATCCATACCTTATAATGCCGAGTGTTAAGCAAGGCAGCATCAAGTACCGTTTTTTGAGTCTTAGGTATGACTTGACCAGGGATTGAACACTGGTCTCCCAGACCATTGGCAAACACTCATTAGGCCAATGTCCTGGTTAAACCATATAACTGTGAGCAAATTATTTGTATTAGATACCATATAACAGTGTGCAAACAAATGATTAGACAAATAAAAAGTACAACTTAAGCAAAAATTGAACATTGCAACTATAATCATGATTACAATTGAACATTTACAAATGAATCAAATTTCAACAGTACATAACCCACGAGATGTCTATATGCCATTAAATAAATCAAACCAAATTTTCTCCATTCTTCACAAAATTAAGACTGTTTGAAGCAAGTTAGTCAAATAATTTCCTTCCCAAGAACTTTCAACCTCCCTTGGTCATATTAAGGGATAAAACTGAGATTATTGTTTCTTAATTCAGAGAAAGTGTGATGTATTTTTTTTTTGTACATTCATGATTTAGCTGAGTTACAATGCATGTGACGTATTAGTGATATTATCTAACTTGAGTCTAAATATTCATTCTTGAATATATTTCTTATAACAGTTCTTTTTATCCTAAACAGAAGTATGTATTATTCAATATAGTTTGTTTTTTATGATTTCAAGTAATTGCAATCTTTATTGCAATTCATATGATTATGTTTTGTCTACAAGAAATAATATATATTGCACGCACATACAATAATAACTTAATAGTAATGGAAGGATGTGTGGAGGTTTTTGAGGTGGGTACAGTGATTTAGTTAAGCGTTTAAGTCACAATTAGTATGAATAAAAAATAAATTTTAATCTTTAACTCCATTTCTCTGATCTCTTTGAGAACTACAGTGCCATCTATGAGAAGACAAAGACTTCAAGAAAAAGGGAGGTAATTTTCATCATGTCTCACTGATGGCTTAATATGAACCATTCAAATTAATACATGCATTTTTGACATAAAGATTTTACGGATGACAAAAAAAAAACAAAAAAAGAGAGAGAGAGAGAGAGAGAATTTAAAAGAACTTTTAAAAATCGTGATGAAAATCGCCCATCTAACATTTATTTATTTAAAAAAAAAAAACAAAAAAAAAAACGAATAACATCCCTTACAAGGATCTTTAAAAAAAATTCTAAACCTCATTCAGAGAGAAGAGCCATTGCTGAACATTTTTGCTACAGCAATGCATTAGCACTTTTTATAAAACTAGAAAAATTTTAATTAGCTTTTCTACTTTTATAAGAAAAGGTAGTATGTTGCAAAAAAAAAAAAAAAAAAAAAAAAATCTTTCGCTTAGCACTTCTTTCTAGGTGAGGTTAAGAACTTTTTAATTGACCTATGTATATACAGTATCATTACCTTGTGCAGTTGGCTTGGTCTGTAGAATACACCAACTGCATCTCTAGAAAGGGCTAAAAAAAAAAAAAAAAAAAAAAAAAAAAAAAAAAAAAAAAAAAAAAAAAAAAAAAACACCGAGTGTCCTGATATATGACACTAAACAATCTGATGGTGAAGTTCCAGTAATGTTGGAGTTTTGGGGAATGTGGAGTACCCCTTTATTGCCATCACTCCCAGGTTCACTCTGACCCAAAGTGGTAGCACCTGATAGGGTCCTATCTATAGGTCAAATAGAACTAAAATGCATACTTATGCTAAACTGTATTACTTGAAATAGAATTGTTTTGACATTTAACTGTATGTTAACAAAAACTATACTCATACTAAACTGAATTGTATGAATTAGAACTCTTTGACTAAAATAGGACAGTTTTGACAATTAAACTGTCTACTTATGCTAAACTAAACTGTTTGAAATAGACCTGTTTTTAAATAGAACTTTTATTGCTCTCAGGTCCACTCTGACCTGGAGTGGTAGCACCTGATAGGGTACTATCTATTGGTCAAACAGAACTTAACTGTGAACTTATGCTAAACTAAATTGTTTGAAACAGAACTGTTTTGGCATTTAACTGATTGTAAACAAAAACTATACTTATACTAAACTAAATTGCTTAAAATCTAATTCGGCATTAAAAGACCTGAAAAGGGTTAATACGCCGTAAAACAACCAACCGACATCACCATTACAAATAAAGACATTATTTACACATGGATCAAATAACACTTAACATTTGTACTTTCTTTCATCTGAATTTCCAGGTTCTTTTTTTATTATTATCATTACTGAATTTTTTTTATTGAAACTCACACAAGCCTTCAAGCTGAGAGAATGAGGTACAGTACAGATAAAATCGTTAGGGATCAGAACTTAGGGAAAATAATTAATGTCTACTTTTGTTTTAGGGAAGCCTACTCAAATGATCTAGCTACTCCAACGATCTGAGCTACAAGAACCAATGAGTTAGCAGAAACCAAAATTGATCCTTTTAAACTAATCCTTTACTCTTGTCTCAAATCTCCCTTGGCAGAGTATGCTGTTATACTCAGGATCTTATTTAACATTTTTAGATTAAGCATTGTAAACAATTTCTGATTACTATTTTTATTTCTTAGCCTTCTTTCTTAAAATTAAGATAAAAAAGAAAAGATTAGCCAAATATTAATAATTTAAAAACCTTTATCTAAAAACAGGAATTAAAAATGAGATAAAAATACTTCTACTTGACCTGGATGGCATTAGTAGTATTGATGTCAATTGAAATACTGTGAAATCACTTTAAAAGAAAGAAATCAAAGTGACTAAGCTGAGAGAGAGAGATTAAGTAATGTAGTCTATATAATTATAAGGGGGGAAAAAAAATTGGATATTTCAATTACTAAAATTTCATTTGCTATCCCAACAGAATTTCTCATTCCTTAGTGAGACCAGATTGCATGACTGAGGTAAATAAAAGTCCAAATTTTATAAATAAAAATTGTTTTCATCGATATCTTCTGAACTTGGAATTTTTGGTTGGTTGGCTGGGTTTTATGGTATATCATCAACCCTTGTAGATTATGTAATGCCAAGTCCAGTTTTATAAATGAATAGTTTTTAAGTAACATTTTTGATTGAGCCAGAGCTCATTTGTTTAAATACAGTTAGATATTTCTATTTGATCTATGGTTGGGACCCTATCAGGTACAACCTCCAGGGGCCAAAGTGGACATGGGAGTTATGGCAATAAAGAAGTACTCCAGATTTCTCCTAACTCCAAAACTGGAGCCTCACTATGAGATAGTTTAGTGCCATATCCAGGACACTTGTTTAGGGGAGGGAAATCTTACTCTTTGGCAGAGGTGCAGTCAGTGTATTCTACAGCCCCAGCAGATAGGGCTAGAGGGCCTTAACTAATTTCCCCAGCTATGGGTTAAATAGTAATACTACTGTTCTTCTAGAAGAATGTTTTGGCATTAAATAACCTAAGAAGGTTGATATGCCATAAAACAAAGAAACCAAACCAATTCCCCCAAACATTAGCAGTAATGATACTTTCTTTAGCAAAACCATTACTAAATTCCTTTATTCATAGTTAAAGACTCTTCCTCTCCCATCTGAGAAGAAAGGAAAAAATTGATAAATAAAAAAATCAAGTTACATATTTCTTTTCAGGTGTTGAATTGGTGAGGCTCATTATTAGACCATTCTTCTACCAGAGAAGCAGAGTTCAGAAAACCCTCATTCAAATATGTAGATAAATTCTTGGAAAACAATGACACAGGTGAAGAGATATCTGCCATGCAAGAAAATAGGTCAATGAAATTGAATTCTTATAAAAGGATTAGATTATTGTCGGCCTTACTTACAGAACGAGGCTGATAGTGCTGCAGAAAATGGGTTTCTGAATGCAGGAAGGGTACAAGGGAAGTAAGAGAAGGAAAATACAAACAAAAGAATCTACTCTTACTGGTATGCTGCATTGGCCACAGGTAGGAATAGATTAAAATATATGGCTTAGGTTTTATTTAGATGAAGGTTAGAGAATATTTTCTAAGTAGAAAATGAACTGAGCAAAATTGTAATAGTAGATAAAAGAATGAGAAATATGAATTCAGTAAAGAAAGAAAAATCTGTCAATTATTTAAAAATAAATATCATTCCTATTAAATTTTTTTTTATATATATGTCTAGGATCAGAGTGAATTATTGGTGGTTTCTACTTTGGATAAGAGTAAAGGACTTTAGACAGGGATCAGAGTGTAGTATCTGTTCCTCCTCTTGAATAATTGATTTTAACAGCACAGCAACCCATCTGGGGGTTATTCTATTCTAAGACATTGTACATTCATATTAACATGTTTTGTGTAATCTTAGTTTTTTGCTGTTATATGAATACTATCGAATACAAATAATTTGCAAACATATTTAACTCATCAATGAGACCTTCACAGGTATTACCACACCTAGTCAGAGTGGAACTGGTAGTAATGACAATGAAGGGGTACTCTAGACTCCTAGTAGCTCAAGAACTTAAGCCTCACTAACAGGTGCAGTTTTGTGTCATACTGAGGACATCATTTTTGAGTGGATGGGGAACAATCTTATCCCTTTACAAGGAATACAGTCAACATATTTTAAGCCCTACTGACAGAGTTGACCTCTTTTTTTAAGGATGTATTAAAATTAAGTAATCAAATCGTAAAACTAGGAATTATCAAACTTCTTATTTGTGAGTTGGTGACCTTAGTTGAGGATGACCCAAATACTCCCTTTTCGATAGCTACTACACCAAGGTGTAGGGGAGGGCGCTACTCCATTCTCTGGATTGGTCCACTTTACCCTTATCTTATAATACTGAATGTTAAGCAAAGGTGGCATCAAGTGCCATTTTTTTAAGTCTTTGGTATGATTCGACCTGGGATTGAACCCTGGTCTACTGGACCATTGGTGAATACTCTACTCATTAGGCCAATGAAAGAATCATGGAATAATCCTGAAGAACTTAGACAAAAAATTAGGGGAACTAGAAATCAGAGGAAGGCTTGATTGCAAAGATGACAGCAATATTGAAATCAGAATACTGAAAAGAGTTTTGGAGAGCTAAGAAGACTTACTGTTGGACTTTAAGACAAAAATGTCAGTGACCATACAGTTAAGGTTCTGCTCAATTTCAGCCAAAACTTCAGGAATTTGTTGGATTCATGCTTGGAAAGTTTGTTTTTTTTAAAATTATACAAGGAAATCTAGCTCATACTGGTTTTTGATTGGTATCTGTGTCTCACCCTCTATGCCTTACTATCCTTCTCAGTATAAAAGGCTGCCCATCTCACAACGCTTAACTACTCTCTTAGTAACCATTACAAAATGCTGATGACTCTCCCATTATACCCTTAGACACTCTCTGTAAAGGCCTGGTCTTGAGCTACTCTGAGTGCGAAATCATTTCATCTCTACAGTCACCAAGACTTAAAAAAAAAAACAAAAAACTCTTAGAAACAAAATTTTTGAAAAAAATATAGGCTCCACCAAGTCTGGAGAATAATATCAACTATTTGAAATACTTTTATTATTTTTAGGGGGTTTCAAAATGTATCAGCAATTTCCAAATGAACCTAAAGTTATCTTGTATGCCATACTGTATAAACAAGGTAGTAATCCATAGTAAATAAAAGATAAAAACATTGTTAACATCCTTTAAATAGGAATAATTATAACCAACTTTAGGAAAAGTGACTTTATGCCCTTCATTTTTTGATAATAACCCTCTTACTACCTGTACATAAGTACTGTTAGTTGTAAATAAAATGTTTTGTATATAAATGCTACATCATTTT
The DNA here is from genome assembly GCA_963585895.1 of Sepioteuthis lessoniana. Lineage (NCBI taxonomy): Eukaryota > Metazoa > Mollusca > Cephalopoda > Myopsida > Loliginidae > Sepioteuthis > Sepioteuthis lessoniana. The sequence goes on from OY757939.1 coordinate 33,296,532, forward strand.
CTATGAATTATTCCTTTTTGGTAAGCTTTTCTGAAGATCTTATAGAAAGAAAACTTTGTTAAACTTGATAAATAAAATTCCATGATTATTAAATGGTGAAGACGGTGTTCTGATGACATATTAGAAATACAATTTTATTTTCTTAAAAGAATTAAAACTTGTCTCAGATTATCTTTATCAGATGAAGGGATATACTCCTAAAATATTAAAAAATTACATTGTTGCCATTTTATGAGTGGCAGGTTTAACACTTTCACTACAATCATTTTTCTTCTGATCTAATAACAATCATTATACATTGTAAATCCAAGACTTATTGCTGCTACTACTATATGAGTCTCTGACCTTTCCTCTCACCAAAATGATGATGATAAACAATAAGGTGGGAGGGGGGTCAGAGGAAAGAAAAAAATGTTGGAATATAGAGATAAAGAAGTGGTAGAAGGAATTAAAAGAAGATGTGTGTATGCTGGTTGGGAAGAGAGGGAAATTTGTTTTTAGATTTTTTTTATTATTCAAATTTTTTTTTTAGCCAGATGCCCTAAAGAGTGGGCATGAGTTTTCACTCTTATCCCTCAACTTTTCACAGCCGTTCCCATAAATGTACACACACACACACACACACACACACACACACACACACACACACGTATGCAGTCACAAATAAGAAAGAAAGGGAAAATGCAGTTGTATAAAAAGAAATGAAAGAAAAAAAAATCTAATTAAAAATGTTTGGGGAGCTGGCTAGTTGCAAGCGAGGAATAAAGAGTTTTGTCAAATAAATCTAGCTCCCATCTCCTCCCTTGGCAATCGACAGTGAGTCACCCAACAAAAAGCAACTGGCAAGGCCCCCCTTTTTTTTTCTGAAGGCACTCTTTAACAAAAAAGAAAAATTTAACAAAATATATGTCTATATAGAAGAAAAAAATATCAAAAGGCTGTAGGGTTGGCAGTTACAAGAAGACGAAGAGGCCGAAGACTCATGAATGTCAAATATCCCCCCCCCCGTCTTTGTCTGTGTGTGCACTCTCCTTACCCACCACTCGTTGCCCATCACTCAGTCTATCCATCCATCCATCAGGTCAATTTTCTTTCTTCCTTCAACTTCCCAAACCTCATCCTGGTTTCTCCAGCTTTTGATTCAGTGTCGTCATGGTGAGAGAAGAAGATGAGAAAAAAAGAGGTTAGCTAGACTGGGAGTTGTGAAGGAGGAGGAGGAGAAAGAATGAGGGATCCACCCTAACCATGGTCTGCTATGTCCAGGGCTTCTGCCTTGCAAAATGGAGATGGTGACAGCTTTTCCAGGGCAAAGCGCTTGCACTTACAAAAGATCCCAAAAATATAGCAGGAAATATACCAATAACATAACATCAATTAAAATGAAATTCCCACTGTACTTCTTGATGTCAAATAAGACACACATCCAGTTGACTTACAATAATTATTATAGATAATATTTATAATGTTGATTTAACTATAACTTATCATACATAGTTATGTATACCTTAAATTTCAGAGAATCAATATTCTGACAAAAAAGTGGCACTGACTTATACACAAGTAACAATTTTGTAAGTTTGAAATCCAAATATAATTGAAGAACTGGTACATTAACCTTTGAGGGTTATTCAGTGCCAAAGCCATTCTGGTAGAAGCACAGCAACTCATAGCTTATGGGGGTGGGGTCATAACTTCCCCAAGAGTATTAGACTGAAAGTGAACATAATAGCAAAATAAGAGTTCAAACTCAGTATGATATTGCAGTCCAGCACTTTAGTCAAGATACAAAAGGGGCTCAGCATTTCCATTGTATTTCAGACTTTGGTGTAATAATTTTACAAGTTTTACAGCCATTTTAGATCTTATTCAATGTTTTATATTTAATTCAACATTGAGTTTACCAATTTTAAGTGTGTGTGAGTGCACACACACACACACTGAAAAGTAACTTCTTATTTTAAAATTCTTATAATCTATTTCTTAAATATAATCTAAAGCAGATATAAGTTATAAATATCTTAAAATAGCTAGTTACTTTTCAACTTTGTATATAATATTGGTGAAAACATTTTGGGGAAAGAGATTACTCAAATGTATTTTTAAAAAAAAGAGGAAAAAAACAAACAAACAAAAACAAAACAAAAAGGTGATCAATGCCCTTATTAAGCAGTGTTGATTTAAAATCTAAAAATGTTTGCAATATTGTAATACATAATTCTGAGTTTCAAACAACAGGGACAATACAATTGTCAGTCCAATAGACTAGATTGAGAATTGTGCAGTCCAATGTGTATGAAATTTCTTGTTATAGACAGTATTTAACATGTTTGATTAAATAGGACAGACACTTTATGTCTGGCTAATCTATCTTTGATCCGCTTAAGTCTTTTTACAAGTCATTCAAACTCTTGGATAGAATTTAGGAGGACACTATAATTTCTCCCCCAAGTACTTTTGGCCCCAACTGGAGTCTTCTTTGAAGGAGTGAATAATGAAATAACACATTGATGAGTCATATACATTAGTATAAAAATAGGAAGAAAATACTGCATATATATATATATATATATATATATATATATATATATATATATATATATGTGTGTGTGTGTGTGTGTGTGTGAATATAGGTGGTTGGTTGGTTTTATGGCATGTTAACTTTGTTAGATTATGGTATATCAAAGTTGCCCTTTCATGCAAGTCTCAGATTATTAACAGTACGTGTTCTTAAATGGTTACCCTTTTAAATATTTAGCAGGTTCATTGCTGCTAACTTTAGTGATCTGATGGGGAATAGTTTTTATTATATATTTAATTATTATTTTGAATGTACCAACAATTAAAAAAAAAATTCAATTGTACCTTTGATTAGTTATAATATTTACATTATTTCAAGATTTCTTTTTTTTTTTGTTTTCTATTTTACAGTACCATAATTTTTATCTTCATTTTAATTTTCAATATTATAGTTACACATTTGTAAGTCAACCAAGTGTATAGGTTGAAAGCTGATTTATGGCCTCAAAATCATTGATATGGAATTAATTTTAGTTGAAGCTAAAAATGTTGCCCCAACTCCTTCATATTATGATTGAATTTCAAACTTATAAAAATTATTTTTCATAATGAGAGATGCCAAGAAATTTGACTGGGAAATTTGTGTGTGTGTGTGTGTGTGTGTGTGTATAATTACTTGGTTGTCTCATTTATTTAGAATGTAATTGTGCATGTGTGTATGCTTTCAGGTGCATGTAGAATAAATGTGTATATATATATATATATATATATATATATATATATATAGCTCTCATACATTTACATTTTTTGTTAATCATTTATTTTAAAATTTAAAAACTAGATATTTGGCCTCTCAACACTAATATGGGTTATAAAGTTTTCCATATTTAATTTCTTTTTTAAATCTTTGGAGAATTTTTCTTCCACAGTGATGTGCAATATACAAGTGAACAATTAATTTTATAGAATCGACAAGACAATCCTTTTGTTGCCTCTCAAAGACAAGATACAGAAATGGATCTTTGACATGTCCCTATAGATTAGAAGTGTTATTCACAAATATCATTTTAGATATTTTCTCCTTTCGTTTTTCTTCCCTTTTTCAGTGATGATGATGATATTATTCCTCCCCTTTTTTCAATTCTTCTTTTGCTGCTTCTGTCAGGAAACAACAAAAAACAATGTCCAGGGTTTTATTTTTTATTTTTAAGAGTGTCCAGTTATCCCACCCCAGGGTTCATGGTAAGGGGAAATGGGATTCTTGAATAACAAGGAATTTGACTCATGGGAAAGTAGGAAGAGCCTGATTCCTGACCAAAAGGGATTGGGAGTGAATGTTTTCTAAAGTGACACTGATGTGCGAATATTGCATGACAACCCAGATGAATAGTGAAAACTGAAGAATCACAAAGATGTGGATACTAACAGAACAGGCTCAATATGGGCAGCTGAAATGAAAGAGGGGGTAAGGCATAGGAGACCAGAGTTTAAAGGGTACAGGGAGGGAGGTTGAAAGGAATATTAAATGTATAAAAAATAAAAAGGTTCCATTATTTACATTCATTTTTGGTCTAACATGACAGCAGTGCTGAAGAGCATTGGAACACTAGAGAGTGAGAGAGAGAGAATGATGGGATATGTGTATTCCTGTGTGACACTTAAAGTATGAGTGGAAAATAGAGTCGATGTGTAAAAAAAAAAAAAAAAAAAAAAAAAAAAAAAAAAATCAAAAAAAAAATCAAGAAAGCATTTATAAACTTGCTTTTTTTTAAAAAAAATAATTCATACAATATACATGCACGTATCAAATTACAACTATATATAGTTGTAATTTGATGTGTGTGTATGTGTGTGTGTGTATATATCTCACATTACAACCATTTATATTTTATATTTAAAGAAAGATATCAAAACAGATATGTGCTTAGGGAGAATGACTGCTGATCAGTCAACTTAATGACAGGGATATATTCAGACACATGAACACATTAGTTAACTAATTTGCACTTTTTCCAAGAAAAGACCAAATATGATTTAAGTCCCCTTTGATAACTGGATGTTTGGAATCAGAAGATAGTCAAAAGTGTCATCTATCTTGACTAATTTGCATATTAATTGTGGCGCTTGACTAATCATAATTGACCTGTAGTGTGTAACCATTATTACATTAGTATTACACTTTTAAGTGTTAGAACAACTTAGTTTTGTTCACCATAAAGGCTAAAAATTTTAACATTTACTGATGAAAGGAGAAATCTTGACCATATAATAATGAAAATTCACATTATGTACCTATATAAACTTAACAGCAAAAACAATATATAGAGTGGTTTTTATAAGAACAATACAGTTAAAATGCTTTAAAAGAATAAAGCAATTTCAAGTCCATTTTGTAAGTGCCTGAAATAAAAAAACAATAAGAGTGAAAACTGGTGATTAAATAATCAATTGAGAAAGGCTTCAGAGGAAAGTATAAAATATAAATAATTCTTTCTTTTATAATATTTTAACTATTATTACTTAAAACTGGCATCTGATTTCTGTATAATTGTTTATCAACATTTGATTTTTTTTGTTTTAAAGGAAATTTCATTTATTGCCACAATAGAAAGACAACAAACAAGCCATTGCTGTGTATTCTTATCTAAACATATTTGTTATTAATTATTGTTTGAGAGAATATATTGTGAAAAAAAAACCCAAAAAAAAACTCAAAAAGGATAAGGAAATAATTTTAAAATTTGCTTTTTTTTTTGTTTGCTTATTTCTGTTAGGCCTCTAAATAGATTTGTTTTACAAAGTCTTTTGAATTCTTTCCAAAATATTTCTGACAATTTTTCTCGATATCAGGATAAAAATTACTGACAAATAAATAAATAAAATAAGATAAAAATAAAATAAAATAAATTTCGCTGTAAGGAATCAATATTTCTCCAGTTGATTGAATTTTACCAATAAAACAGCAAACAGGAATCATTGAACAACAGGAGGCAATAATAAACAACAAAATAGGCAGGTCTGACACCACTGTGATCAAAGTACAGTCTTTCTCTTTCCTCCATTCTAGTTGATAAGTTAATGTAATACTAACTAACTAGAAATTATCTGATACTCTTCTAGGTAATAACAACTGATAATCTCAATACTGATTGACTGATTTTAACAGCATGTTGACCCATCAGGTTTACTTCATGCCGAGAGAATTTGTACAAGGTACATTTAAGTTTACATTTTTGGTGCAGTTTCTTAAGAGTTTTTCCTTCTTTTTTTTCCATAAAAAAATTCTTGCACAACACTATTATACGATTCCAATCTAACAAATAATTTGCAAAAAGTTCTATTTGACCCATAGTGGACCTGGGAGTACTCTACACTACAATACACTTAAAATATTCAAACTAAGAGTTAATCATTTTCAGCCCAATTTGCAACCTAATGATAATTTAATGGAGTCTGGTTTCACATTGCATATTATTTTTAAAATATCCAAATTCTTGATATGAAAAGAGGTAACTATGAAATGTTAATTACAGACCTTTGCTCCATCCTAAATAGAAGCATCAATATCATGAACTGATCCCAGTAGTTTCAGTGTTTTTTTTTTTTTAATGGCATATCAACCTTCATGGGTTATTTAATGCCCGAGTCATCCTTGTAGAAGAACAGTAATAGTAGCATTTAACCCATAGCTGAGGGGGATAAGCATGTTCATACCTGTGAGTTCGTCGATAGTCTAGGAATAATAGCATGAAATTTTTTCATGTTCTTAAAAGAAAAAAGTTATCACTAATTGTCCCATAATTGTTTATTCAATGTATCAAATTTAGATGCAAATCTAATTATTATTAAATAGAAGGTGACTTTTTAAAAGTTTTATATATACAGGAAATTTTAACACTTCTCCAAAATAGTCGAATTTTTTGTAATTTTTGAAGTATTAAATTAACTAGTATAAAACAAAGAGTGGCATGAAGTACCATTTTTTTTTTCAAATCTTAGGTAAGACTTGACCTGGGATTGAACGCCAGCCTCCAGGACGATTGGCGAACACACTACCCATGAATAAATTTCAAAATATATCAAAATTTAAACCCAAAATTACATTTACAAACATTGGTATAAACTGCTACTACTACTAATAATAAAATTGTCACCACCAACAATACCATCATTATTACAATGAGTACAGCCTTTGTCATTTCGTTTTTTTTTTAAAAAGAATAGTTAAAATTAGTTTCGAAAGTAAACTTATAAAAAATAAAATTTTAAATAAATATCAAAATATAGCATTTGAAAAACTAAATTTAAAGTTACATATATGTAAGCATAATAATAATAATAAAATAGCAGGTGAAATACCATCACCAATTTTATGAGTACGGTCTTCTCCTTACCTCCCTTTAATAATAATGATGATTGCCTCTAGTTCTGATAAGAAATTTAAAAAGGTATAATTATTTGATTATTTTGAGAGAAAAAAATTTACTGTCTTCTCACAAAACTTTAGACATAATTGGTCGATGGAATATAAGATGAGGGTGGGTGGAGAACAGCTTTACAAGTAATTGGGAATATTTGCTACAAGTCATAAACTATAGATACCTACTTTGTGGGGGGGGGGGAGAGAAAGAGAGAGGGGTACACGTTGGAAACAATTCAATTTTATAGCAACACATTAACAATTCCAAACTCCACCCCCCCCGCAGTCACTTGGAGAGAAAAAAAAAGAAAAAAAAAAAAAAACAAAAAAAAAAACAAAAACAAAAAAAAAAAGTCCATATTAGAGAAGTCGTACATTACAAAATAGTGAAAACGATTTTTCAAGCTGAGGATTCCCGCCTCTATCATCCACGCCCACTTACCCGGGCACTTCCTCTTCCATCCTGAAAGAATCGGTGCTCTCACGACGTATAAATCCCGAGTCTTTATTTTACATTAGAAGCCAAACAAACGCTGGGCTTGCATTACGAATTGTGGGGTTTCCATCGAGAGAGAGAGAGAGAGAGAGAGAGAGGAGGGGGGAGAGAGAGAGAAGAAGAAATGATTTGAAATTGACGATAAAACAGGAAACATTGTCTTCGACCTGAGGCTCACAACCGTTAAAAAACATAAATAAAATACAAAATTAAATTAAAATAAAAAAAAAGAAAGAGGGAAAGAGAGAGTGAAATTTAAAAAATAAAACTTTTTTAAAAATTTAAATAACAATTGCCAGTTACATAGAAATATCCCCCTAGCTAACCCAATCCTCATTTTCCCCCTTTTTCTACAGAAATTAAAATCCTGCAAAAATTTCCATTGGGTTCAACAATGGGGGAGCACACGAGTCGAAACGGTTATCAGGAGAGGAAGCAATATGAGCCAAGTGCAAGATGAGGCTGTTAGCGTTTCACTTAGAGTTAATGCTCTAGGAAAAGGCATGAACCTATCTATTTTTCTCTTCCTACACATGAGTAAATAGTATTGTAGACTGGGCACTCTAGCCTTGGCTGTGAAACCGGTCCAGGATAAGGACAAGCGAATTCCACCAAAAATAACTATTGAGTTCGGTAGCGAAATAACTAGCAGGATAAAAAAACAAGACCTGTTACAGGGCGGATTTAACCTCTCCGTAGGCCAACGGCTATCAAGTAACACTTTACTAGACTTGCAAACAGTGAAGTTTATATAAGCCAACCAGAAAGTAGCTGTTCAGAGAATCTGTGGCATACTGTTGCATCGTTCTATTATCATTTCCTCAAACAAATGTAGCTGGTTCAACATAAGTTTTCACCATTACAAACAAATCTCTTGCGTGGATAAGTCAAGTGATTTTTATTTTTAACTGAACTATTAGGTCCTAATATGCCGAGTCAATCTTTCTCATACATATATATGTATGTATGTATGTATGTATGTATGTATGTATGTATGCATTTATATATGATAGAAATATGTGGAAAGTTGGATAAATCAAACACTAAATTCCGATTTAGATGCGTGATATTTCGTTCATTTTATTCCAAAGAACTTCAAACTAGAGTTTGAAAAAGTTCTTTAGAATAAAATGTATGAAATATCACCCATCTAAATCAGAGTTAAGTGTTTGATTTATCGAACTTTCTATTTCTATCATACTGTCAAGATTCACAACAATCTATCATTTCAACATATGAATGTAGATAAAAGATCTTGTACACTAAATCCGCATATGAATTTCACGAAAATTTCATCCTAATTCAAAGCTAATAGTAGTGATGCAATAGCTCCGAACCTAATTTAAAGAAGGCTTTTTTTGTCCGTACAAATTTTTTTCAGCCTTACACAAACTAATATATATATATATATATATATATACACACACACATACACACACACACACAAAAAGTCGTAAGCTCCAGATTTTAGATTAACTTTGTACGAGCTTCACCTGTACAGAAATCAACACAGAAACCTGAATTTAGTTTTCCGAGTTTTTCAAGTGGTAGTGTGTTGCCACAATGTTCAGCAGTATCTCTTCATTATGGGTGAGGCTTAGAACTTTTTGAAAGAGTTACTTTATATATATATATATATATATATGTATATATATAAGTGAAAGCACCAGCATGTAAAAGTGAGAAAATTTGTAAATTGCTCCTCTCTAAGAAGAACTATGCTTATTAAAATATCTGGGAGCAATTAAATTGTCTAACAAAAAAAAACAAAAACAAACAAACAAACAAAAACAAACCCTGAACTGGTATCAAAATGTTATCGTTTAAATAAACTACTATGTCATTTATCCCAAGACTAATTTACGTAATTCATTATAAAAGTAAAATCAAATAAAAAATTGAAAGTTTAAAGTAAAGGTTGAGGAGGGTAGGGAAGAAACAAAGAAAGGTGGGGGATAATGAGAAAAAGAAAAATAAGAATTTATTTCTTCTTTCAACTACCAAATACCCACTCTCCCACTATACAAAGAAATGTCTTTTATACTTATCTTCATTAGCAATTGTGTTATCTTTTACTTCCTGCAAATAGGTAACATTAGCCTTATTCTTAACTGAACTCCCCACTAATATTTACAAGTGAGCTACTTCAGAATTGAATCTTCAGTTTTTTTCATTTAAATTTTTCTATTGTTATGGTAAAGTTAAATTTATTTTAATTCTATTAAAGTCGGAAAAAAAAAGCATAACAAAAAAGCCAAACTCCAACTACATAAAGTCACTTAGAATCTAAATAAGTTTAAACATTGACATCCAAGCATACAAGAGGGGAAAATAAATAAAATAAAACACAAAAAACAAATGAATTCACAAACATATGGAAGGTTGTATATTAATGCATATCCAAGTATGGCAGGGTGTGTCTATGGATATCTTGACTGGGTGAAGAAGAGTGGGGGTGGTGCAACAAAATTAATGAATAAAAGAAACACTAAAATTAGTTCTGATTAAGAAAGATATTCAGTAAGTATACAATTTCATTTGTTTTCAACTAATGACACTTGGTAGTAGAGGTAATCAACACTACAATTGCAAGGATGATAATTGTACTAGGAACAAGAGAAAAAGTAGTAAAATAATGAGGAAGATAATGATTGTAGAAAATGAAAGTGAAAGTAGTATCAATCATTAAAGTGCTCACATACTCTCGTGCTTAAGAAGCAAAGACCAATGCTCTTCAAGCAGTTCTTCCTCACACTACTGAAAAAGATAGAGTCTGAGCCATTCAATAACAGACAGAACTGGACAATTTCTGGTTGGTTGTGTTTTCCAGCATATCAACCCTTGTAGGTTATTTAATGCCAAATCCTATATATAATTAAATATTTATCATTTGTAAACAAATAGGTTTTAGGTAACAATTTTTAATTGAGCCAGAGCTCATTTGTTAAATGGTTTCAAGAATTGCTATCAAACACTGATAGTTTTATTTGCACACAGTTAAATGTTTCCATGTATTGCTATGTAATACTAATAATTCAATTTAAGTCATTTGTTTGCACAGATAAAGAGTTCTATTTGACCAATAGGTGGAATCCTAACAGGTACTACCACTGGATCAGCATGGATCTTGGAGTAATGGTAAAGAGGTACTCCACATTCCCCAAAGTTCTAGCAGATGGGAGGGCGTGTCTTACTCCTCAGCAGATATGCAGTCAGTATCATTCTATAGCCCCACCAACTGAACTGGCAGTTTCTGGAAATATCCAACCCACATGACTGTCTCCAGCATGAAATTTACAGTAGTAATCAAAGGATGTTTTAGTAGTTACAATGAAAACTAACTCAAATCAAGATGAAATTAATATTAGTAAAAAAAAAAAAAAAAAAAAATTAATCATAGTTAACAATGCTTTGTCTAATAAACAATATTCAAGATAGAACTAATGACAGTCTGAATCATTGTGATGAAAAGCAAATGAAATTAAGATAAAAGGTATTCTAGTAAAAAAACAAAACAAAAAACCCCAAAAAACTGACAAAGCTTTGCTTGATGGAAAAAAAAAAAAAAAAAAAAAAAAAGAAAACGAAAAGAGTTAAAATCTGAGGTGATGCAAGTTGAGGATAAATACACAAACCCCTTTTCTAAGATGACAGCACAGAATGTTTACCTACAAAATTTGCCATAACCAGAAATAAGCAAGTGGCATGTAATAAAAAAAATGAATAATTAAACAATATAAAACTGCATGACAAATTTAAAACAATATAAATAGCAATAATAAATAATCATATTGTTGTTGTTGTAGATGGCAATAATTAGACAATTGATGATAATAGTATTGATAAATAATGTTGTTGATATTGACGATAATGGTAAAGATAATGTTATTGGTGTTGATGATAATGATGCTCATGACTGACAACAATTGATGCTATTGTTGATAATGATAATGCTGCTTGCAATAATGATTATGATTTAATAATAATGATAATATGGATGATGATAGACAACAAATGGTGGTAATGATAAACAGAAATGAATAATAATGACAACAAATAGAATGGAAACTGGAAGAAGACTGAGATTTTTCTCTGCTGGTTTCTAACAATATTGAATAACCTTGGGAGGAAACAGCACCAATCTATTATTCACTCTAAGAGTTCTTCCGCTGGAACTTTTAACAAGAATCAGCCATTCTTTTTTTTTTCTGTCTTTTGAAGGGCTTTTTTTCTTCCTTTTTTTTGTGGAGATGGAAGAAAAATAGAATTGCCTGGATACATGCCAGATTTTGAATTTGTGAAAAAAATAAAATAAAAATCATAGAAAAAAAAAAAAAAAAAAAAAAAAAAAATCAATATCACTCCGATAGAAAAGACCATCACTCAATTTTCCAATGGCCCATTCTAACTGAAGAAGAAGCTAAAGAAATTTTTAAACAACAGAAGATACACACACATTATATATATATATATATATATATATATATATATATTATATATATATATATATATATGCGCGTGTGTGTAAAGATATCACATGTACTGATTATACATGTGTGTTCATGCATATAATTGCATTTGATATCCTGTTGTTTATTCAAACAAATAATGTAAAGGAATTATATCTAAGGAGTTGCAAAATATTTTAATTTTCATCAGAGAAACTAAATTGGTATACAAGTCACCTCAACCCACCCCAACAAATCAAAGCTATAAAATAAATAAAAAATGTTCCAACATATAGTTTATTTTAAAGTTTAGTTTTAATTATTATTTTAATATGTCTAATTTGATTTTCATAAGTACAGATACAACACATCCTAGCAAGTAACTATTCCAACCTAATTATGTTTGTACTCGGTCATATTGTTTTAAGTATTCCTATTTAACACCAATAATAATTTGCAAGCAATTACATGGTTTCAAGTAAATAAAGATAATAATAATTCTTTGTGAAAAAAATAAAATCATAGCTTCAATTAACAATTCTTAATAAAATCAATTTGCAATTTTATTGTATCATATTCCTACCTAATACAAATCTTTTAATAGCATTCTAATAGCTATCTAACCCCTCCAAGTCAATCATATTTCTCATAGCTCAAGAGCAGAAGTCTCACCATCAGATGCAGTTTTGTGCCATACCCAGGACACTTCTTGGAGATGAGGGTAGGTCTTACCTCTCCAGAGGATGCAGGCAATGAATTGTAAGCCCTGCTGATACAGCTATCAGATATCTTATCAAGTCTAGAAAGCCAAATCTGCCCAACTATTTTACCCACTGTTGGGAGAGAAACATGCCTTTCCCATGGTTATTCACATGGAAATTTCACCAAAAACAAGGAGAAGGTTGATACCCCCCCCAAAAAAAATGAACATAAGAATCTAAAACTTGCTTTATAAGGTAAAAATATTAGGGTCATGGATTCAGAGACTTAAAACAATATGCCTGATCTCTCTCTCTCAACAATATATCAGTATCAGAAGAGACCTCTCCAATTGGAAGATATCTCATTTTGCCTTGTGCCATACTAATGCTTAGTAAAAAGCTATTTGAGAAGCATAGAATTTTTATCAGGAAACACAAAAACCTTCAATGTCTTGGAAATGTTGAGCAAAATTATCTTTGTTTTTGCCAAATGGGAACTTGTAAATTTGAACCCATTTAGAGTAAAAGAAGGGAAAAGAAAATATGAAGTATTTCAATGTATTTTTGTTGGTTTTGCAAGTTTTCAAAGAATATATATTTTTAAAAAGTGCCATTTGTTGGTTTGTAATTTATTTCAGACAAACGATTATTTTTCTTTAAATAAAAATATTCCGAAAGAATATTTCTGTAGATTCCTAAAACTTGGAGCACTTTGGTAAATTCTTAAGAGGAGAGCAACAAGACATACCCGTATATGTACATACATATATACATACTAACACCTTAATGTAAAAATACATTTGTATCAAGTACTTCCTCAAAATCAAATGTGCTAATATATAATTTCACGTTATGTGAACACAAGCATTTGAACAGGTGCATGCGCATACACGCGCACACACTTATATAAGTAAAATTGGCAACCTCAGTCTAGGGTGACCTGAAGGCTCCCTTTTCAATAGATACTAAACCACAGTGTAGGGGAGGCCACTACTCCATTCCCTGGATTGCTCCACTTTACCCTTGATCCTTACCTTATAATGCTGAGTGTTAAGCAAGGTGGCATCAATTACCATTTTTTGAGTCTTTGGTATGACTTGACCTAGGATCGAAACTCAGTCTCACGGACCATTGGCTAACACTGTACTCATTAGACCAATGGCTTGGTTATGCTATGTTACCAGCACTTTTTCGCCACTTCTTTTATAGCATATCAATTCTTTATTTTAAGAAGTTTGCTTCTCAAATTTTTTTTCTTCTTCTGATGATGGTTGTGGTGGTAGCCTCTCCCTCAGTGTGTGTGCATGCGCGTTTACAGATGCATGTATTTAGTAGTTCGGAAAATAAGGTAAGTATTTTATTACATTAAAATTAAAAACTTGCCTTTATTTTTCAAACAACGTATTGTATCTATAACAAAACAGAAATAATAGGAACAATCAATAACATAATATTACTGACTTCTTTATTACTTCTCCCTTAAACTATCTATGTGCATGCACTTATATCTACATGACAGTACACATTTGAATGTATATATATTGAACATACATATGAATAACCAATTTACTCATCATTGAAATATACACTGGAAACATCAAATAAATACATAACCTCTACTTATTTGAAGAAAGGCTCACAACACAAAAAAAAATCAACTTGAAATCCAACAACCAAGTATAAAAAAATTATGAAGCAAAAAAAAAAAAAAAAAAAAAAAAAGAGAGGAAAAAAAAGAGAGGAAAAAAAAAAGAGGAAAAAAAAGAGGAAAAAAAAAAGAGGAAAAAAAAAGAGGAAAAAAAAGAGGAAAAAAAAAAAGAGGAAAAAAAAAAGAGGAAAAAAAAAAGAGGAAAAAAAAAGAGGAAAAAAAAAAGAGGAAAAAAAAGAGGAAAAAAAAGAGGAAAAAAAAAAGAGGAAAAAAAAAGAGGAAAAAAAAAAGAGGAAAAAAAAAGAGGAAAAAAAAAGAGGAAAAAAAAGAGAAAAAAAAAGAGGAAAAAAAAAGAGAAAAGACAACAATGTATATATTTTATATTTGGAAACACTTTTCAGAAAAAGATAAAGACAAGAGATTTCCACTTCTATTAAGCAGCAGTCTGGAACATTTAAACCTTTTTTTCCTTTTATTTTCTTCATTTACAAGAAGAAATTCACAAAGTGAAAATTTATCTTTGTATTCGGAAAACCCAAAAAATGAAGATGTTGGTCAGATTTGAGCTTAAAAGAAAAGACAAATATCAAACAGCTTAAAATAAATAAATAATAATGCAAATATTTATGCTCTTTTTCTTTCCTTTAAGAATTACTAAAAAGAAAAAAAAAAATCTGAAAAATTCAATTTACGTAGAACAAGGCGTATTAGTCTTTGATAAACTTGAATTACAGCGGGAAAGCCAAAAGATCCGAAGAACACAGAAGTAAAGGAATTTTCGTGTGTGTCGGAGGGGAAGGGAGATAAAATGCATTGATAAAAAAAATATAGTAACGAGGGGGGGGCTCTTCCTTCTCTTCTTCAATTAACAATTAGGTACCCATCACAAAAAGTAACCATAACGTTTGTAGTTACATCTCAATGATAAATACTAGAGCTCATAATAAAGAGTAGAAAATTATCATTACACTCAACAGAATCAGTAACGACGAAAATGTTCGTCTGAAAAATATTATTTAATAGGTCTCAGATATCGTATTTAAAAAAAAATATTTTTTATCATTTATTTTTATTTCATTTTATTTTTTTTTTACTGTTTATAAAAATTGTGAATTTCACCCTATCAATCAAGTACAATGTTGGGGTAAAATTTACCCAGGCAGATGAACATAGAAATTAAAAAAAAAACTTAGAATAAAAATCAGAGTCAAAACAAAACCAAAATGTTCTTAACGACTTAAAGACAGTTTCTGGCAGCAATCAAGTTGTCAAATGTTCTTATTTACAGAATATATATATCATTAAAAAATATGTAAAGAAAAATGTTTTACATTGACAATTTGAATAAAAGTTTGTTCTTTTCTACCATTGTTTATCATTAAACAGTTAAATCCCCAAAATATCTAACTAATAACAATTCAGTCATCGGTCATATTTCTTCAGTTTTCCTCTTTGTCAACCACTAAGGTGGCCGATTTCTTAGAGGAAATGAGTGTAAATGTCCATTAAAAAACTAAGAAAATGACTGAAAGTGGAAGGGGAATGTAAATATTGCATTTGTACATTAATGGAGGATTAAAGAAAATTTCAATCAGTGGACTCTTATACAACCACTATTACATATTGGACTGGAAATTGCTCTATTCTCTCCAAACATTAACGTTATTGCACTAACCAAAAACTGGCCATGAAGTGCCGATTTTGCGGTGTAACGACACAATATATGTACAGAGAAATAATCTGTTGGTTGAGTTGAGGTTACAAAGTGGAGGTATGACAAGAAGCAGAGAAAATGTCATTTTCTGAAAACTCACCAAGGGTTGAAAGTTGATAGCCCAAACAGGATTTGATTGGCGGGTTTTTAGCGCAGAACTTATCGTCCGTTTTAATCACTTCAACCCAAAGAGCAATACTACTCCGCTCTCTCCACTCTGATTATCCAGCAATTAGTGAACAGGTGTCAAAATGCCACCAATGGAGGAAAAAGAAAGCAAATAAAGCAGAAAAATGTAACCGGATTTGAAGCTACATAATATTTCACATTTCAAGCCCTAAGAGAGAGGGGGCATGGAATAGGGTAAAGGTAAGGAAATAATTTGATTGAAAAGTATAAGTGGGATGAGGGGCTCCCGAAATGGTTGTCAGTGACAGCAGGTCAACAACGGTCGGTGAACATTTTTTTGATATTTTTTCATTAACGAAATCAGCAAATACTTGAGCTCGATTTATAAAGAAGGAATAACATTTCCTAAGTACCATCAACAACCGGCCAAGCGAGACTTAGAAGTCCTGAGTATGAAACACAACAGTTCGGGGCTATGTGAAGCGCAGATTCACAAATGCACATAGAAATTGCGAAAACTTAGAGTAGAATAAAAAGCCGAGTTGAAACAAAACCAAAATATTAACTACTTAAAGCCAGTTTCTGGCAGCAATCATGTTCTATTTACAGAATAGATATCATAAAAAAGTACATCTCGCCTGTTAAGGTCCTATTTATGGGCCAAACAGACCTGTTTTAAAGTTATTAGTGTTAGATAAGAATACTTTAAATCATATGGAGGCACGCTTTGTGCAACAGTTATCGCCGAATGAAATTGAATCGGAACCACGAGTTTAAATTCCAGACGGATGTATCGACGTTTAATTTCTCAAAATTGGGAAAGAATAAATTCCTTTGTTCTCTCTCCAGCTATGGTAAATAGTTGGGAAGATTGGGTTCTTTAGCCTTGGTAAGGCAACCAGTCTGGGAGAAGGAAAACAGAATTCAAACTAGCGATACTCCCCTTAAAAATTACATCCTGTCCGTGGCGAAGGATAAATAAATACCTGAAACAACATAACTGCTAACAAAAAATAAAAATAAAAAGACTGGCTTCGGGATGTATTAAAGGGTTGACATAACGTAAAAACCAACCAATCAATCTGAGATTTACTATCAAGACATGCTGAAAGCACTAGGCCCCCACCACATCATCGAAATTAAGTATCTATAAACCTGATAAATACTTAGAGGGGTAACCACTTTAGTTAGTAGTTAAACACTATATGCTAGATTAAGCTAAGCTTAGTAAATAACAACTGGTGATAATACTCCACAGACCGACCACAATTACGAGTACTACTCGAAGAGTACTCATAAAAAAATGACGGGATTATTTCCGTATGGTTGGTCGGTTAGGTTTCATGGCATATCTACCCTTGTATGTTATTTAATGCCAAATCATGTTTATAGATATATCAAATATACGATATGTAAACGAATAGTTTGTAGGTAACATTTTTAATAAGCTAGAAGAGTTCATTTGTTTGCAAACAGTTATATAGTTTAAACAGCTCTATCTAACTCATAGACGAGATCCTAAGAGGTACTACTTCCCCTGGTCAGAATGGACCTGGGAGTAATGGCAATGAAGAGGTACTCCATATTACCCAAAACTCAAGAACTGTTTTAGTGTCATATCCAGGATACTCATTATGAGAGGGGGTCTTACTCCCTGCAGAGAAGCAGCTGGTATATTCTACATCCCCATGCAACCAACGGGGTTGTATTTCAGTATGGATTGGCACTTCTGACAAGGATCAGTATCTATGCGTTCTGTGGTAAGTGTTTGTCCCTCTCACACACACACACACACACACACACATCGAGGGCCTTAGCCTCTTCAGGCTCAATGGCCATATGGAAGTTTTTTGTTTACTTGTATGACATGAAACAGAGCTTTGTCAGGAAAATTTGTTTAACGATTATATTAGATTTTTGTAAAATTTCGCCCCAAATAGCAATGTTCATGTACAGGTCGAATATAACACAAGCCGGTATACGAACCACGCAACAAATGGGGAAATTTAGCACAAAACCCTCAACGAAATGAGACAAAATAAATAAATAAAAACATGATTCTGAATCCAACTAAATAAAACTCCCAAATCCTCACATCAGCAAACAAATTTGTCTCACACACACACACACACACACACACACACACATTATATATATATATATATATATATATATATATATAAATAAAATGACTCATTTATACTGACATAGAATAGTTTGAAGATCACTTCAGATACTGAGTAAGATTTTCCTGTGTTTTTTTTTCTCTAAAGACACTTAACTCTTAAATTTCATACTGACCATACACCCACTCACATTTAAGCAGACCCCACCTCCTAAAAAGAAATATTATCAGTAAACATAATCGTTAATGTAACAACGAACATTTGGAAATATTTTTTAAATTCTTTTCACGCGACTGCAGTTGTAGGTAGCAGAGAAATGAACAAAATGTGTGTGTGGGGGGTGCAGAAATTTGCTCCCCCCCGCGTTCTGTTCAAAGAAGTGAACAGAACGCCGGAGGGGGGAGAAGCAAAGAAGTGAACAAAACACCGGAGGGGGGGAAAGCAAAGAAGTGAACAAAACGCCAGAGAGAGGGGGAGAGGGGGAGGGAGAGAGAGAGGGGAGAGAGAGAGAGAGGGGGAGGGAAAGCAAAGAAGTGAAGAGAACGCCCACCCCCCGTGAACAAAGAAGTGAAGAGAACGCCGTGGGGGGAGAGCAAAGAAGTGAAGAGAACGCCGGGCGGATGGGTGTAGGTGGAACAAAGAAGTGAAGAGAACGCCAGTGTGGGGGAGGGACAGAGAAGTGAAGAGACTGGAGGAGCAGAGAAGTGAACACAGCAGAGAGTCAGGAACTGTGTCCATGTTGTAAATTTTGTAAGGATGAAATGATGAGAGGGTGGGGTCATAAAAAAAAAAAAAAAAAAAAGGATCGAGGATCTGTTCACTTTTAACCAACGTTGGGGGAGGGGATGGCAATTAACTTGGAAAGGCGCCAAAGAAAATTGTTTGTCTGAGTCTTAATTCAAATAGGACTGTAAAAAGAAAAAAAGATTAATATCAGAACTGATGACAATTGTTGACAAAAAAACAAGATTATTCATATAAATTTAGGCTTTATACTCACACTAAAACTCGTGTGAAGCATATAGAATTATGAAAAGGAAAATCGTCGTTTCTGTGCGCATGCGTGTATACAGTAATACGTTTTTTTTAAATCAATATTTTTCTTTCATCCCAATTTTCACTGTTCTTTTTTTATCACAATTCAGACCACCAGTCAACGATACTAAATTAACAGAGCATATCAAAGAATAAAGTCGAGATTGGACTCGAACTCACATTCTTTATTGCATCGAGTAGCCTGCTTATCCGTGCCAACTGCACTACCAATTCAGTTAGCAATGATAGAACTAGCAGATCAAACTTAAGCTTTCCCAGATTCGCTGATCTCTCGGCACTATACCTGATATCGTTTTATGCATACTGAAAATATTAGTAGTAGTAACATTGTTTTTATTTTCATCTAATTATTAGATAAAGCATTGTCAGTCTTCGATAATGCCTGGTTGGTATTTCTTTAAGCCCACGAAGTAACTAAGATCAAAAGGAAATAAATACGAGCTTTGACAAATGATTCGCCAGGTCAGTGTGTGGACATGAAAAAGCATGCTATATTTCCTTCATGGTTAGGCCGAGAACTTTGGAGCGGAGCACTTATCTCTCTCTCTCTCATATATATATATATATATATATATATATATATATATATATACACACACACGCACATACATACTAATCTAATATCTACCAGTATTCACGGTACCAGAAAAAAACAAAAAACCCTGGCCAGGAACAAGAGATAAAAATATCTCGAATCACTGCCCAGAGGAAAAAGAAAAAAGTTTTTTGGGTAAAAAAGAAAGAAAAGACCAACCTTATCCGACTCCTTGAAAAAAAAATCAAGGGGTACTTAGTCAGTGGTCAAAAGAAAACCAAAAAACCCTGCGCGAATGCTGCAATGCTACAATTACTAAAGTGCTCAACAAAACAATGGAGCCTATTATAGAATTAACTTAAATCGCTAGTCGACTAGCGATTTAAGTTAATTCTATATATATATATATATGTGATCATCATCATATCGTGCTGGCAGCACGGATATCCCTGACCCTCCCTCGCCACTCCTCCCTATCGTTCATCGCCCTAGGCAGGTCTTCAGGACAACAACCTGTATCCCCACATAGCTGCTGAATGTACGTTCGAGCTGGTCGTCCTGCTTTTGCGCGGCCATGTGTGGGGATCCATAAGAGTACATCTCTTATGAGTTCATCTCTGCTTCTCCAGCAGTGTCCTGCATGTCTGGTTCGTCTAACTTGAATAGTTTTCGTGATAGGGGGCAGGTGGCCGTACAGTTGGTGTCTTGTGGGGTGTTGCTGCCAGGACTTGTTCAGGATTGCACGCAGCATTCTTGTGTAATTGCCATCTAGTTTCTTCTCCAGCCGTTTTGTTAGCGTCCATGTAGTGCATCCATATAGCAGTATCGATGTGACCGCTGCCTGGAAGAAACTGCGTTTCATTTTATCGGTTAGGTCTGATTTCCATATAATCGATAGCCTATTGATAGCTGTCCATGCTTTCGTTAACCTCGTTTCGATGTCCTTTTCGGTTGATTCGACGCTGCTTCCTAGGTACGTGAATTTGTCTACTAGTTTAAGTGGGGTTCCTTCTAGAGTGGAGATGTCCCCCGTTTGGTTACAGCACATATATTCCGTTTTGTGTGCATTAACATGGAGGCCTATGCTTGCTGCTGCTCGTTCCAAACTATGCAGAAGTGTTTCGGCTTGCTCAGGTGTATTTGCCAGTATCGCTATGTCATCGGCGTAGTCGGCGTCGGTAATTGTTGTTGCGGGGTATCTTCTGCTTCTTCTCTTCGTCAGTTCGAAGCCATTCTCTTTGATTTTGTCAATCGATGTTCTAAGTACGTAGTCTAGACAAATGATAAAGAGGTACGGGGCCAGTGTGTCCCCTTGTAGTACTCCTGCTACAATGTCAAAGTATTCTGTGTCTCCATCCGGTGATCGTACTTTTACTTTAGTGTTTCTATAGAGAATCGTTATTGCCGCTACGGTTTCTTTAGGTATGCCGTACGCTAGTAGGATTTGTTCCATCTTTCCTCTGTGAATGGAGTCGAAAGCCTTGGTAAAGTCGACAAATATTAATGTCGCTTGTAGGTTCTTTGCCCGTACACCTTCAAGGATTCTGCGGATGGTTAATATTTGTGAGGTCGTGGATCTATTTCTTCGGAAGCCATTTTGGTTTTTTCTAAGTATGTTGTCGATTTTGGGTTCTATTCGGTTTCGTAGTAGGGCATTGTAGATTTTGGCAGCTATGGATGTAAGTGTTATGCCTCGGTAGTTTTTGGCTAATCCGAGGTCCCCCTTTTTATGGAAGGGGAGTATGCATCCCTTCATCCATCTATCTATCGGATTTTGATTGTATACTGCGTTGTAGTGTCGGAGCAGTATGTCGTCGAATTGTCTGGTCTTCCATACTTCCGGGGGAATTTCGTCCAGCCCTGCAGCTTTCCTATTTTTAATTTTTCTGAGAACCGAGTCGAGTTCTTGTGTGAACGGTCCTAGTTTAATGTTTAATTGTTTGCTAATTATTCTGGTGATTGGTTCATGCGTTATTTTTGGTGGGTTTCCAAGTAAGTTTTCGAAGTGCTGTTTCCACAGTTTTATTCTTTCTTGTTGGTTTGCTGCTTTAAGTTTTGCTTTGGCTGTGTTCTTTCTTCTGCTCACTTCGTTTATTGTTTGCCAGGCTATTCTAGATTGTCTATCTTCCACCGAGTCTCTAATCTTATCTGATTTTGAATGTATTCTGTCTGTTCCTTTATATATATGCCTGCTAATTGATATTGTGCCGTTTTTAGTTTTAAGGCATTTGTGTTTGTTGGGTTTTTTCGATAGTTTTTGGAGGCTGTTTTCACTAGTGCACGTTTTTCTCTCACCGCTAAAGTTTCCCATGGGACTCTATATTTAGTTTTAAGTTTTGTTGGAATGTATTTTGCTGCTGCCTCGAGGTGTGCATTGACGAAATTTTCGTATTCGTCGTTTGGTGTACTTTTTTCCGTCTTTTTTTGTAGTGTTTCGAATCTGTTTCTTAATTCTAATACGTATTTATCTCTTACATCTTTGTTGTTTAATAAGGCCCAGTCATAGTGTTTGGTGGTCGCTGTTCGTTTGGCGTTTTTTCGTAGGCTTAACCGTATTTTCGCCGTGACTATTCGGTGATCGGTGGACACACCCTCAAAAGAGGAGTATGCCTCGCAATTCAATGCACTATTCTTCCATTTCTTGTTTATAAGGACGTAGTCTATCTGTGCTTTAGTATTGTTTGCGTACGTGTATGTCCATAGTTTGCCCTCTCTTTTTTGGTAGTTTGTATTGAGGCATGCTAATCTATTTTCTATCATGAAATCTGTTAGATGTTGCCCATTCCTATTTGACGTGTTGTGGAGGCTGTATTTGTTGTTTCCGTTTTTCCCGATTTGGGCATTCATGTCTCCGCCAATGACTAACATGTTGTGTTTCGGGATGCTACGCACTAATGAGGATAACTCATCGTAGAAGGTGACTCGTTCATTTTCTTCACTAACATTGGTGGGGCTGTAGCATGAGATGATTGTTGCTCTGGGGTTTCCGTTAAATGTAGCTGCTATCATTCTAGGTTGTATTTTCTCAACGCTATTAAGCGTTTTTAGTGCTCTAGGTCCTATAAGTAATCCTACCCCTCCTACTGCGGCGTTGACAGAGTTTTTCCATGCGGATACAGTGGCGAGCGACCAGCCATTGCCAGTTTCGTGATATTTGATATCTTCTGTGTGCGTGTATCTGTGTTCTTGTATGCATATTATGTCTATCTTATGTTCTTCGGCCGATGCGATTAGCTCCGGGAGTTGTCCTATTCTATTTAAGGTTCTTACGTTAAATGTGGCTATTTGTAGTGTTTGCTTGCATTTTAGTAGTTTTGATTGTTTGAGCTCTGTAGCTGATTTTTCGAACACCGAGGCCAGGGCTCCAACCTCAGCAGGACGCGCCCCTTTTTTACCCGCGCAAAGAGCGATGCGGTTTGTGTAAGTGGTTTGAGTGTGGGTCATGGTTATCTTTCGATGGCTGTTTTATTCTCTTCTATAGAAGCCACTCTTATAGAGGAGCAGCAGTAGTTCCCCGATCGAACTAGCGATCCTGAGCGTAAAGTCGTCAAACTCACGTCCAGGACCCGTTTGGGTATTGAGTTTGGTCGTCCATGGGTTTATTCAAATACCTTTACGTACATCATGCTGCTTCTCATGTGTACGCAAAAAAAAAAAAAAAAAAAAAGGGGGGGGGGTAATTTTGGTTTAAGTTTTAACTTAGTTAAAGTCCAACATTAAGGTACTTTCGTATGACTTTCACTGGTACTGACTTGTGCTTTTTTTGCTGTATTGGGACTTTTCCTAGGTTTTTCATTTTTTTTTTTTACTACAGTTGGGAACCTAGCAGGCTTCAGGTATTATAGAGCTTAACAATTTTTTTTTCTTTGTGGTAGCATTAGGTGTTTTAGGCTTTTTCTTTTAAACTACTGTTAGGGCTTTCTTTACGAATTTTTAAATTATTCGATAGAAGATATTTAAAAACATTCTGCCTTGTTCGCTGACATGTGGAAAGGCTGACATCAATTTGGCTTTATAGTAGAGTAAGCGTGTCTTTACATTTAAAACGCATAGTTTAAGCATTATTTCACAAACAAAATACAGCATAACATTTTGTAAAATTCAGCATTTTAAATTGATAGGACTTAAAGACATACTGACCAATATTGACATATTTCTTCCACTTGGCTCCTGAGTTCAAATGCTTCTTCTTCGTTTTGACTTTTATTTACTACTGATATATATATATATATATATATATATATATAAATAAATAAAAGATACATCTACAAGCACACAAATACATGTCTAAAGTACACGCACACTAACCATTATATATATATGGAATGATTAGTGTGAATTAGTATGTGTTTGTGTATACATATAGATGTTTAGTGAGTTTGTGTGTGCGATATATTAGCATGTAATATTTAAATATAATATATTATACCAGCCAATTAGCATAATGGTTAGAGCGCCCGCCAAGGGTCCGGGAAACCGGGGTTTAATTCCATAGTCGAGTCATACTAAGAAAAAAAAAAGAAAAAAAAGGGTACCTGATACCTCCTTGCCTAACACTCATAAAGAACGAATGAAGGGTATGTGAAACAATGCAGGGAAAGGTGCAGCGCCCTCCCTTACACCTCGGTGTAGTAGCTATTGATAACGGTACCTTCGGGTCGCCCTCGACAACGGTCGATTAACTATATATATATAATGGCTCAGTCGGTTGGACTTGCAGAGTACACTGACTGCATCTCTGCCAACGGATAAGACTCCCTAAACAGCTTCATTAAGGAGTTGAATTCCCGTCGCTGCGTCTATTTCCTAAAATAACCATTACACTACGAGCGCCTCTTTATATACCTTCTCCGAAATATAAACACACTCACAATATATATGTCAATAGATTCTAAACGTGTGGATGTGTTACTAAATCTGTTCGTATTCCTATTGTCATCTTTAATTCAATGTTATGGAAATCTTCGAAGTGCTATTGAAGTTTTCTCGGCTTTTTGTTTTGTTTGTATACTCAGTCTACTGTAGTAAAAGCTAAGAACAAAGAAACTCAGAAAACGTGTTTGCTATGACCTTACGGAAACAAATATCACTTTGTGTATAAACACTTTGTCGTTCTCTTCTTTGACACGAGAAAACGATTATTTAGAAACAAAGTGATCAGTGACAACGAAAAACGGATTTATTATCTAAAACCAAGAAAATCATGTTTAGATCCAGAATGGCCTTCAACAGGCGAGGAATTAGGACAGGAAGTTCTTATACAAGCCTTCAGAGCTACTTGTTTTGTTTGCTATACAACACTCCTTGTATGCTCAAAAGGTCCCAAAAAGTTCAAGACATTGAAAAATAATTTGTATAATTCATGAAACTGGAACCGTTCTTTTATGATAGAATACATATATTTAACTGAAAAACGGATTAAGATATATTACCCACCCCTACAATAAAACGGGAAAAAACCCCTGACGTAATGGCTCAAGTGCTGGATTGTGAGATTTCCAGTCAGACAAATACTCTTGGGAAAGGTATGAACCACCGTATCCCTTTAGCTATAGGGTTAGTTAGCACCACTATCGTTCTTCTATAAGGATGGCTTTGGTTTGGTTTTATGGCATATCAACTATTGTAGGTCATTAAATGCCAAATCCTTTTTACAAATATATGATTTGTAAAAACATTTTTAAACAAACCCAAGTTCGTTATTTTTTTTTTTTGCACACAAATGGTCTAAATTCCAAACAATTCAATTTAGCATAAGTACAGTCTTTTGTTTACACACAGTTAAATGTAAAAAGTGTTCCATTTCAAACAATTCAGTTTAGCATGTCAACAAAGTTATATGGTTCCAAGTATTGCTATGTATCACGAATAATTCAATTAATCATTCATTTGTTTGTTTACACACACTTAAATGTAAAAACAGTTCTATTTCCAACAATTCAGTTTAGCGTAATTACACAGTTTAGTTCTATTTGACCCATGATAGGATCCTACCATGTGCTACCACTCCAGGCCAGGGTGAACCCGGGAGCGATGGCAATGAAGGAATACTCCACATTCTCCAAAGCTCCAGCATTACTGGAACCTAACCATCAGATTGTTTAGTGTCATATCCAGAACACTCATGGAGGGAGATAGTCTTACCCCTCTGCAGAGATGCAGTCAGTGTATTCTGCAGCCCCAGCTGACTAGACTAGATGTCTTTAGAATTAAATAAGCCACGAAATTTGACATACTATTAAAAACAAAAGATACTAAACTTAATGATGCATTGAGTAAGTTATTGTGAATGAAATTTTAAAAACTTGTACTAACGTAATATTCCTGTATGTAAAGATGCATTTGTGAGCGTAATCTTCGTATGACGTCAACTCAGGTAGCCGAATTCAAACCCTGGGCGAGGCTGTTCGCATTTCACATAGCTCTGATACCCTTGTCAAAGATATGGATTCAAATATTCTCTCCCCAACTATAGATAAATAGTAGGGCAGATTGGTCTATTTAATCTTGGTATGGCAACCGGTCTAAGAGGAAAACTCGGAATTCAAACCAGTAGTAGACCTGGAGAGGGATGGGTTCCGCCTGGTTATTCTTGTTTAAGATACGTTATATGAATAGCGCCACTACGATTTAACAAGGTCTCTTAAAAATGAGCGCACGCGCACACACACGTACGCTTGTGGTGCAATGGTTTTCTGCATAAGAAAAGGATACGACGAAACAAGTTCAAATCCTGGACGAAGTTTGTTTGCATTGCACTTATAGCGTAATACCTTTGGAAAAAGGTATTTATCCAACTATTCTTCCTCCAGCTATGGGTAAATAGTAGACCTGATTGATGGCAACCGGTCTCGGAGAAGGACAACTCTGAATTCAAACTTGCTAAACACTGCTAAAATCTTGACCTTTTGTCACGTCCTGTTCGTGCAAAGGGGTTGGGTAAATACATATATAACACATACACACTTCCTAATACGTTTGTGTGTATGTAAATAATAATATACATATAAATATTATTGTAAAAAATCGTTAAGCTGCAAATGGTTTACACATTTTTCTAATGTAAACTAAAAAGTAATCTTGAATGAAGAGTGTAAACAAAGCTCACCTATTAGGCAGAAAACTATATCTTCTCTTGAATGAAGTCCTAGAAAAATTGATATAAATCAAACTAATCAAGTAGATTCAGTTTGACAAAACCCCACTAATTGATTGCAAGCAACAGTTCCTTCTTTGTCGGCCACATCACTGAAGTTTAGCAATAATGGGCTTGTTCAGAACTTAAATGAGCGACCATTTAGTAACAGTGGTGGGGTTTTATGTGCCAGACCAAGTAAAACTAAGTAAATAACACTCGTTCCTTTAAATTTATTAATATATTTTGCCATAGACTTATCATCCCATAACCTGCTTTGGTTGTGTGGACATTACTCGTGTATTGCACAAGAAAAAGCTAGTTTAACTTTAGTGTTTTCCTTCTCGTAGACAGGTTGCCATAGAAAGAACCAAAAACTGCCTCACAATTTATGCATACTCGGAGAGAGTTATAAGAGCTATGTGAAATGCCAACAGCCTCGTTCAGGATTTGAACCTTTGTCACCGAGTCCACTTCTTACGGCGAGAACAGTTACGCTACGCTACGAGCGTCATAGTAACACAAAAAGTAGGTTGACATTAATTTTATCTCGATGAAAGGAAAATCAAATAAGATCATCCTTTGGTATCAATCTTCATAAACGAAGTAAAAAAAGTATTTTATCAAAACTTTAAGCAGAGACAAAAAGCAGAAAAATTTTAAAAAAATATATAACGGGGGTAGGCGTCATGGAAAGACGACAAAATCTGTAACCAAACATGAAACTGTACTATGCATTTTGGAACAACACATAGGAGGGGGGCAGCCTCAAAGAATGCAGGTCTGTTGGTTACTTAGTTACTTTGTTTTTTTCCCCAGAAAGAACACAAGACACAAAGAGAATGGAGAGGACAGCAGCAGGTAGTGAAGATAAATTAGAAGACAAAAAGAAGTACAGAACTGTCAGGAAAAGATGCTACTTTTAATTTGACCAAGACAATATAAAAGTCAGAAATAATAATAAAAACGATGACGATAAAATGGAGAAACTCGCATAAAAAAAGGAATACATCCGATTCGATATATATATATCTTGCTTTCTTAAGACATTACATGTGCGTGTACCTACGAATACAATGAGAAAGTGATCCAGATCCAAAATAAGACAGAAATAGAAAGATACAGATTCTCTCTCTCATATATATATATATATATATATATATATATATATATATATATAAATAAAAATAAAAGTGATATATATATATAAATAAATAAAAGTGATATATATATATAAATAAATAAAAGTGATATATATATATATAAAAAAATAAATAAAAGTGATATATATATATATATATATATATATATAAATAAATAAAAGTGATATATATATATATATATATATATAAATAAATAAAAGTGATATATATATATATATATATATATATATATAAATAAATAAAAGTGATATATATATATATATATATAAATAAATAAAAGTGATATATATATATATAAATAAATAAAAGTGATATATATATATATATATAAATAAATAAAAGTGATATATATATATATATATAAATAAATAAAAGTGATATATATATATATATATATATATAAATAAATAAAAGTGATATATATATATATATATATATATATATATATATATATAAATAAAAGTGAGATATATATATATATATAAATAAAAGTGAGATATATATATATATATATATATATATATATATATATATAAATAAATAAAAGTGAGATATATATATATATATATATATATATATATATATAAATAAATAAAAGTGATATATATATATATATATATATAAATAAATAAAAGTGATATATATATATTATATATATATAAATAAAAGTGATATATATATATATAAAAATAAAAGCGATATATATATATATAAGTGATTATAAATAAAAGTGATTATATATATATATACACACACACGCCGATAGGGTACACACACACGTGAGCAGGACAAAGATCATACACACACTATATATATATATATATATATATATATATATATATATATATACACACACACACAAATTGAGAGTGAGAGAAGCTTCCAAAGAGATTAATATTCGAACAACTTCGATTATTTTGCATTTTTAACTAGCCAGATACCTTCTCATGAATATCAGATAGCGAGTTCCAGTTAACTTATTGGCTATTGAAATGGGTTTCATTCACTGCTGTGGTCTTATGCTAGGCTAAAACATTGATTAGTACATATTCAACACGCACATATGCCTCAAAATTATTTGGAAGCTGTTAGTAGACAACCATTTATACATTCATATAGATATAAACCTAAAGTGTTTACCAATCATAGAATGAAAAAAAAAAAGAAAAGATCCTCATTCATCTTCGTTGATTACTATTTCCTAACACCATGTATTTGAGGGTAACAGGTTATCCCCGATGGTGGGAAACAAATGTCTAATGTATAAAATGCATGTATTTCTCTGCAGAAAAAAATATACTTGGCAGTTGGTTAACCTTACACTTAGCCTGGCAATTAGAGATCAAAGTTGTCTGCAGCAAGCAACACATTTAGAAAGGCCGCAGAAGATGGAAAGTTACCAAAATGGATTTCTTCACTCTACCAGAGATGATCCCGTATAATCATTGAGAAAGCTAACTTGAAATTTCAAGAAAATAGAAATCAACCATTCCCAAAGAGGATTGAGGATGTGCTTGGAAACAAGTCATATGCTAATGTGTGTGTGTGTGTGTGTGTGTTACACAAGACCTTGATCTAATTTAGTTGTATTTTACGGGATGTCAAACCTTGTTGGGTTATTCTATTCCGGAGATGTTTTATCTTATTCCTTTTTTTGTGGTGTTTGGTAATTGGTCGTGTAGTTCCAACTTTTCATTAGACAAAACCTAAAATCATTTGTTTAGTGATTGGAAAACTGCCGTCCCAAGGCATTGGGGGTAAGTTTAATTCTATATTGGAACTCAAAAACAGATTTTTGTACCATTTTGTGTGTGCGTATAGATTATATAATAAATTAATTTCATTATACATGATGTGCTAGCATATGGCTTTGATATGACATTTAAGTCCACTCTAGTACACATGCATAAACACTATCTTACACGCACAAAATCATGACATAATTATATACATATACACTGACAAAAATATGACTCTCTCTCTCTCTCTATATATATATATATATATATAAGAGAGAGGGTCAGAAAGAAAGAGAGAGAGAGAAAGGGGGACACACATACAGAGTGTGAATATTTACTTAAAAAAATGATATAAACATAAAATCCAGATAATTGACGTGTGCGTCTTTACATAGTAAAGCGCAGGCACGCGCGCGCACGCACACACTCGTGTGTGTGTGTGTGTAGTGTTATTCAAGAAAAACTAGCTTCTTTCCATAATATGCATCCTTTTTCTGTCTCTTCCCGCCCTTTCCCTTCGGCCATTTCAATTTCGCACCTCCACCCTCTTCTTTCCACATTTGTCCTCTTCATAAACCATATTTTCTTTCCTCTGCCAATAAAGCCAAAGGCACCTGGCTCCTTCCCAAAAACAGATGCAATACCAAACAGAAGAGGAAATATGAAGGAACCCCCCCCCCAAAAAAACAAAACAAAACAAAAAACAACAAAGAATGGACATGGAGAGTAAGGAGAGCAGAGCTTGGGGAGAGCAAAAATGACCATCTCTCCCAACTGACAATCATAGATTTGGATTCCAGAGAGAGAGAGAGAGAGAGAGAGAGAGAGAGAGAGATTCGAGAGATTCGAATATTTTTATGAATGTGTGCAAGAGCTTTTTGAGGGGGAAACCAGTTAATAAGCTTTATAATCCAAAGGTTTTAGAGGTATGGGAGGTGGCAGAGCTCGCAAGTCTGGGTGTTCAACCGGGATGCTTTATGATTGTGACTGATTGAAGGTAAGACAGGTTTTTGCAAAGTGACTTTCTTTTATTCTTCTCCACTGAGAGAAGAGAGAGACTTCAAAAGCAATCCACATTGGATGGCTGCCAGCATATGTAAGCTCTGTCAGTTCTTTGTCAGGGGGTTTCTGCTATTAGTAGCGAAACGTGCCAGGCAGTTTCTAGACAACTATGTAGAGATGTTATACGATGGACAAAGTTTCCAACACCAAGATGGTTGAAGACTTCATGCAAGAAATGAATACACTGCATTCAGAACTCTTTCTTTTCTTCTCACTTTTTTTGGAATGGGGATGAGGTGAAGGGGATTTGGGTGGAAAGTGTCAGCAAGAAAAAGAATTTCTCACAACTGCCAAGCAAAATGCTGACATAATAAAACAATATATTCGGGTTTCAGGTCAGGAAGAAAAATCGTATGTAGAGAAGAAAAGTGCTCGTTTTCTTGTTTGTTTTTTTAATTTATTTTTGTTGATTGTTGTTTTGCTTTCCATCATATATTGCTAATTCTTTTGCTTTGAAGAGGGTTGAAATGTTCACAGTAACAAAATACTGAATAGAGGTTTGACGAAGAATATATATAACAAACTTTCTAATGGATATGATGGGATGGAAGTGAGAGAGAAAGAGTGAATGAGGGCAAAAGAGAGTCACTGAAGGAAGAAGAGAGAGGGAGGAAAAGAAAGAGACAGTTGAAATATCTATAAAGATACATTTGAGGAAAATAAAGAATTACAAATAGGGAGTGAGAGTGATCAATGAGGTATAGGGGTTACCAACAACCTGGAAAAGAGAGACAACAGCAAAGGAGGTGAAGTAGAGAAAAAAATCACCAATGATGTTGGGAGAGAGAGAGAGAGAGAGAGAGAGAGAGAGAGAGAGAGAGAGAGAGAGAGAGAGAGAGAGAGAGAACAAAGAACGAGGAAATTTGCTCATTAAAATGAACCAAAGATTCTCATTGTTACTCTTTGTTTTTGTTGGGTCAACCTGGAAAAAGAAAAAATTCCCGACTGACCACTGCAAACCAACCCAGACCATCCCTTCACTTAATTACCTCACAAACGAACACTGCACATGGCTGATCCCAGTGAATAAGCAGGTGCACCATCACTAAATGCACATGTGTTAATTAATAATCAAGACTGAAGGGAAGGTTGAACGAGAGGCAGGAGTTGTGGTAGTGGCGGCATGAAAAAAAAACTATCAAAAGGATAAAAGAGAGAGAGAGAGAGAGAGAGAGAGAGAGACTGTTGGCCAAAGTAGGCCAACGCCCCACTCCTCTCCAGAGTTCATTATCCCATATGGAAGACAAGAAGACTGCTCCCCCAAGCCACTTGGAACTCCATGAACCCATAATAAGGCAAAAACCATTTTATACAATCATGAGGTGCAAGCAGCCTAATTTCTAGTAGTGGGTAAACAGGGGAGGGTCAGGAGCTTCTTTTCAGTCCAAGAGAAATAACTCACACTAATATGGGGTGAGGTGAGGTGGGGGTAGTGGTTTGAGGGATTTCTCCACAAAGGATGTCTTGTCAGGAAGGCTAGAAACCCCGAATACATGGGCAGGGAATAATCCCCCCCCTTAAAAAAAAGGTGAATAGCCCTACCCATCCGAAACGCCCCACACGCTCGATTGGGCGGGAGAAGAAAAGGGAGACAGAAATCAAGTGTTCGCCTGGACATAACCTGGTTACAAAGATAAAGAAAAAAACTCATGTCATAAACTTGAACATGTCCACATCTGAAGCAAGTTGAAATAATAGGACATCTTGTCTCAAAATTTGACAGCTCCGTAAAAATGGCGGGAATCAAACGAAACGAGAAGGGGAGAAGACGGAAAAACAGTGTAAATTCTGTTTTACAAGTTAGAGGGAATAGTCTACATTGCCGAATATTTTTTTTTTTTATTGGGAATCGAATTATTAATGGAAGAATCAAAATTAAAAAAAAAACAACAACAAAAAACCAATCTTTCGATCAATTTCATTCATTTTTTAAATAAATCATACATAGGTTCATTCGTAGATCTTTATAACAACACCGTTGTTTGCAACTACGAGCCAATCTTTATTGCGTCACACTTTACATTAAATCTTTGGTACAAATTCCATCCATTTTGTAACTGAAAAAATCTTTTTGCAATGTTTTAGGTTATCCGGTTTAATGGCCTATCAATCCTTGATGGTTATCTAATGCCAAATTATATATATATATATATATATATATATATATATATATATAAAGTGAATAATTTGTAACTTAACTTTTAAAGGAGCTCATTTGTTTGTACAGTTAAATGGTTTCAAGTATAGCTAATTTAACACAAAAATTCTATTTAATATAAATAATCCCTTGTAAAAATTGAACAGCTCTAGGACTAGGAGCAATGGCAATGGATATTTCCCGTGTTGTAATAGTTAAACTAGACTAGTAAACCTTCAAGGGTGAGTTCGAATCTCACTGAGTGACACATTCATACGGCCTTGTGCAACATCTACGCAAAAAGCTTAGTAAATTCCTAAATTATCATTGGGTACTCCACATATCTGACCTTGTGCTAAGTTTGGTATATAAAATGACTGCAGTGAGAACGGGATGCGTGATGTTTAATGGCTTATCAACTTTCGTGGGTTATCTAATGCCAAAATTATCCATATAGAAGAACAGTGGTGGAACAAAGGAATTTCATACCTTTCTCAAGGGCATTAGTCCGAAAGTGAACGTAACAGTGCCACTTGGGTTCGAACTTGCTTACTTCGAGGTCGCAATCCTGCACTTTAGCCATTACGCACCAGGAATTCCTCTCTTGGTACGTGACTAAACAAGGTATAAAGTCGCATCATCATCATCCCCTCTCTCTCTCTCTCTCTTTATATATATATATATATATATATATATATATATATATATGAGAGACTCATTTGTAAAATTTAGTTCTTTTGTTCGGCATTTGATTTGTGTTTTCAAATTGCGCACACAAGGTTATAAGTTTCTTGAGTAGTTTTAGATTTTTATTACGTCATTTGAAACAAAATCTATCTGTAAAGAGCATCGAGACGTAGAATTCATTTCTTTTACTGGAATTTAAATAAAAAAATTATATATATATATAATTTTAACGAGGATGTGTCACCAACCTGCGGGCCATGTGCGACCCTTCTTTCAAAATTTTCTGAGCCTTTTATGTTGAAATGAAGGATGCCTTCGCAACTGTCACATTTGTTTAATGTGCTCCTTCAGTCAGACTCTTCCTTTAACCCTGATAATACATCTTTTTATAATTGAAATCTGATTGTTTGTTTTTAATGTCATGTCATCCAGTCTAGGGTTATTTTATTCCAAGAAGTCAGGAAAGTCGTTAAATATTCACATTTTTTGTGTATTTTTTTATTTGCACACAGTCCAATTGAATGCGAATAATTTATCGACAGATCTATTTGACTCATAGATAGAATAGTACTAAGTTTTCCAAGTTAAAGTGGAACTGGGAGTAATGGCAAAGCAATATCAAATGTCTGATTAATAAATTATGATTGCTACCTTGTGAGCTTGACTTTTTGTCTTTTTAAGATTGTGACCCTTAGCCTGAAAAGCTAGGAAAAACATCAACAGGATGGTGAGTGAACATTGTCTCTTTAGTCTCAGACAATTTCTAAGTGAAAATTTCTCGAACAAGTCGATTCGGGAATCAGACCTATCAATTGGCCAACGCAATCTTCGGATTTGATTCAGTTTCAATACATTACATGTAAAGATTTTTTTTGTCATTTTACGTAATAAAATCGAATATTAACTATGCCGATTAAAATAACTAAATGAGTTTATTATATATCATTATTATTGCATCTGTAGAATAAGTAGTTATCTAAACAGAAATCAATTCTCTCTTCTTTACAGACTCCACTGAGTTATATATATATATATATATATATATATATATATATATATATATATAAATAAATCAAACATTAAAAGTTCCCTAGGCATTCAACACATTCCAGTAAGTTTTCCATTGGTCGAAGCACCTATGAAGATCCTCAACATATAGCGTGAAACTGCATTGTCATATTTCTTTTAATGTCCTCAACGTCTTCAAATGTTAACCAAAGAGTTTATTTTTCAGTTTAGAAAAAGGGAAATGTCTTAGAGTAAAATGCACTCGAACAATCCCGCGTTTCAACCCATTTCGTTGTAGAAGGCATCAAGACTGTTTTGATAAATTGGTTTTAAAATTGGCACCGACTTGTATAATTAAGTGGCATCTAGACGAGTTGCTTAGCTGAGCACAAATCATTTAAAGTTTAAGATTAAAAAATTCAGATTCAGTTTTGATACTCTTTAAAAGCATCTTAACGAACAAGGTTAATTTTTGAGTATTTCTTTTTCCATCTCATTTAAATTTCTAGTAAATTAAGACTATAGTATCTGTGTATCTTGTTTAGTATCGATCATTGTGGCTTTTGCCAAGAATTTGGATTGTTCAACGATTTCAATGGGAGAAAAAGTTAACTTTGTCCTTTAATAATAATAATAATAAAAAATGCAAAGAGATTCACTATTTTAGAAAGATTGTGCACCTTGTCATTTACTCTGAGAGTTTCTCAAAACTTTCTCCAAGAAATAGATTATAAGACATGAATCGATCTCTCGATCAACCTAATGACTACATTTCAGTAGATTGGTTTTCTTTATATAAAACACACACCATACAAACCGGACCAATCAATTCCAGCAGTAGTAGAGATACTCAAGCGATTCCAAATCATTAGTCATTTTCGTTTGAGTCTATTTTCTCTTTTTAAGACACTTTCAGAACGGTTGAAGGATGAATCGACCAAAACATCATAATATTTAGAATACGAAGAACTGATGAAATTAACAAAACTTTTTGTGTTGCTATGCTAATTTAATTGCTTCAATAATAGATACGTTTAAAGAAATGATCTTTCATCCAAATGAACACCCCAAACTTATGAGTCATCATATACTAAACTTAGCTTAGTTAGGCACAAGGCCAGATGTAAAGTTCGAACTCACTGATAATGGTCTTTGAGACTAGTTCGCTAACTATTACACAACAGAAGGTATCCACCTTACACTGATGCGTCAATTTTGTTGTCTGAATTTTGGGCAAAAAGCAACTTAAAAAATACCAGGGGACATTCTCTCCATACTTCAGAGTAATTTTTGAGGCCCGTCTCTAACCCCATCATGGGCCAAGGATCATTTGATGAGGGGTGAGGAAAAAGGAGTGGGTAACTACTTGGGAGGAAATGGAGAGTTACTGGTGTGGGGTAGTGTGAAAATAATGATATTAAATTTGCTATATTTAAAAAACAAAAACTCAACACTCACTCAAAGCAAGGCCCAAAACAGTTTGCATTGAGGGGGAAAAAAACTTTAATGGTAATGACAGAGACATGTCATGGGCAGGGTTGAGTGAGGTGGGATACCAAAGGAAGAAGATGGAGCCATGAAAATATTTCCTTAAAGACTAGCCTCTCTTTCTCTACTCCAGTTGATGGATCATGATTGATTGCAAGACTCTGGTATCAAGTCGGGGAAGTTGGGGTGGAGTGTGTAAGGAAAAAGAGAGGAAGGGTAATCCCATCCTTAGTTTAATTCAAAGGAAAAAGATCTATCATTTCTGCACAGAGTAAAAGAGAAAGGAAAAAAATGTAATTAAGGATAAATCTAACTTGTTTGTTGTGTGTGTGTGTGTGTGTTCTCTCCCCAAAATTTAGAATATTTGGTATCCATATATATTTCTACCATTTGTGCAAGTGTGTGTGTGTGTGTGTGTATATATATATATATATATATATATATATATATATATATATATATATATATATATATATATATACACATACATACACACACAATGAGTATAGTCATATACAATTTTCGGATACATCATTATGAACACTTATATGCCTGTACAAAAAGTGTGTGCGCGTGTGAGCATTTGTTTGTGTGAGAATTTGCTGGGCATGCACAGATCTCTCTCACATACACACACACAATATATATCACATATGAGATATACTTTATTTATCTAATCCTGCGTGTGTGAGAGAGTGTGCTCTAAGCATTGTCAGTTGTGTATTTCTAAATCTATAAAGCTGTATGAGTGTGTTAAAATTAAAATAAGTTATTTTGAATTTCACCCCCTCTAATGCCCTTCGAGCCCCGCCCAAGTTTCATTGGTCTGTATTTAGTTTTCATGATTGCTTTATTGATAACTTGGTTGAAAATTGGCAAATTAAGATATGAAGGCATGGGGTAGAAGTGAGGATGCATAGGGAGTGAGTGAAAAGAAAGAAAAAAAAAACACAAAACATCCATCATAACTGCTGGAAGAGAAATCGCAGTTTATTCCAATGGAGCCAACAAGATGCCCCCCCCCCGGAAAAAAAGAGAAAATCTAACAAGGATTCTAACTTGTTGGATATTTTAAACATTCTAAGTCTCCAAAGAATTCTTCATTGGCAAAAGCAAAAATATTCTATTTTCAAACAATTGTCCTTCCTCTCACTGTGCGTATATATATATATATATATATATATATATATATATATATACACACTTGTTCAGTGGGAAACTGCATTTCTGAGAAAAATGTAACCATAAGCAACAACGCTGGACACATGAATACTACTTGAAGATTGACCAATCAAATCTCAGACCAGAGTGCTACATAAAATCGCTTTAAAAAAAACAACAAAAAACAAACTCATAGGGAACATATTAGTTGAAAATACAAAAGGCCCAGTTGTAAAGAGTCTGAAAATATTGAGAAAATTGGTTATAAAAAGTTAGAAAACCCAATTTTAGTCACATCTCTTTCGAACACAGCCATAATATTCTAGCCGTTTAGTAATTTTCACGCACAGTAGACCAGCAGAATTCAAGCGTTATCTGCTTTAAGGACTAATACAACAATAAACAGAGGTAGAATTCTCGTTATTGGATCACATATCAGAGAGAGAGAGAAGAAAAAAACACGTGCACGCACGCACACATACACAAAATTTAAAAACCCCTTTAAAAATAAAGTAAACTTTTGGTAAAATCTGTCAGCCAATTGACAATTTTTCCTCTTCGACTCCCCACCAAACAATATAATAAAAGTCAGCTTTTGTTTTATTAACTGTACAGTTGAACGCACATCAGACAAGATGTCAATTTGCCTAGGAAAATTAGTCACTGTTTTGCTGCAGGAGGAATTTGCTGACTTTTTAAAAATGTCACCTTATCAATGATTGCCATTTGATGGGGACAGGTAGAAATTTACAAAAACTTTCCCAAAAT
The DNA here is from genome assembly GCA_963585895.1 of Sepioteuthis lessoniana. Classification (NCBI taxonomy): domain Eukaryota; kingdom Metazoa; phylum Mollusca; class Cephalopoda; order Myopsida; family Loliginidae; genus Sepioteuthis; species Sepioteuthis lessoniana. The sequence goes on from OY757939.1 coordinate 33,334,670, forward strand.
ATTTACAATAGATTTCTCTAAACAGAACATTTTTAACGTGTCAATTTTATAACAAGTGAATTAAATGTATGTATTTAGGCCAATCAATCACGGATGTGATGTGACACAAGGTCAACTTTTAAGCAGAGCAAAGTTGGTTTGAATTTAGAGTTTTTCTTCTTCTAGACTGGTTACAGTACCAATCTGTAAAAAGTTCAACCGTCAGTAATGCTTGTATTAATTCCTGACCACTGACAATCCTTATCTCATTCCTAATTAGCAACACACTGCTCCAGAGCAGAATCTCAATTACATGCTAACAGATACAATGATAGAGGCAGATGTTCACAAACACATACAGAGATAGACACACGCATACCTTTTAATGCATGTATTTACCCAACATCTCTGGCACGAGCAGGACATGACAAGTTCAATTTTTAAGCGAGGTAAAGCTTCCTTTTTCCTAGATCAGTTGTCATAACAAGGCTAAAAAGGAGCTTAGCCTACCCTAATTACTGAGGAGAGAAGAGATTGAATCACTTTTCTTAAAGCCATTAGCATGAAGTAAAACAAAAACAGCCTCGATCTGGATTTGAACTGATCACCGACTTCATTTCCAACGACGTTTACCAGTGCTAAAGAACCCAATCTGCCCTATTATTTACCCATAGCCGGAGAGAGAAAGAGATTCATGCTTTTCCCAAAGGCATTAGAGCGAAGTGAATTTCGTTCAGGATTTGAACTAGAATCCCCGATTTCATCACCAACAACGATAAGTGTTACACTAAGAGCGCCCCTTCTTAATGCATCGATATAATAGAAATATAACAAATTCCAAGCTTAATTTGCGCCATATTTCAAGAGCTGGTCATCCTGTCATAGAGCAAACAACAACATTACGAGTTAGAAAACGAGAATATCAGACATAAAATTATTTTAAGTAAATGCACCAAAGACAGTTTAGATGAGGCTTCAAATAAGAGCTTTCCATGAAATTTGAAGGTTTCCAATAAACTCATGGGAACATTTTCAGTGAGTGACGTCAAAAATAAGAAAATATTCTATTGGAATTATTATGATATATTGCTTTTCTTCATACATGCAGAGCAAATAGGATGGGGTGTTTAGTAGGTAGATTGGTTCAGAACCCGATGAGCTTAGGAGGCACGAGAATTTTTGACAACATTTCCCAAGATAAAATAAAAAATTAAAATAATCTTCAAAAAAATTATCTGTGCGACTAAAATTCTCATTATATCCAGAATCCAGAATCATCGACCGTGAATTAATGTTAAATTTTGCAGTAATTTTAAAAAACGTAATACTTATATTTTACATTCAGATTAGAATTCAGATTAAAAAAGAATATTACAGAGTTACAGTTAAGCACCCAAATACAAATTGACCTAATTCTACACCCGAGAGATTGGAGAGACCCCCCCCCCAAAAAAAACAGACCGATGACTGAATTTGTTGTGAACGTACTTTTTTTAACGGCATATCAACCCATCAAAGGTTATTATATGTCAAGAAGTTAGGGAATCGCATTTAATCTCTTTTTTAAGAATACAGAAAAAAAAAAGATTAATTTTTTTCTCCCTCTTTTCAATCTTTTGTTGGGAGTGTCCTTTTCATAAGAGGAAAAGAAAAGGCTTTCTTGAGAGAGAGAGAGAGAGAGAGAGAGAGAGAGAGAGAGAGAGAGAGAGATGCCTTTGTTATCCTTATTCTGGCTTGTTTCTCATTTATTTCATCAAGAAAAGCCAGGGTGTGAAAACACTAGGGTGGGAGGTTGATCCTTCTCTCACGCAAGTCCATTGCGTTTTTCTATTTTACTAACAGATAGTTTATGCTCCCCCCTTTCCTTTCGACCCGCCTCTTCTTAAAAAGTCAGTCAAAGATTTTCCAAAAGGCTTTTTGTCCGCATCCCGCCTCCCTCTTCCTAAAGCCTTAACCATTTTTGACAATTTCACTTCGGCTTTTGTAATAATCATAAAAAAATATAATAAAACATTTGTAAACAAATTTTCAGCTTGAATCGTGAATAACGAATGTGATTTTTCTTCATTGGCAGCCGTATTGAGCTTCGGGCTTAACAAAAAGAAAAAAAAAGGTTTCCCTTGTGCTAATTTGGTGACATTCGTTACCACATCAAGCAAGAAATAATCTTAAACCACACAATATATTTCTCCTTCCCCATCTCCGATCAATTTAGCCTTTCTAAGGTCTACAGATATTCTATATAGCCAAATTTCATTTGATTAAAAGTTTGGCATAAGGACATGGTTTTTGAGCGCTTTCCAATTCTTTTAAAACTATGATATCCCGTTAATGCAATAAACAAATGCATGAATGCTTGTACATAATAGACCACCCATGAAATAGTGTATGTGTGTGCACGCGCGTAATATTATTCACGAGTAAGTTTCTTGCTTCATAATTAGTTTACTGAACCGTTAAATCAAAAAAATTACGTCTTCAATTATAATTCGGTCATTGGCTCTGTTTCTTTAACTATTTTCTCTCTCCTCTCCACCAATCTTTAAGGTATCGAATTATGATAGACTTATAATGGGACCCCCCACCCAATTCGCCATTCATAAAACTAAAATACCCTTTTTTTGAAATTTAAAAAATACCTCGCCTTCTCAGAAGAGCTTAGAATGCACTAACAGCATCTAGTTGGATGAGATTCCCATTCTTGAAATCTGGAGTGTGTTCAGTTGCTACTTCATTACTCCCAGTTCCACCCAGATCTGGCGTGTTAGTACCTGTTAGGGTCTCATCTATGGGTCAAATAGGTCTGTTAACAAATTATTCATATTCGATAGGATCTATAGAAGAAACTATACAAAAAAAAAAAGAAGAAAAAAAGTAAATATAAATCAACGAGATTCTCTACCCTCAAGGCATAAAATAACCCTAAACGGATTGGTATACCATTAAAATCAACCAATCCACGTATGTTTTCTTCTCTCCATCTCTTCAATCAGTTTGTGGGTGTTTGTGATTCTCGGTCAAATACACTTTCCTTGATCAGCGACCCACGTATACGGTGTCAGTGTATATAACTTGGCCTACTCATAAGGTCAATCGAGTCTAGCATATGCACTGATTCCTTTAGCAGTCTGATCTTTCAATGTTATGTTTATTTATCCAGCTAAGTAAATGCAAACGAAGTTTTAGCTAGATTAAAAGAGAAGCCAGTAATTTTCAAATCGTAAAAAATAAATGGATGACCGAGAAAGCTGAACTTATCTTCAATAATCGAATATTTACAAACGTCTAAGTGTTAGAACATTTATTAATATTTCATGACTAGCTATCTTGCAAAGAACTCAAAGAGGGAATTAAAAAATCTTTTGAAAGAAAGAAAGAAAAAAAAAGACGGGTGGCTCTCAGAAAAGCTAGATAAAAACTAGAACTTAAATATGTCAAAGGAAGTCTTCAAAAGGGAGAAAAAAAAAAAGATAAGCGTACTTAAGAGACGTGTTTCACTATCGTTAAACCTAATTCCACGGTTCAGAACATAAATATTTAAATTTAGAAATAATGAATAAAAAAAAATTTTTTTTAATTATTTTTATACAATGTTGTATATTTCTTCAAGATTTGGTGTTCAACATGAAATCCAATGATAAAATCCCAGTTTTTAGCTCACCATACTTGAAAAATATTTTTAATAGCACAAAAGTTTCGTTAACAAACCTAAATATATGTATTTACTCAACCTTTTCTCCACGAGCAGGATGTGAAATTTGAATTAACTGCAAGATGACGCGTCAATACACTGAACGAGAAATGGAATTCCGTAAAATTAAGCGTGTGCGTGCGTGTTTAGAACACTGAAATTGCATTTATGTATGCTATATCAATTCTTTAAAAAAAAAAAAAAATAAATAAAACCCCCAAAAAACCACCTAACTTTCTTCTCACAATGACCTAAAGGTTGAATAATTATGTAGTGATATTATTCCTATTTTACTTATATACCTGGGAAAAACGTTTCGAGTTTTTAGACTTTCATTAGGGTGTGTAAGTTACTAGCAACTTAGACGCCCTGGTGAAGGTCTAAAAACCGAAACGTCGGCAAATATTTCTGCAAATAAAATCATCCTCTGAAGATTTTGTATTTTTTCCATCTCTACACATTTTTATGCTGTCGGATTTATTTCCAGTTTTCACTACACACACACATATATATATATATATATATATATATATATATATATATATAATATAAAACTAGGGGTACTTCATTTGTTCTTTCCAATAAAGCTCTGTCGACGACGCTTAGAATACCAAAGGATGTCCTATGTATATCACTAAACTGAACTTCCATATAACAAATATTTGATGACGCTATCCTAATAACACACGCCAATTCAATTTTCCGTATTCTTTCTTTTTTATGACGTCAAATTTTATTCCAAACCTTATATATATATACACATACACATACATACAGTGAAGTTCGTATTGAGGGAAACGTCATAAATATATAAACACACCACCAAATTGGTTTTCACCACTTCTTTTTTCCCTCTCTCTCTCTCTCTCTCACACACACAAGAATTTTAATGATGACACATAAGCAAAAACAAAATATCAGTTATCAGTGGCCAGACATGATAAAAACTTATTTAAATTTTAGTTTTGTTAATCTTGAGATCTGTCAGTTTTCTGGTTGTTGTCAGGTGACATTAAAAAGAAATGATTATGCAAATAAGTGATATTGTTTTTATGTCACTTAAATTACACGCACATGTCTGCTATTGTCATACTGAGTTGACATCAATAATGAAAATAAATTATTTTACATCGGACACATTTTTTTAAGAGGCAAAAGAAGTTTATATAACCTCTGATCCCAAAATGCCGACAATGAACTTTGATTCACTTGAGATTAAAAATGCTAAATTTCCTTTGCCTCCAACTTTAAATAATAGGATGAAGAGCATAATAATAATTTAAGCCCTTTGCAGGCAAATAAAATGACAAAAATGTCACTGCCGGCAAAAGAGTTACCGAAATAAATAAATAAAAGCATACAAGTTATCAAAGGAATAAATGCAACAATTATGAGGGCTGTCGAGATGGTAGCTAAAAAGCTTGGGGAGGATGAGAAATCAAAAAAGTATCTAGTGTTTAGCTGCTCGTTCAAAATACCATTCAATAGTAAAAACAAAGATAGGAATGCACATCCTTCTCAAAAATATCAACAACAATGATCATGATATTCGCCTCAATGATTGAAAACCATGGGGGGGGGGTTATTAAAACAAAAAATTGTTTGGTTCAAATTAAGGTCTCTCAGTGACGTCGTAACCTGGTTTGGCCGTGGTACCATGGCGTACTACATAGCCAACAACTTGGGATAAGCTAGTAGAAACGCCAACAGAAATCGATCACCAGTTCTGTCTTCTGTTCATTATGACTTAGCCACTAATACAGAACACCATGGGCGCTACTCATGTCTTGGATAGGTGTACAACTGGTTTGAATTCAGTTTTCCTTCTCTTAGAGCGGTTGTCATATCAGAGTTAAAAATGTGCCATGATAACAGTGTGTCGTGTATTTTTACTCTTCCACCTCTCACAGAACGCGACACAAACTTCGATTTTTCTTAAAGCGAAGTACAGCGCAGTTTTCCTTTTCCTAGACCAATTGCCTTAACCAAAGTTAAAGAGATCAGTAGGTATCTAAGTTTCAATAGTGTTAACATTATAGGAATAAAATCCTGCTTTAAGTAAAGTAAAAAGTTGGCCGACCATAGTCGACAACAACCCAAAGGTCCCCTTTTCAATACCTACTACACCGATGTGTAAGGGAGGACGCTACTCCTTTCCCAGGATTACTCTATTTTACCCTTGATACGTACCTTACAATGCCGAGTGTTAAGCAAAGAGGCATCAAGTACCATTTTTTGAGTCTTTGGTATGACTGCTTTGGATTGAACCCTGGTCTCCCGGGCTATTGGCGAACACTACTCACTAAGTCAATGCTTAAAGTAAATAAAAAATGATGGTAAATGCCTTAAATGTAGAATTTACAAAACACAAAAGGCAGCATTTATATACTATATAATCTGTTATAATATGGGAAGCATGATCATTTTAACCAGATTGCTCAGGCGCGTACACATGGGGAGGGGACAAAATAGCCCTGATCTCCATGACTAATGTCACGAGGTCCACACTCGCTTTTTTCCAGCACCTCAGAGAGAGAGAGAGAGAGAGAGAGAAAATTCTGAAGTCACGAAGCATGGCCTCCAATTCTGACACAAACAAGCTACGCAACACGTCTATTCACTCGCCTAGCCAGAGACCTAGAGAGAGAGAGAGAGAGAGAGAAAATAAGAAAAGGAGGGAAAAAAAGAAAAAAAGAAGGAAAAACAACGCCTGATTTTGTCGAACTGGATGCAATAAGTAGAGATGAAGTCATTGGACACAAAGTGAAACTAAAAAGAATCTTGCTAAAACCACATTTGATCTGATAAAGGAGGAAGAATTGAACAACAATAACAACGTGTCATGGGTCAGGAACATGGATGGAGGGGTAACAGAAAGTCTTAGGAAATGGAGAAAAATGTGTAAACCTTCTCAAAATCAATTTATTTTCGATACCAGAAAGCATTTTCAAAACTAAAATTTATTTCCCCAACTGAATAGGGAAGAAGAAAATTTAAATTCACGAAATATATTTTTCTTAAAAGAGGGAATTTTTAAAAATGAGAAATAAGATCTAGGTATACACCCCACCATCTAGCTCAACATCAAAAATAGCGTAGACTAGATTATTGGGGTTTCCAGGTTGGAACTAACTTTCAATTAGAATAACAAGTTCTTCATTTGTAGATCACATTTAATTAGGATTCATTCAAAGAATTTTCTTAGAGAAAGAAAGGACAGGGAAAGCGAAAAAAAAAAAAAAAAAAAAAAAGAGCGAGGAAACTGGGAAGAATTTGGAGAGATAAAATAAAATTGGAAGACAGATAGAAAAAGATGGCGATGTTTGTTTTTTCCTTAAAAAAAAAAAAAAAAAAAAAAAAAGGAAGGATCAAATATAAGAGTTTAAGCCCTATCGTAAGCACCACGGTCCTCAGGATCAAAGCAGACAATTACACAGGAAAATTACATCGGTGAATCCAACAGACAAAGTTATGGGTCAATTTAAAGAAAAAGAATTTTGATCCATAATTCAAAACAGGGTGTTACTTTTCTATAGAAGTAATTTGGGATAGTTTGGTTAAAACCAAAAGAACGTGTGAATATATATATATATATATATATATATATATATAAGTTTCATAATTGGGTGTGTCTATTGTCAGGACAAAACAAATGCCAAGACCATATGTGAGAGAAAAAGAAAAAGGGAAAGAAAGTGTGTGTGTGTGTATATATATATATATATATATATATATATATATATGTGTGTGTGTATGATAAAATAAATGCCAAGACCATATGTAAGAAAGTGAGTGTGTGTGTGTGTGTGTGTGTTGGAGGGTTTTCTTTTTACCATATTCAAAATAACAAACTGGTACAAAGTTCCGGAGAATGTATCCATGCTTGTCACATAGAAGAAGACTAGGAAAATTTGTAAACCTTTGTGTATGGCTTTTATATAACACATAGAAATTGTGTGTGAGAGAGAGAGAGAGAATCATTGCAGCCTTAACCCTTTGTCGTCAATATTCTAACGCCGTACCATGTGTATCCAACTATAGTCAATTCTAATTTTTTTTGTTCCTTTTGCTGGTGAGTATTTTCCAAGCAAGGACAAATTCATGAGTGACGTTCTCTTATTGACTCCTGCAAGTAGGCATGCCAGTGTTGACTGACCAGCAAAGACTTATATCAGTTCTGTGTGGACACAAGATGCAGCCTTGAAGACTTGCCAGGAAAGAGAGAATCAGGGAATTATGTGCTGTCAGCATGACTTGGTGATTTTCCAGTAGCTGGGAGAACATTTCATGGTGTAAAAAATTTGAAATGGAAACTTCTTTCTGAAAATCGTGAAACTGAAGGTTACAGAAAATTTGAAAATGAAACGGAAAAGGTTTTAAAAGCCTTATCTGTCAGCTAGGGCTGTAGAATACACTGACAGCATCTCTGCAGAAGATTAAGATCCCACCCATCCAGTGTCCTGGACATGACATTAAACCATCTGATTGCGAGGTCCCAGCTTAGGAGACTTGGGAAATCTAGAGTACACCTTCATTGCCATTAATCCCAAATCCACTTTGACCTGGAGTGGTATCACCAGATAGGGTCCTATGGGTTAAATAGAATAAACTGCGTGCAAATAACTGATATTAAATTGTGATTGTTATACAGCAGTACTTGAAACCATTTAAACGTATGCAAAAAAGAGCTCAGGCTCATCTAAGAATCTTAAAATGTGTTTACAAGTCATGTATATATAATATATATGTATAAAGAGGATTTGGCATTAAATAACCTACAATAGTTGATATGCCATAAAACTCAACCAAACCAAGTCAACAGCAGTAGACAAGACATATCAATTAAAATATTTCTTTGTTCAGTTGCACACAATACTCTTATATAAGGCATGAAGCCACTAATCCTTGAGTTCTCCAATTGACATTTATCTTAAAACTATTGGGTCAGGGAGATTTGCTGCATAGGCAACTGTTGGTTCAGATACAGATCTATGGTCTTGTGAGACTGACAGATGCCATTAATTTCACTCTATCCATTAAAACAAAGATTGATAACTGGATTAAAGTACATAAGTGCCTTATGTGTATAATGAGATTTTCTGATATTTGTATTTTAGCCTGATATTAGGGGGTCCCAACATATGCAAGATACAATCTAGGCCTAGCCTTGGCCAACTATTTACACAAAATGTTTGTATCTCGCACACGATGGGGCCACTGACTATTAAGCTAAAATTCAGATCTCACCAAGTCATATGATAAGCGAGTATGTACAGTATATGGTATGTTCACAACCATCTATCGTTACACACACCGATATCTACGAAATTATTTTGATAATGCAACACAGGTTTTAATTCCTATTAAACTATTCCAAAAGGTAGTGATGATTTTGTTTTTTTTTCAGAATGCAATATGGCTTAAAAGCCATCAACATGTGAAACTAGACGTGTCATTTTGATTTATACACACACACACACGAAAAAAAAAAAAGAAAAAAAAAAGAGAGGCCAAATATCACCCATCAAAAAATAGGTGTCTAATATTAAGTATCACACACACACACACATTACAAATTTCATTTTGGGTCATAGAGTTTCAATGATATAGAGTTTGCTAAAGAATAATACCTAATAATATCCGTTTAAACTGAATCAGGTTCCATTAGAATACAATCCTGGTATCTTTAATATAGAAAAAAATTATTTTTTTTTTATTTAAAAAAAAAAAAAAAAAATGGTAGTGTGTGTGTGTGTATATATATATATATATATATATATACACACACACACACAATTCACATACAGTGGGATGCAAAGTCTTTGAGCTAATAAATGGCATGGAAAAATTCATTGTTTTCCTTCAATGTCTGCAGTAAATCAACAATTAATTTCTACATCATAAATAAATACTGATTCTTCTCAAGGAAAATAAAAAGAAAAAAAGAAAAACAAAAAGATAGAAAAGAAAATATAAGCAACAAGGAAGAACTGTGCCAAATATTAGAGAAAGTGCATTTATTTGCAACTGACAGTCAAAAGGTGGGGCAGGTGAAGAAGAGCATTTTCAGGAGATGAAATTTAATAAAAGATTACACATGCTTCGGTAGGAAAGGTGGGAGGAGGGGCAACAACGACTGTGACATAAGCAGCAGCAGCTGTGCCAGAAAGAAAAAAAAAACAAAAAAACAAAAAAAAAAAAACGTCGGCGGCAGCAGCAACAATACCAGCAGCAGCTCGGTTTTGTCTGAGAATATCAGGTATGAAATTATTTGATTTAAGTAGATCAAAGGGGGAAGAGAGAGAGAGAGAGAGAGAGAGAGAGAGAGAGAGAGAGAGAGAGAGAGAGAGAGAGAAAAAATTGAGGAAAAAGAAAAAAGAAAGATCTACTCTCCAACATATACAATGGAGAACCGTAATGTGGTCCTTAAACAAGTCTCAGATTAAGTGACCATTGCAGAGAGTTCAGTCTCTATGGGGAAGAGGTCACTGTTATGGCCAGACAAAGCTAAATATACTAAATAAATGATAAAGGTCGCCTATCTGAGTGTGATGTTTACAGACTAATTTGCTAGTTTTGCATATTTGATCGTCATTGGGTGTATCCTGGTACCAATCTAAGCTATACCTAGAGAAATGAGGGGAATAGAGGGGTCTGAGCTGGGGTTATTTACATTGCCTCCCTGCTAATGGAAAGTTTAATGGAAAGTGGTTTTTATCTATTGAGTCATGACCCTCCTGTATACTGTCAGAATAGCTTAGGTCTGCATTCCGCTTTTTATGAGTGCCCCAGGCATCAGGTAATAGTTCTGACCCTACCCCTTAAATTAGATACTGGCGAGACATCCCTCTGAGTCTATGACATAATATTCCACGCTGTGCCTGATAGAGATGTCAACAACTTCAATACAGGCAAGATGCAACAAGGTCAATTCTCTCCCTCTTTGTGTGTGTGTGTGTATATATATATATATATATATATATATATATATATATATATATATATATAGATAAGCGTAGTATATTTGGTTCGAATCAGTTTTTCTTCTCCTAGACAGGTTGTTGTACCTAGGCTAATGAGCTTAGATCAGAACTAATATTATGTCATTGACTAGATTATGCATGATTATATGAGGGTCAGTAACAAAAGTTCATAGGCTGACCAAGATGCTCTCGAGGAATGGAACCAAATGTTTTATTTTTCGGTTTTAGTCTTATTTTGCGGTCCACACACTTCTTTCATCAGTATTGCAGTGTTTGGATCCCATTGGTAAAAAACACCAATAGCAGATATGATGCCATCATAGGAATTTTTCAGTCCATTCTTGTATATACATGATAAAGTATGGAAACTTGCATATTTATTTTTTAAATTAAATGATCGATCAATTTTGGCAGTATTTCAATTAGTTTAGAATTATTCTATGCCTAGAGGTTAGAGAATTGGTTTCATATTCACATTTTTTTTTTTGAATAGTTGTTTCTTAAGAGTTACTTTATTATTTTTGCACAGTTATATATCAAGTATTCCTAAGATAAATAATCTGCCAATTGTGTTGTTTTAAGCATTCCTATTTAATAATAATAATAATCATATGGTTTTGAGTAATTATTGCCATTTAATAATACTCACTTATTTGCACAGTTATATGGTTTCAAGAAATTTTTCTTAAGGCACTGAATTTACAATTATACACAAAGTATTCTTAATGGAAATAATCAACAATTATATGGTGCCAAGTGTTTCCATCAAATACAAATGATTTTTAAACAGATGCATTGGTTGGTTGTTTGGGTTTTATGGCATATCAACCTTTGTAGGTTATTTAATGCTAAATCCATTTTTATACAAATAGTAAAGTTGGCAACCATAGTCAAGGGCGACCAGAAGGCTCCCTTTTCAATAGCTACTATACCGAGATGTAGGGGAGGACATTACTCCTTTCCCTGAATTGCTCCACTTTACCCTTGATATGTACCTTATGTTGCTGAGTGTTAAGCAAGGAGGTATCAAGTACCATTTTTAAAGTCTTTGATATAATGTGACCTGGGATTGAACATAGGTCTCCCCGCAAATAATCAGTTCTATTTCAACCAATTCAGTTTAGTAAAAGTATAGATTTTGTTTACACACAGTTAAATGTCAAAACAGTTCTATATTAAACAATTCAGTTAAGCATAAACACAGTTTTAATGCCAAAAACAGTTCCATTTCAAACAATTTAGTTTAGCATAAATATGTATTTCAGTTCTATTTAACCCATAGATAGGTGTTACAAATTGGTAGCAGAGTGGACCTGGGAGCAATGGTAATGAAGGGGTGCTCTGCATTTCCCAAAGCTCCAGCATCACTGGAACCTCACCATAAGATTGTTTTGTGTCATAATCAGGACACTCGTTGGGAGGGGGATGTCTCACCCCTCTGCAAAGGCGCAGTCGGTGTATTCTACAGCCCCAACCAATTGGGCAATAAACAGATGGGACCCTAGCAGGTATTACCACTCTGGGAGTAAGGGCAATACAACTCAGAACTGGAGCCTCATCACCAGTTTAGTGATATACTCAAAGAAACTAACCTTTTTTGTGGAAGGAGGTTCAGGTTTGTCATTTACTAATAAATAAATGAAATAAAAACAGACAAACTGAAATGACACATGGGCAACAACAGACACCTGTTTGAAACCATCTTTGTAACAAGATAAGTGTGAAGCTAGGAGTAGATTTGGAAAATGTGAATAGAGGACAAACAAAGTTAGCAATTTATATATAGATTTTTTAAAAACAATGACCCACTTTGTGTCAAAAATAGGTAGAACATTATTAATTGACCAATGACGGATAGGTCTACAAGACAATACATCAACAAGGTGACCAGTAATAAGGAACGAACAACAATGCCAAACAATAATATATTACTAAACTGTTTTTATTTATTTATCCATTACTTTTATTTTTGGTTGTTGCTGTTCAAAACGAAAACAAATGATTCATAGTCTTCTGGGGTGGGGGTGGGAGGTTTTCATTTTCCCCTCCTTCCTCTTTTCATAGAGCCAACTTTGGCATATTCAATCTATGGAAACACCCAAACACTCAACATTTTATTTCCAATCAAAGTCCGTCAAATATGCCATTGATCTGAAGAAAGTTTACCCTTCACGACTCAAGTACACCAAACAAGAAAAAAAATATTGATCTTCACAAAACAATGGCTGACAGAAATAGGCCGTGGTGGGGTGTTCAGTAGGTAAGGAGAGAGGGAGAGAGAAAGAGATTGTTTCGATACTGTTAGAATAAGCAAGCCTAACAGAATAAACATGAAATTACCGCGAGAAAAGTACTCATTGACCTATGACATTAATTCCACACAGTTGGTCTGCGCAATCTGTTTAGTGCCGTGAGCATGCAATGTGTAAAAATGAACAGAAAACACCAACGTAGCCTCCTTGTTTGCTAGCCTCCAAATATGAAAATATCTGTGTATACGGACGCATATACACATGATTATACAATTTTCACCCTCTTAGTCCTAATTTGGTCCCCACCCCCTACACACATTCTTAAAAAAATGCCAGCCCTTCCATATAACAAATTGCTTAAATAAACAAAACCCAAAGACTTCAGGAGGAAAAAAATTAACCTAACAAAAATGTACAAAAAAAAAAAAAAGAAAAGAAAAGAAAAAAGACTATATATATATATATATATATATATATATATATATATGTGTGTGCGTGTTGGGGGAAAAAGAAAGGGTTGAAGGGTTAGGAAAAAATTGGAGGTTGGGGTGGAAAAATAAATAAGTATATTTGGCTAATTTCTTTTCAAAACAAGGAAACTTATTTAAGATTAAAGATGTAATGATACATAGAACAAAAAAATTAAATCAAAACTCCCTCCTCTCCCTCATTACATGCACGTACACACACACACACACTCACAATGTGTGCGTGCATATATATATATATATATATATATATATATATATATATATATATAGCTAGATTATATTTATTGCAAGTTGGTTTTGCAGATACATTATGAGTAATGTCAATCCTCACTGGGTACAGCAATCTAATAAACCCTTTGCAAGACAAACTATAGTAAGTAATTATTTTAGATGCATGCCATAGAATAATGAATAAAATAACTGACTTATTAGTCAACTGGGAGTTGCAAACAAAGGGCTTCATTTCTGAAGCCTTGTACAAAGCTAATATTTCGTATACTATATGATGGTTAGAGAGCAGGTATTTTTTTATTTAAATGTTTTGACTAATATCTCCATTGTTAAGGAGGATATCTAGCGATGGGACAAAGTGCAGGCAAAGACGGCTTCATCCCTTTCCAAATAGGCATTGATGTTTAGCAAAAACAAGTCATCTTCACTTGCACATATTCTAGAAGCTTTTATCCATGTCCTTTTCTATCTAATATATAAAGAAATGTGAAAGGATTTCAACACGAATGTTATACACGTGGAGCCACCTTTCTCGTGTAATTACGCAAAATCAAGAAACAGTTGCTATGACATCTAACGGCTGTAAGTAAACGCTTTTTTAAATCACAAACTGCACAGAAATGAAGATGAACGAACGTCCAATGTAATGTCCGCTTTTAGTTGATCTTGTGTATACATAGATATGTATTTCTTTTAAATACCCTATCCAGTGGCAAAAGCTGTTCGGTAGCGCCAGGAGTGGCAGTACCGCCTTGAGCTACCGAAACTGTGTTATCACCCTGGTTGGTGGCTGATGAGGCTAGGGTATTGCACGTGCTTTCACATGTTGTATGATGAAAATAAAAAAAAATATATAAAGAAATGTGCATACATCCAAGTTTGCACATAGTTAAATGGTTTCAAGTATTTTTATCTAACATAATTCATTTGTTTGCACACTTAATTGGTTTCAATCACTGCTACATAATAATTCCATCTAACATTATTTGTTTGCACACAGTTGAAGGCCTTCAAGTATAGTAATAGTTAAATAGTTCTATTTGAGCCAAACAGGCACTACCACTCTGGGTCACATTGGATTTGGGAGTAATGGGAGCAAAGGAGTACTCTACATTTCATTAAGTTTTAGGATTGGAGCCTCACCATCAGATGCAGCTTACTGTTATATCCATGACACTCATTGTAGGGTTCTTATTCCTCTGCAGCGATGCATGGCATAATGGCTAAAGTCTTGAAGTAAACAAGTGAACTCCAGTTGCACTATTGCATTCACTTTGGACTAATACCCTTGATAAAAGTAGGAAACCTCGTCCCTTTCTACCTATGGGTTAAATAATACCACTGCTGTTCTTCAAGAAGGTTGGCTTTGGCACTAAATAACCTATGAAAGTTGATATGACATTAAATACTGAAACCAAACCATTGATTTGATAACAACCAGTAACTAAGTTGAACCTTAGTGAATCAAATATGCCTAGTGATTTATTTTTAGTGGTGAAGGCCAGTGTACCACAGGTTCTTAAAAAAACAAGAAACAAAAACAAACACTCATCAGATTATGAATTGAATTTTTCCTTTTAGACCAGCTGCATTATGAAAGCTAGTGACCAATTTGATATTTACCCACTGCAGGACAAAAGGAGAAATGGTTTCATTTGGTTGTTGATTATTTCGGTTTCATGGAATTTGTAGGGTATTTAATGCCAAATCCATTTTTATACAAATTATCAGTTCTAATTCAAACAATCCCGTTTAGCATGAGAACACAGTTTAATTGTCAAAAACATTTCTATTTCAAGTTATTCAGTTTATTCAAACAGTTCTAATTAAAACAATTCAGTTTAGCATAAGTACGCAGTTTAGTTCTATTTAACCTATAGATAGGGCCCTATCAGGTACTACCACTTGGGGCCAGAGTGGACCTGGGAGCGATAGCAATGAGGGGGTGCTCTACATTCCCCCAAACTCCAGCATCACTGGAACCTTACCATCAGGTTGTTTTGTGCCATATCCAGGACACTCGTGTGTGTGTGTGTAGGGGTCTTACCTCTTTCTAGCTGACTGGGCAAGATGGTTTCATATCATTTTACAAGGAAGCATTAATGCAAAGGTTTGTGCAGGTTTTGAATACAGCTCAATGAGTTCAGTTCCTAAGACCATAACAGTTATGGTGTGTGTGTGTGTGTGTATATATATATATATATATATATATATATATTCATTCATATCATGTGGCCAGCATGGATTGCCATGATTTTTCTCACACCATTCGTCCCCATCATCCATTGCTCCTAGCAGGTCTTCTAGACTACATCCTGTGTCCATACAGAGCTGTTGTAGGCAAGTTCTTGTTGTTTGGCCAACACTAGTACATCCATATGAAGGGGGTCCATAGAAGAATGTTACTTATGAGTTCGTTTTTGCTTTTCGATCAGAGTCCCACATGTTATGTCCATCTAATTTGGATGGTTTTAGAGATAGGTGGTAGGTGGCCATAAAGCTTCTGTTTCATGAGATGTTGCTTCCTGGATTTGTTCAATATAGCTCATAGCATTTTTGTGCAGTTCCTGCATACTTTTTTCTCTATATGCTTTGTTAGTGTCCATATGGTGCATCCATACAGTAGAATTGACAGAACTGCTGGTTGGAAGAAATTATGTTTTATTCTATCAGATAAGTCAACTTGATAGCAGTCCACACCTTTACTAGGTGCATATTGATGTCCCTTTCAGTTGATGAGACACTGCTTCAGAGGTATGTGTACTTGTCCACTCATCACAGAGAATGACCATTTCTTCATTATATATATATATATATATATATATATATATATATATATAAGACACACACACACACACGGGTGTCATTGAGGGAAATTAAATACTTGTATGAACTACTTATTCTATCACTAATTTTGATAATAATGGTAACAGTATTACCAAGTTTAAGTAGTAATATTACGAGTGAGGTTTTTGATCTAATAGGCCCTAATGTTAAAATAATAATAAATAAGTCAAATTTGGTATTAGTTTAACCAAGACAAACCTCACACTTTAAAAATCTTGAGATCTGCTGCCTTTTTGTTTGTAATAGTAAAGGACTTTAAATTATGATATTATATTAACACTCTGTATGATATGAAGTTAAAGACAAGACCCACAATTACATGTGAAATTGGAGTTTAGAATGATTCTGATATCCTTATCTTGGTTTTTGTAGAATTATAAAACAACATTACTTGCCCACAAAAAATGAAAATAAATAAAAGCAAAAATAAATAAAAACAATCCTAAAAGTTTGTTCTAAAATCAAATTTTAAGTTTTTATAAACAATGAATGTTCAGCTATTAGTCTCAGAAAAGATAAAAACCATGTCAGGCTATCCTAAAGCAAAGTGTACATGCGTGAGAGAGAGAAAGAGAGAGAGAGAGACCTTGTATCACATGTTTAGCAATCTAGTCTAGCCTAGACCATTCATAGTGAGTTTCTCACTGGATACACTATGCATGTGCCTTTATACAATAACTGAATTAAGCTTGGTAAAGAACCACACACACACATTATATATATATATATATATATATATATATATATATATATATATATATATATATATATATTCTAATGGTTGTGTTTTGATATTGGAATTGACAAACTGGGTTCAAGTTCTGGACAAGGCTGTTGGCATATCCCTTCATGCTAATGACCTTTGGTAAGGGATGAATCCATCTCTTCTTTCACCAGCTATGAGCAAATGGCAGACCAGACTGGGTTCTTTACTTTTAGTCAAGAAACTAAGTCTAGTAAAAGGAAAACTAAATTTAAACTGGTTGTTCTTGGATTAAAAAAAAAAAAAAAAAATTGACCTTGTATCACATTCTGTTTGAAGCACAGGAATTAAGGTATATAATACACACACATACACAGTTACTATAATTTCAACAAAGCTTCCAATGAAGTCTAGCATATTTAAGCCTTTCAACAGAATAGAAAATGGTAAACAATTATTTATTAATATATACTTGCCATTCAAAAGAGTCTGATAGAAGATAAATGCAGCTTGAGAGACAAAGGTTTGCTGTATCAATTTCAGTCTTTCTCAACAATAACTGCTCAAAAAATACTCTGGTTGTGAATTTCTGATTGGTACCCAAAAGCTGGGATGCAAGACCAAGTTAAACAACCCTTCTTCTGAGTATTTTGAATAGTGATTTTTCAAGGAAAGGAAGTCTCCCGCCTAACACTCAATCACATAGAAAATAGAAACAGCTTAATCTTCTCATTCTCACACTAAACTAAAATTAGTAAATACGTGGTCACACAAACACAATAATATTGGTTGTGCAATAGCTAGTCGTCATCATGGCAGTAGTAGTAGCAAAACATAACCCATTTTCTGGTTGACAGCTTTTGATGTGTAGAGAGAGAGAAAGAAAGAGAGGAACTGTTGAGGATACAAAGTTTCATTATTCCAATTTGTCTGACCATATCCAATCACTTGAAAAGGCAGAGGAGCACGTGTGTGTAAGTGTGTTTGAATGCTCTTCTGGTCACATATGTGTACCCCGTGGTTAAATCCACATCAGAACCTTATGGTGTGTACTTAGCCGGCCATGTGATTGATGATGTATCATGTCTCTTTAATTGTATTGTATCAGTAAATTTCTGTTCATACCAGACATGACCATATGAAACTCAAACACTATATGACCTATGAACCATTTATAAGAGATGATATTGATGCTTCCGTTTAGAGAGAGAGAGAGAGAGAGAGAGATTATATTAGTATTTTATATACATTATACTGAGAATTTGGATGATTCAAAATGAAGACTCCACAAAATTATCATTTAGTTGCAAATTGGATTGATATTGCTTTATTCTTAAAGTTAGAGCATTTTAAGTCTATTGCACTAATAAAATTTTAGCTACAATCTGCTATTTTTGCTGAGTTACAATAACTCACACAGACGTGTGTGCACGTGCATGATTACAAGCATGAAGATCTTTGTAATAAAAATACAAATATTTGTACATTTACACATAGATTATAAACTAGAATTCATATAGTAAACATATTTCTATATGTTTACATATAAATTCTGGGTTGTTCTCCTAGATAGGTTGTTTCCCCGAGAATAAAAAACCCAGTCTGCCCCACTATTTACTAGTTATTGTTTAATTAATTCAATAACTTTAAAAATAAAGCAATTTTTAGCCCCAAAACTTCCCAAATATCTCCCTCATATCCCTCCAACAAATCTAGGACAATCAACAGTCATTTCTTTTGATTACTTCAATAGCTCGAGTGGTATATTAGTGACTATATTTTTAATAATAATCAAAATAATAATACAAGACTTCTAGGTAGGAAAGTTGATCCACAGAGAATTTTGCAAGAGATTAAAAAAGTCTATGATGACAAATGGTATACACATAAAGAAAACAAGAATTTCTCCTGGAAAAGAAACTGGAAGAACTTGAGACCAAAAGAAGAAATGAGACCATCCAGACCACCGCATTCTTAAAATCAGGCAAAATACTTACAAGAGTTCAGGAGTTATTGTTACTGGTTATCATTTAATGGCATATCAACCATTGTGGGTTATTTAATACCAAATCCTATTTTTATTTAATTTGTAAGCAGTAAGTTGATAACTTTATTTTTAAATGATTAGTTAGAGATCATTTGTACATAGTTAAATTAGAATTCTTAAAACCATTTAACATCAGTAATTCTATTTATTAAGTATTCATATGTAATATAATTTGCACACAGCTAGATGGCTTCAAATAATAATAATAATAATCCTTAGTAAATGATTGAACAGTTCTATTTGACTCATAGATGGGATCCTAACAAGTACTACAACTATTATGAGTCAGAGTGGATCTGAAAGTAATGGCAATGAAGAAGTACTCCACATTCCCCAAAGCTCCAGAACTGAAGTCTCACCATCAAATGTAGTTTAGTAACATAGCCAAAACAATTGTTGATGGGAGGTGGTCTCATCCCTCTGCAGAGGGGCAGTTTGTGTATTCTACAGCCCCAGCTGATAGGGCAGTGCAAACCTGGAAACTTGCTGTCACTTAGATTTTAGAGAAAAAACCACAAGTTAAAACTAATGTGAAATACTTAGGAGTAAAATAATAATCATCATAAGACTACTTAGCAATAATTAACAAATGCAAAGAAAAATAATATAAATTCTATAAACTGAAAGTGACCGACATCAATTGGAGACAATCAAAGGCAGTATTTAAGTAAGAATTCATAATCGAGAGTTAGTATTTCATGATTCTTCCATCCTTACCAAATCAATGACCATCATGAAAAACTTGTCTGTTCTTGAAGAAACAATGGAATTCTTGAGGCAATTCCTTATTAATAATAAATACTATCTTTGCTGTGTACATACCACCCTTTCTTGCTCCTGATGTCTTGCGAATAAGCAGGAACCCAAAAGGCCTTGTAAACCACTCCCCATATGATACACTACAGTCCACCAATTGAACACACAGAAAAAGCTGTTAATTAATTGACACTAGAGAAGATGTGATAACAAATGTCACTTAGCACTTTTAACAGCTTATTGGCAAACAAGCACTGAGACAGTGCTGTAAACATATATATATATATACACACACACACAATAGCTACAGGGGAATCATCATATATTAACTTTGTTGACCTCTGGATTCTTGCTGGTCTTTATTTCATAAATAAGAGACAATGTAAGACATATAGGTGGAAGGGTGGTCTTGGTTGTTCTGATAAATAGATGGGTAGGAAGAAACAATATCAGGTAAAGGGGGTTGGGGGAAGTTTCTCCATCTTTTTATAGGTAGGGAGAGAAAAATACAAATAAAGATGCAGATAGAGTTTAAAGTAGCCTGAGAGAAAGAGGAAAAACAGAAAGAGAAAGGAGAGCCTTTCAGTAGAGAGAAGGAAAAAACACTTTAGAAAAGAAGAGAGAGAAATATTTCAGGAGAGATATAGAGAACACAGATTAAGAAGGGAGCTTTTTAAAGCAAGAGTGAATGAGTAAAGTGTCTTGAGAGAGGGAAGCAAAGAGGGCAAAGTTCTTACAGTAAAAAGAAATAGATAACTCTCAGAAAAAGAGAGAGAGAGAAATTGGATTGTTTTGTTTAATGGCATGTCACAACCCAGTTACCTAATTAATGCCAGAACTTGTTGAATATTTTCAAGATCTGGGGGTGTTTTCAATAAGGTTAGTAAAAGGTCTGCAGAGAAATTTATATGGTTATGATAATTCTGGTTTTGGCATTAAAGTGTTTGTAATATAGATTTTTTTCTTCTGTGGGTTGTTTATTTTTATTAAGTAGGGATATATGTGGTTTATATTTGATATTGGTTGGAATTATATTTTTATATATAGTTTTAGTATGTTTCATAATACATATGGTTCTTGGTATGTCACACACATTTGAAGTTCTTTTTTTCCTTTTTTAAAGGATGTATGAGTGTGTGATTAGATCTAATGTAGAATCTGAGTAAAATCACCCCATCTTGTTCTTTTATAACACTGGCACTATTCTCCCATGGTAAGGCGCCTCTGGTGGTGTAATGGTTAGCAAGCTCGGCTAGCAAACCTACATGAGTGAGTTCGAGTCATTGGGTGCCCCTTTCATATGGCCTTGTGCCACATCTAAGCAAAAAGCTTAGTAAATTTCCACTATTCTTCCATGGTAGGTTTGATGTAAAACAGTTTCAACACAAGTTCCATAACTTCTGCTACTCTTCAATGAATGATAAAGAGAACTAAGTATCCTAGCTCATTTTAATACTACTGTGACTTGGATGGTCTTAATTCTTCCTCTGATCTTCAGTTTCCACATTTTTTTTCTCTGGTTTTTGGATACCATATCACTTACATATTCCACAGCTTTTTCTGTTCTCTGGTAAGATCCATATATTTATTTTTTACTCAATTATCAGAGAGAAAGAGAGAGAGTTCTATATTGGTAGAATGTCAGACCAAGATATCTTAGAGATAAACAGAATCTTTGTCATTGGTTAGAGATGAAGAAACAGTTACAGAAAAGAAAAACCTCCAAATAAGTCGACAAGAGAGAAGTGGATAAAGGAAAGAAATCACCTTTCAAACAAATATTTGGAATATTGCAGATTTATTAGATTTATTCAAAATAAATCAACATTTTTTCTAAAGGTTTTATTTCTCAAGAGAAGATAAAAATGGAAGCAAGTTGACTCAAAAGAACTGGAAAAAGAAAGAACAGTAAATCATAGAATGAGTCTTTGATTTATAGATCCAGTGGCAAAATTAAATTGATTTTTGAAATTAATATACTTTTCATGAAAGGACACTTTCTATCTGCCTTTCAATTAGTGTGAGTGTGTGAGTACATGTAAATCAGCAATGTATACATTTCTATTTTGTGTGTAATTGAAATGATCTGCAGAACTATAGATAAAAGCTAAGCAGGTAGCCAGTTTTAACAGACTGGTCTAAATTACTTATTAAGTAAAATATTTTTTTAGATACTTAAATTATCCTGTCTATAAAAATAAACAAAAAATACTTAGCATTCAGCATTCTTTAAAAATATTAAATACAAATTTGTGTGTTGATATTTTCCCCCAAACCTGGAATTTCTTCTCCTCCACCCCTTAGAAAAAAAAACTGTTTTTATAGTAAACAGTCTACCTTCATATTTAATGTCTTACATGAGTAATGTATAAAAGGCCAGAATTTCAAAAACTACTCATTCTAGAATCCCCAGAGGTTATTTACATTAGAATATCAGATAATTTTCAATTTGGTTATTATAATAGAGGTGTCTGTTTTGATTTTATGGCATATCAACTATTGTTGGTTATCTAATGCCATTTTTTTTTTTTTTTTTTTTTTTTTTTTTTACACACATATGACTTGTAAACACAATTTGTAGATACACAGTTAAATGATCAAACAGTCCTATTTCTAACAATTCAGTTCAGCACAAGTTAAATGGTTCCAAGTATTGCTATCAATAACAATTCAATTAAAACATCAGTCATTTGTTTATATATGATCAAACAGTTCTTATTTCAAACAATTCAATTGAGCATGTCATTTGTTTCCTCTCTGTTTAAATGTCAAACAGTTCTATTTGACACAGATTAGACCCTATCAGGTGATATCACTCTAGGCCAGAGTGGATCTGGGAACAATAGCAATAAAAGGTACTCTACATTCCCCAAAGCTCCATAATTGGAGCCTCATCATTAGATTGTTTAGTGTCATATTAAGGACACTCATTGGTGGAGGAATCTTACTTCTTGGCAGAGATGCAGTTGGTGTATTCTACAGCCCCAGCCGACTGGGCTGGGGGTGCTTGTAGTGTAATTGTTATTGGACTTGGCTACCCAAGATCAAATCCTGAATGAGACTGTTTGCATTCTTTACAGTACTAACTAGAAAAGGTATGAAACCAAGTATTTGCCCTTCAGCCATGGGTAAATAGCACAATAGACTGGTTTCTTTAACTTTGGGGTTAGGTAACCAGACTAGAAGGAAAATAGAATTCAAATCAGTTGTCGGCCTGGAGAGAGAGAGAGAGAGATGTGCTCTGCAAGGCAATTCATGCTCAAGATAGGCTACATGTGTAGTGCATCTACAACCAAACTAGGTTACAAGACCATTGAAAGAATGTAAAAATAAAAAATAAAATAAATAAAAAATAAAATAAATAAATAAATAAAAATTCTAAGCCTCACCCAGATTTTAGATTTGTTACACATTTCTCACCTTTATACAGACCTTACCTGCACAGAAATCTTAAGTTTTTTTTAAAGTTTTATTAAAAGTGGTAGTGTGCTGCCACAACAAAAATGTTCAGCTATGCTCTTTCTGAATGAAGCTAGGAATTTGACCCTCAGCAATAGTCAGAGCTTTGCAAAAAGGATAGAATCTCAAACACTGCTCTTGAAAGATTGAAATAAAAATCTACTTGCTCATTCTCCCACTTGATAATATAAAAATTTTCAAATGGAAATATACAAATCAAATGGCCAATTTTTCAACATTAGCCTAATAGTCAAGTCACATTGAAAGCATCAATTTCTATCAGATCACCGAAAGTTAAGCAACAATTAGCCTATTTATTTATAAGATGGGTAGCCACTTAACAAGAGGAGAGTTCACATAGGGTAATGGCTAAAGTGCTAGACTGTGGCCACAAAGTAAGTAAATTTTAACTCCAGTTGTGCAATGATATCCACTTTCAGACTATTGGGAAAGGTATGATACCCCTTATCTCTCTCAGATATTGGTTAAATAGTATTACTGCTGTTCTTCTAGTTTTGTTAGTATTAAATAACCCACAAAGGTTGCTATGCCATTAAACAAAGCCAGGTCAAACCAAACCAAACCACTTAAGAACAGTAGATATTGTAGGCAACCAGATGCTGATGTGCAAGACTAAACAAAGATTAGTAAAAAACAAAACTAACTTAAACAGTTTCTGATGGTGTAAAGAATGAATTTGATTTGATGAGAGATCCTCATTAAATTCTTGTTGCATAGAACAATTTCTTACAAGAAAAGGGTAAAAAATAAAAACACCCCACAAATCACTATAAAGATATCCTAAAGACCTTAACCATTTTTAATGGTTGGGTTTTATGGCATATCAACCCTTGTAGGTCATTGAAAGTCAAATCCTGTTTATACACACACACACACACACACACACACACATTAAATTAGACCCATATATACTGGATTCTAGCAGGTACTAACACTCCAGGTCAGAGTGGACTGGGGAGTAATGGCAATGAAAGAGTACTCCACATTCTTCAAAACTTCTGGACTGGAGCTTCACCATCAGATGATTTAGTCTCATATTCAGGACACTCATTGGGAAGTGGGGTTTTTTTTTACCCCCTCTGCAGTGATGCAGTTGGTGTAATCTATAGTGCAAGAAAACTAGGCAGTAACTATTTTGGTTCAGTGCATTTGGCAACAAATTTATTGGTTAGAATACACTTTTGACTATAAAATAAAAAAAGCTTGCAAATAAAAGGATTTATAAGAGTTTCACAATTAACATACTATTTTGGTGTCAGTGGGTATATCTCACAACTGTTCACAAAAACCTTTTTATGACCTGATACTTTTAAAAATGACTAAAATTTAAGTATATATAAGTTAGAAATTACCATGACGAGAAAATCCGGCATACACCTACATGTGACATACGGAGCACTGAACAGCTGTTTGGACCTTATTAGGTCTCATCAGCAGTGCACACCGTGATATCTACCACTGGAGATCGAACCAACAACCACAGTATGCAGAAGCCGAAACTCTACCACTGGGTTCATGCCACGTATAAGCGATACCGAATTAACAACATGACTTGTTAATACGGTATCGCTTATACGTGGCATGAACCAGTGGCAGAGTTTCGGCTTTTGCATACTGTGGTTGTTGGTTCGATCTCTAGTGGTAGATATCACGGTGTGCACTGCTGATGAGACCTAATAAGGTCGAAACAGCTGTTCAGTGCTCCATATGTCACGAGTAGGTGTGTACCAGATTTTCTTATGGTAATTTATAATTTAATATATCAATTCCTCCATTCATAATTATATATATATATATAAGTAAAGTTGGCGACTTTAGTTAAGGGTAACCTGAAGGTTCCTTTTTCAATAGCTACTACACCAAGGTGTAGGAGAGGGTGCTACTCCATTCCCAGGATTGCTCCACTTTACTCTTGATCCTCACCTTATAATGTTGAGTGCTAAGCAAGGCGACATCAAGTACTATTTTTTGAGTCTTTGGTATGACTCAATGTGGGATTGAACCCTGGTCTCCTGGACCATTGGTGAACACACTATTCATTAGGCCAATATATATCTTAAATTTTCAGGGCTGGAGTATATCAAACAGGGGGTGGAGTTTAAATATCACACAAGATGCAAAATTTTGAAGTAACGTGGACTAAAGTTGCATCTTGGTTTCACCTATTAAGTTTTCTTCCCTTTTCGCATGAAACTACACCTGTGTATCTGAATGACAGATGTATCATGGGATGCAGAAAGGAATGCAGTAAATAGTTGTTTCAATCATTGTACCATTCAAATGGGTAAATAGTTATTGAAAAGAACACAAACATGAATGCATACATATTAAACAAGGCCATTAAAGTTTACCATCAAAGAATAGGAGGTCAAGAATAGGTCTTTTAAATTGATCGAACGTTTACTGCTATGCAAATAATACCGATTTGAATATGAATAGGGTGCTACAGCACATCAAAATCTATATAGGCTATGCAGAAACACACTCTTTCAACCCCAGGGAGTTGACAGATGTGCACACACACCAAATCTTCTGACCCTACCCCCAATCTGACCTATTATAAATACGTTTAAGTTTTTTTAAGTGAGACTTGTCAGGTGAACACACAGGCATCATTGAAAGAGTGTCTCAGATAATCATTGAGAAACCATGTTGCTGCAAGATGTAACTACTCATACCAAATTTAAGTTTCCAAACTTCAAAAGAAAAAAAACAAATAACAAATTATACACATCTAAATAAATAGTATTTAGGGTCCAGAGTAGTAATTCCAGATCTTTTTGGTTTCTTTATTTAATATCATATCTTTCAACTTGAGATTGAAAATTATACAGCATCGTTGCTTTGAAAAGACTAACAATCTAGGCAAAAAACAAAAATGCTTAAATAAATTATTGCTGTATATTTATTTATTACTCTAGTTAATTAGACTAATTCAATAAACCAGTTTCTGATATGTACTGTTGTAGAGAGGGTATCCAATAAAAACAATAATCAATGCGAAGCAATGTCGCCAGAGAGTAACTACTCATGCAAAATTTAAATTTTCCAATTTCAAAAGGAAAAAAATTTACCAAATTATGCACATTTAATTAAATAGTAGTAATTAGATTTATAAGTAGTTACAGTTAGGATTAATAATCTAGGCAAAAAATAAAAATGTTTAAATCAAGAAATCTAAGTATATTCTTATTTATTTTTTGGATAAAGCTTTAGTCAGTTAAGCTTATTCATAAATCTTGTGTCTGGTGCACATTGTTGTGAAAGTGACAACCCAAGAAAGTTGTGATACAGATTAAATATAATTAGGAAGATTAAGTATAATACTAGTTAAAGACAGAAACACTTGGAACTTGATCAAAAATCAAATAATAATATGGCACAAATATGTTAACAGTCCACGGCACATGGGAAAATATCCTGCCAGCATGTTACACCAGATAGTTTGAGAAGCACTGATCCATAGGATCTTGGATTTTAGAAAAGAAGGATTACTCTTGCACTATTGCTATATAAGAAATAAAAGTATCCTGAAAAAGGATTGGAGGATCTTTTCCAAAATGAAATAAGGAGAAAGGAAGGGTGAGGTTTGATAATTTTTGATAGTCTATAAGGAGTGATTTTTTTTAACACGTAGCTTATCCTGGAGTCATGGAAGAAGAGTCGGGGGGAGAAAAAAAAAAAAAAGGAAAAATGTTTGGCAGAAATACAGGGCAAAAATTGTTCCATTGAAGCGCAGTACAGTAGAATCACACTGCAATGAAAGCTACAGATTTGCATTTCCCAAGAGTTGCATATGACCCAACCCATTCCGGTTTGGGCTAGTAAGAGCAGAGATTGTGAGGAGGTGAACGAACAACGAATGTGCTTTGGGCTTTTTAGACGAAAAGGATGGAGATGTAAAGAAATTTTGGACAAAAGAGAAAAAAAGAATGAAGCAACCATTGAGTCAACCAAATATATTGACTCGGCCACAGATATTCAATAAAATTTTTTTCTTTATTTTATTTTTTTTTTCACTTGCTTGTGTATGCTTGAGTGAGTGAGAGAAATATAAATAATAGAAAAAGAAAAGAGAAAATAGAAAAGATTAGTAAAAAAGATGGAGAGGAAATAGAAAAAAATGTAATCATGAAAATGGAGGACTCAAGATATAATGCAAAGCAAGGTAAGGCTACATGAAAAGAGAAAGAAAATAAAGGGAGAAAAAGAGGGAGAGCAAAGAAAGGATTAGAGAGGAAGGAAAAGAAAAGGAAAGCAAGGGAACAAAAGGAGAGAGAGAAGAGAACAAAACCAAAGAGAAGGGAACAAAAGGAAGGGAGAGAAGAGAAATAAAGGAGAACAAGAAACAGTCAACAAAGATGTAAAAAAAAAGATAAGTTAAAACAACAAAACTGACAAAAATAGATTCCTTTTTAAATTTAGAAAAGAAAAATATCACAAGAACGGAAAGTAAACGTTTGGTGTCAAAATGGAATAAAATAAATATATATACACACACACACACACACACACACACACACAGAGGAAAAAAAAAACAAAAAACAAACATGCCAAATACAATATGAAAAAGAAAATCAATGTTGCATATATCTGAAAAACACCAAGTTTAAAAACTGTCATCAGCCATAAAATGGAAATGTTTCTTTGACAGAACCCCCCTTCCATTTTTTCCCCTTCAATGCCCGAGAATTCTAACACCTTCAAATATTACATCCAAAACTCAAATAGATAAACACGCACCCGGTTCCCTTTATTACTTTCCAATTGAATATAAAATAAGTAAAATTTTGAAGGTCTATTCATCATGATCTTAAACACCATAGCCATCATCATGACTAAGTTTTTGTATCTTTCTCTCTTTTTTTATCTATTTCATATGCAGACAGGATCAGCCCAAAAGGCAGTATGTGGAAATTTCAACTGGATCCATTTATTTGTTCTAGGCTAACCCCTTCAGCTAGAGTAGGGACACACTAAGTAGAACAAAAGAAATTATTGTATTTCATTAGCTAATAAAAGAATTATTTTAATATCATAATAGACAAATAAAAGCATTTTGTCAGGATGAAATAACAGGAAAGCTAGTCTAACTAATTACCACTGAGTAGTGAGGTTAATTCTCACAAGGTGGCTCATACTTATGCCACATCTAAGACCCACTTAATTTTAGATATGTCAGACTAAGCAAAGCTTAGTAAATTCAATCAAAGCAGATCCATGGTTCAATTCTAGATTTAGGCAAGAATATTAACTGCATGTAAATTGAATATCTTAGTAGATAGGATTTAAAAAAAAAAAAAAATGTATATATATTTTTATATTAAACTTACAAATGGGATCATTGTTTAGCTCTCTGCTTTACTCACAGAAAACATAGATGAAAGAGAGAGAGAGAGAGAGATACAAAGAAGAGAGAGAGAGAGAGAGAGATACAAAGAAGAGAGAGAGAGAGAGAGAGAGAGAGAGAGAGATACAAAGAAGAGAGAGAGATACAAAGAAGAGAGAGAGATACAAAGAAGAGAGAGAGATACAAAGAAGAGAGAGAGAGAGAGAGATACAAAGAAGAGAGAGAGAGAGAGAGATACAAAGGGGAGAGAGAGAGATACAAAGGGGAGAGAGAGAGAGATACAAAGAGGAGAGAGAGATACAAAGGGGAGAGAGAGATACAAAGGGGAGAGAGAGATACAAAGAAGAGAGAGAGAGAGAGATACAAAGAAGAGAGAGAGAGAGAGATACAAAGGGGAGAGAGAGAGATACAAAGGGGAGAGAGAGAGATACAAAGGGGAGAGAGAGAGATACAAAGGGGAGAGAGATACAAAGGGGAGAGAGAGAGAGAGAGAGAAACAAAGGAGAGAAAGAGAGAAACAAAGGAGAGAAAGAGAGAAACAAAGGAGAGAGAGAGAGAGGAGAGAGAGAAACAAAGAAGAGAGAGAGAAAGAGAAACAAGGAAAAGAGAGAGAGAGAAACAAGGAAGAGAGAGAGAGAGAGAAACAAGGAAGAGAGAGAGAGAGAGAGAAACAAGGAAGAGAGAGAGAGAGAGAAAGAAGGAAGAGAGAGAGAGAAACAAAGAAGAGAGAGAGAGAAACAAAGAAGAGAAACAAAGAAGAGAGAGAGAGAGAAACAAGGAAGAGAGAGAAACAAGGAAGAGAGAGAGAGAGGAGAGAGAGAAACAAAGAAGAGAGAGAGAGAGGAGAGAGAGAAACAAAGAAGAGAGAGAGAGAGGAGAGAGAGAAACAAAGAAGAGAGAGAGAGAGGAGAGAGAGAAACAAAGAAGAGAGAGAGAAAGAGAAACAAGGAAGAGAGAGAGAGAGAAACAAGGAAGAGAGAGAGAGAGAGAGAAACAAGGAAGAGAGAGAGAGAGAGAAACAAGGAAGAGAGAGAGAGAGAGAAACAAGGAAGAGAGAGAGAGAGAGAAACAAGGAAGAGAGAGAGAGAGAGAAACAAGGAAGAGAGAGAGAGAGAGAAACAAGGAAGAGAGAGAGAGAAACAAAGAAGAGAGAGAGAGAAACAAAGAAGAGAGAGAGAGAGAAACAAAGAAGAGAGAGAGAGAGAAACAAAGAAGAGAGAGAGAGAGAAACAAAGAAGAGAGAGAGAGAGAGAAACAAGGAAGAGAGAGAAACAAAGAAGAGAGAGAAACAAAGAAGAGAGAGAAACAAAGAAGAGAGAGAAACAAAGAAGAGAGAGAAACAAAGAAGAGAGAGAAACAAAGAAGAGAGAGAGAGAAACAAAGAAGAGAGAGAGAGAAACAAAGAAGAGAGAGAGAGAAACAAAGAAGAGAGAGAGAGAGAGAAAAACAAAGAAGAGAGAGAGAGAGAAAAACAAAGAAGAGAGAGAGAGAGAAAAACAAAGAAGAGAGAGAGAGAGAAAAACAAAGAAGAGAGAGAGAGAGAGAAAAACAAAGAAGAGAGAGAGAGAGAAAAACAAAGAAGAGAGAGAGAGAGAAAAACAAAGAAGAGAGAGAGAGAAACAAAGAAGAGTGAGAGAGAAACAAAGAAGAGAGAGAGAGAGAGAGAGAAACAAAGAAGAGAGAGAGAGAGAGAGAGAAACAAACGAGAGAGAGAGAGAAACAAACGAGAGAGAGAGAGAGAAACAAACGAGAGAGAGAGAGAGAAACAAACGAGAGAGAGAGAGAGAAACAAACGAGAGAGAGAGAGAGAAACAAACGAGAGAGAGAGAGAGATAGAGAGAAACAAACGAGAGAGAGAGAGAGATAGAGAGAAACAAACGAGAGAGAGAGAGAGAGAGAGAAACAAACGAGAGAGAGAGAGAGAAACAAACGAGAGAGAGAGAGAGAAACAAACGAGAGAGAGAGAGAGAGAGAGAGAAACAAACGAGAGAGAGAGAGAAACAAACGAGAGAGAGAGAGAAACAAACGAGAGAGAGAGAGAAACAAACGAGAGAGAGAGAGAAACAAACGAGAGAGAGAGAGAAACAAACGAGAGAGAGAGAGAAACAAACGAGAGAGAGAGAGAAACAAACGAGAGAGAGAGAGAAACAAACGAGAGAGAGAGAGAAACAAACGAGAGAGAGAGAGAGAGAAACAAACGAGAGAGAGAGAGAGAGAAACAAACGAGAGAGAGAGAGAGAGAAACAAACGAGAGAGAGAGAGAGAGAAACAAACGAGAGAGAGAGAGAGAGAAACAAACGAGAGAGAGAGAGAGAGAAACAAACGAGAGAGAGAGAGAGAGAAACAAACGAGAGAGAGAGAGAGAAACAAACGAGAGAGAGAGAGAGAGAAACAAACGAGAGAGAGAGAGAGAGAAACAAACGAGAGAGAGAGAGAGAAACAAACGAGAGAGAGAGAGAGAGAAACAAACGAGAGAGAGAGAGAGAGAAACAAACGAGAGAGAGAGAGAGAGAAACAAACGAGAGAGAGAGAGAGAGAAACAAACGAGAGAGAGAGAGAGAGAAACAAACGAGAGAGAGAGAGAAACAAACGAGAGAGAGAGAAACAAACGAGAGAGAGAGAAACAAACGAGAGAGAGAGAAACAAACGAGAGAGAGAGAGAAACAAACGAGAGAGAGAGAGAAACAAACGAGAGAGAGAGAGAGATAGAAACAAAGAGGAGAGAGAGATAGAAACAAAGAGGAGAGAGAGATAGAAACAAAGAGGAGAGAGAGATAGAAACAAAGAGGAGAGAGAGATAGAAACAAAGAGGAGAGAGAGATAGAAACAAAGAGGAGAGAGAGAGAGAGAAACAAAGAGGAGAGAGAGAGAGAAACAAAGAGGAGAGAGAGAGAGAAACAAAGAGGAGAGAGAGAGAGAAACAAAGAGGAGAGAGAGAGAGAGAGAGAGAGAAACAAACGAGAGAGAGAGAAACAAAGAGGAGAGAGAGAGAAACAAAGAGGAGAGAGAGAGAAACAAAGAGGAGAGAGAGAAACAAAGAGGAGAGAGAGAAACAAAGAGGAGAGAGAGAGAGAAACAAAGAGGAGAGAGAGAGAAACAAAGAGGAGAGAGAGAGAGAAACAAAGAGGAGAGAGAGAGAGAAACAAAGAGGAGAGAGAGAGAGAAACAAAGAGGAGAGAGAGAGAGAAACAAAGAGGAGAGAGAGAGAGAAACAAAGAGGAGAGAGAGAGAGAAACAAAGAGGAGAGAGAGAGAGAAACAAAGAGGAGAGAGAGAGAGAAACAAAGAGGAGAGAGAGAGAGAAACAAAGAGGAGAGAGAGAGAGAAACAAAGAGGAGAGAGAGAGAGAAACAAAGAGGAGAGAGAGAGAGAAACAAAGAGGAGAGAGAGAAACAAAGAGGAGAGAGAGAGAGAAACAAAGAGGAGAGAGAGAGAGAGAAACAAAGAGGAGAGAGAGAGAAACAAAGAGGAGAGAGAGAGAGAGAAACAAAGAGGAGAGAGAGAGAGAGAAACAAAGAGGAGAGAGAGAGAGAGAAACAAAGAGGAGAGAGCGAGAGAAACAAAGAGGAGAGAGCGAGAGAAACAAAGAGGAGAGAGCGAGAGAAACAAAGAGGAGAGAGCGAGAGAAACAAAGAGGAGAGAGCGAGAGAAACAAAGAGGAGAGAGCGAGAGAAACAAAGAGGAGAGAGAGAGAGAAACAAAGAGGAGAGAGAGAAACAAAGAGGAGAGAGAGAGAGAAACAAAGAGGAGAGAGAGAGAGAAACAAAGAAACTAGAAAGAGAGAAATACAACATGGGAAGAATGAAAGACTATAAAAATGAAGATAACTGCAATTGCAGATCTTTAAAAAAGAAAATTACTAAAATCAAATCACAGTTAAACCTGAACATCTTTCCAACCCCAATCAACCCAAAGACTATGATAATTGTCATCACCATGTTCACTGCCAAATCAATTCAAATTAATTAGGCTTCAAAGTGACTGTCCCTGCTGCTGCTCTAAATACAATTATTCACAGACTAACTAACAGAACAAAATGAACATTATTTTTCTAATAAGCTTAACTGAAATGAAGAACTCTACACAAAAAAGCAAGTTTTGTAATGAAAGCTTGTTGATTTAGACTTGTTCCAAACATAAATTGATGATCAAACCAATAAATAACTTATGTTTTCTTCAAAGTTAAATGACTTAAAGAATTTCTTACAACAAAATGTAATAGTTAAATTTTTGTTGAGATCTCCAGGCTATAATTATAAGGAAACTATCAAAAATTAGGAGTCTACATTTATATGGTTCATACTGTAAGTCTTTGGAAATGACGATCATATAGTTAAAATTTGATCTAAGTCTTTTAATTAAATTGTTGAATAGATTTTCCATAATAATTAAAATCATTTCTTTCCATAAAAAAAACATAACAAAACAAAAAAAAAACAAACAAAAAATAGATGTATAATTTCTGTAGTATGCTGTCTTTCATGCAATGACATGTGAAGATTATCCTGTAAGTTCATTTCTCAGTTTACATCTAGATATGACCTTGTGCCAGACTAACCAAAGAGTAACATGAAATAAAAAAGGAGGAGCGAGCGAGAGAGAAAGAGTAAGCAATTGTGAGGTTCCTATTATCACTAGTGATCAGTGAGTAAAAGCCAAGATTTTGAAAATTAGTTTGCACACAATTAAATGGTTAAACAGTTCCATTTGACCCACAGAGGAGACCCTAACAGGTACTGCCACTCCAAGTCAGAATGAACTTGGAAGTAATGGCAAGGGATACTCCACATTACCCAAAGGTCCAGGACTAAAGCCTTACCATCAGATGGTTTAGTGTCATATCCAGGATACTTGTTGGGGCAGGTCTTATCCCTCTGCAGAAATACATAGTCAGTGTATTCTACAGCACCAGCCAACTGGGTTGAAGGGCACATTGATCATTAAGCCATAGTTAGCAAGCTCATCTCACAGACCATGGCTACTGTAGTGAATTTAAAACAGGTGTTATTTTAAACTTATAAATATATAGAAGAGGTAGTTCATATGTAATGGGTGTGTATAACTGACTTACATTTGATACCCCCACCCCACAAGAAAAAAAAAATTCTATTCCTCGTCATATTTTAAAAAATTCACACTAAGCATACACTCCTCTTTTTCCTACAAACTGATTGTAATATGAACTTGGCACTTTTGATATAAGTTTGGATATACTCATACTATATCAGTTGAGTAACTCTTAAACAACAGAGCAAGTTTAAGCTCAAAGATTGATACCTAACCTTGTTTGCCTAAAATGATATCTAACATAATATTTACCGCCACAAAAGCAGGAAGAGACAAAAGTCTATTTTTAAGTGGAGTACAGGTACTTTGAATTTAGAGTTTTCTGTTTCCTATATGGGTTGCTATAACAAGCTTAAAAAAACCAATGAACCATACTATTTACCTGGAAAGGGAACATATGGATTCATGCCTTTCCCATGTAGCAAAATGAAAGACTTTTCTTGTCCAGGATTTGAACTCTGCTTATTGCATACAAATAGAATCTAATTTCATACAATGTGTTAAACTATGGTGTCTCTACTTGGACTAGCTTCTACTAAACCTATCAGTTACATAATTACAATGGCATAAATAAAATCTAAGGTTTTTACTAGGAAACAAAGCAATTACTCTCAGGATACACCAAATATATACAGGTAACTATTAATTTAAGCAACTGATTGGTAGATTTTGCTTTTGACCTCAACCCCTAATTAATCTCATAAACCTGTGTAGGTAAATAATCCCATTATTTATGACTGGAAGTATATTAGGTATACTACAGTTTGTATAAGTTTTATTTATAAGAAAAAAAGAAAAAAAGCTATAATTGTTAGCTTACCATTTTGTTGGAGGATAACTAAGTTCATCAACATCACGAAAGGTCAACCGATACATACATAAAGTAGTTAACTTTCCACAAATCAGAAAATAAACTTACCTGAAAGAGAATTAAAAAAAAGAGAAATTATTAGTAATGAATTGAAGAATGAAATTATTTGATCAATATTATCAATAATTCAAATCAATTTTCAATATTAATTCAGAAATCATACATTGAATTTGAGTCAGAGTAGATAGTAGTTTTATTGGTAAATAATTTTTACAAAGAATTTGTGAGATTTTGGTGACTCCAAGTTGATTTCACCATAAATATTATAGATTAAGAGCAGTACCCGTGGAAATTCCATGGAATACAAAGTCATGAACTAAAACTATGAATAAATTCCTGAGAAATTATTTCAATTTTGAAATTACCTGAATAAATAATAACACATATACAAAAACCAAAATAAAGTAATTATACAATTTTAAAAAACAAAAAGCTTAAAAAGGGGAAAATTTTAATTTTTAATCTATGAAATTTAACAGGAAAATATCCAACTACTTAAAATAAATATATATATACTGAGAACCAGTTGTGATGGTGGGTATCACTTAGCAACCAACTTGATACCCCAAAATATATATGTAAAAGTTCAAAAATAAGTACACCACACTAATATATAAACATCTTCATACGAGTAGGATGTTATATGAGGTCAATTCTTTTTTAAAGCAGGGTCAAACTTAGAATTTTCATTCTCTTAGACTGGTTGCCATACCAAGGTTAAAGAGCTCAGTCTAGTATTTACCCATAACTTTAGGAAGAATACTTGGATGTATACCTTTTCCAAGGATAGTAGAACTTTGTGGAATGCAAAAAGCCTCATCCAGGATTTGAACTGGTCATGGTATTCATTTCCTGTGATACTAACCATTACAACATGAATGCTCCTTGGAGATTATATATACACACACACTAGTTAAAATTTAATGGTAAAAACAGCTCTAAATTCTGAAATCTTCAGTGTTCAATACACACACAAAAAAAAACGCAAGGCAATATCATGATATATTATCAATCATAAAAAAATGCAAGGCAGAAATTCACATGTCAGATGAGTGCATTATCAGCCCATCTGACAACCCTAGTTGTGAGTTTTTACTTTACATCTTTTATAAGTGATTATATATATATATATATATATATATATATATATATATATATATATATATATATATATATATATATACACACACACACATACACACAATTTTATTTTTTGGTTGTATAGTTAAGTAATAAATGATACCGAATATCCATTTTGATTGTTTAATGTTCCATTAGAAATAATAAAATCCTAGTATCTTTGCTTTACAAGAAAGTCAATGTTTTATGAAAATTATTAGAAGTGTACTTTTTTATGAGTGATAGTGTAAGATTTACTAATATCTGTTTTGATCATATAAAGTTCCACCAGAAATAACAAAATCCTGGTATCTTTCATTTTGAAGAAAATTAACTTTCTTTAAAAATTGTTTTTTTTTTGTTTTTTTTTTTTTTTTATTTAGGTGTACTTATTTATGGGCCATATTATATCTGGCCAAGTACCAAACAACATGATTGGTTAAAGAAAAAAAAAGTTCAGTGAGCAAGATATTTTCAAGAATTGCAAAAACTAATAATCAGAAAACTATAAAATGGTAGCAGCAACTGATGTGTTCTTTTACAGTTATGCAAAGGAAATATGCATGACTGCAACCTTTCTTGCAGTTCTATTTGTTTTTTTTTTTTTTGGTTTTTTTTTAATGGTCTTCTCAAAAGATGGAGAGGATAGTGGGTTATGTTGTATAAATCACTGCAGTGAAAATTGATTGATATTCTTAGAAACGTGTGACTGCTTTGTTACAATGACATTTTAAAAATACGTAGATCAATAAAAGAAAAAAAGAAAGAAAAACATCATGATTCAGTCGTTTATCGTACAGTTCAGTTCGTAAATAAAACACGGAAACTGATAATCAATTTTAGTAAAGTTAAACTAATCAAATCTTACGAGCTGGTTTTCCCACTCAAGCAGAATTATCAATGTTTATCTTGGAAAATTCGCTTAAAAAATATATTGCTTTCCAAATTTTCCGAGAGATTCCTCAATTTGGTTTTTAGCAGTAGCTATTCTTTATTTGTACTTTATGGCTGAGAAATCTCAAAAATTTGGATTTATTATGAAGGGTGATTGTTCGGGAGGGTTGGAACAGTCAGAAAAGTTTCCTTAACCATTTAATAAAGAAAAAGAAATATGAAACTTATTAGCGAGGACCTAATATATTGTGCATATAGTGTAGTAGTTAAACTAGATGAGCAAACTATTGTTAGTGAGTTTAATTCTCAGTGGGTGAAGGGGTCCACAGGAGTACGTCACATATGACTTTGTCCCTACTTCTCCAGCAGTGTCCCACATGTCTGGTTCATCTAACTTGGATAGTTTTTGTGATGGGTGGTAAGTGGCCGTACAGCTGCTGCTTTGTGGGGTGCTGCTTCCAGGA
Organism: Sepioteuthis lessoniana; assembly: GCA_963585895.1. Lineage (NCBI taxonomy): Eukaryota > Metazoa > Mollusca > Cephalopoda > Myopsida > Loliginidae > Sepioteuthis > Sepioteuthis lessoniana. The sequence continues at coordinate 33,371,894 of OY757939.1, forward strand.
CTTGTTCAATATTGCTTGCAGCATTCTTGTGTAGTTGCCATCAAGATTTTTCTTCATACGTTTACTTAGCGTTCATGTAGTGCATCCATATATCAGTATTGACACGACTACTGCTTGGAAAAAACTACATTTCATCAGTCAGGTCTGTCTTCCATATGACTGATAGCCTATCGATAGCTGTCCATGTCTTTGCTAGTTGCGTGTTGATATTTGTCTCAGTTGATGAGACACTGCTTCCGAGCTCGGTGAACTTGTCTACTAGTTTCAGAGAGCAACCATTTAGTGTAGAGATGTCGCTTCTTTGATTAAAGCCCATATATTCTGTCTTGTGTGGATTGACATGAAGTCCTATGCCTGCAGCTGCTCATTCCAGACTATGAGCATGATTTCGACATGGGCAAGTGTATTTGCCAGAAACGTTATGTCATCGGCATAGTCTGCGTCCATAATTGTTTGTGCAGGGTACCTTCTGCTACTTTCCTTTGTCAGCTTGAAATAATCTGTTCTATAAAAAGTTGAAATCTTAAGCAGTCCATTTAGAAAGCACAGTAGTTTGACCATGACTAGCCAAAAAGGTCAGAATTAAAAAAAAAAATTTGGAGGAGAACAGATATATATCATTCGGAAGATTTTAAAATGGAAACAATGATAAATTGTGAAAACATTTTAACAAATAAGATAATATGCAGAAAGAATAACACTTATTTTTGCATGTCCTAGTGGACTAAGTATTAACCTAATCCCTGTTACAATGTCAAATTTTCAGCAGAGTTAAGCTGGTTTCAATTCAGAGTTTTCCTTCTAGACTGGTTACAGTACCAATCTGTAAAAGTTCATCAGTCAGTAATGCTTGTATTAATTCCTGACCACTGACAATCCTTATCTCATTCCTAATTAGCAACACACTGCTCAAAAGAAGAAACTCACATACATACACATACTGAGATATGCAGAGACACAATGATAGAGGCAGATGTTCATAATCACATACGGAACACACACCTTTTGATGCATGTATTTACCTAACATCTCTGCCACGAGCAGGATGTGACACAAGGTCAATTTTTAAATGAGTTAAAGCTGGTTTGAATTCAGAGTTTTCCTTCTCCTAAACCAGTTGTCATACCAAGGCTAAAGAGGAGCTTAGTCTATCCTATTTATCAAGAGGAGAAGAGATTGATTCACACCATTCATAATGTCAAGTGCATGAAGTAAAACACTAACAGCCACATCCAGGATTTGAACTCTGTTCACCAAGTTCATTTCCCACAATAATAACCATTACACCATGACTGCCTCCACATGGGTACTTTGAGTTTAGTTTCTTTGTTTAATGGCATATTAAAATTTGTGGGTTATTAAATGTCAAAACCATCCTTAAAGAATAACAGCAGTGATACTATTTAACACATAGCTAGGAGGAATAAATGGGTTCATACTATTTTTCAAGGGTGTTAGCACAACTGGAATTTAAACCAGTATTGTTTAAAAGCTTGTCTTGTGAAATTAAGTTTCAAAATAGCAGCACTATAAGATATTTTAGTTTCAATCCATATTAGAGCATCTTTCAGAAAACTATTATTGCTTATGGCATTAAGGACTTAGAAAAAGCATGAATTATTTCTGTGGCCAATTCTAAAGTAAAACATTCAACTTGTTAGGATATATTTTTCCTTTCACTTGAGCATTGAAAAAGGCTTGAACCCAATTCTTACTGTACTTAGCCTCAATATGAAAACACCATCATAGGCTTGTCATATCATTGAGGAATAGTAAACATGTAAAATAATACAGGAAGTAATTTGAGAACCTATCTGTTTATTTATATCTACTTGGCCAAATGATGGCTGCTATATCTATTGTCAGTCATGAAAAAACATCAATACAGTAATGCATTCTCTAAATATTATAGTCAAGGAGAAGGAATGATAAAAAGTTTGGTGGGAAAGAAAAAAAGGGGATCCAATTGTCCTCTCCCCTTTAACGATACGTCGTCAGAATTCCTCCGCGGCTATGCTCACACACTGTGGCAACAGGTTATCCCTATTCTTTTCATCTTTGATTTCTGATGATTAAAGACTAGATTGGCTGAGTGATAAAAGAGAACTGGTCCTTTGTAGACATTGCAAAAAGTATGTAATTTGCTGAGGGCAAACCAGTTATATAAGATCTAGAGCAAGACTCTCATAAGTGATTTGCTGTGAAAAGAAACCTAAAAAATAAGGACTAGCAAGGTACTACTAATCTGACGCCTGTCATGGCTTGGCTATTGTTGGTACTTATTACATTATGATGGGGAGGGGAAAAAAGCACACACGCACTATATATATATATATATATATATATATATAAATAAAGAAGAAAAGAACAGAAAATAAAATATACTTATATATTTTTTTCAATTTACCAATAACTAATATTTCCCTGATAAAGAAAAATAAGAAAACAAACATAACTTATTTATTAAAGATGGCTTATCATATAATTAAGCAGTTACATTGCCCGACATATTTTCTCCCTTCTTTATATATATATATATATATATATATAAAAATAAAAATGGTCAAAGAGAATTCTTTGGACTAGTCTTGGAATATCTGTCTCATATTTCCATCTTGAATCTCAATTTTTCCAGCAACTATTTGTTTGATATACTTAACTGTCTGCAAGAGAGCAAACAAGAGAATCATCTCATAAACAGATCTTAAAAAAGGTTGTTTGTTCAACATAAAGACGATTAATTCAAATGGAATACTTTAAAAATAATCCATAAAAAAATTATTCCATAAAAATCTTACTTCAATCTGTATATATACATTTATCAAATCCTTGTAAAATTCTGTTTATCTTTTACCATAGCATAGGAAGAATATTGACTAGGTTAAGTTAGATTATTTACTTTAATGGAATATCAACCCTTGATAGTTATTTAATGCCAAAGCCTATTAATACATGTACATAATTCTTAAACTAACAGTTTGTAGTTTTATTTGTAAATGAATTAGAGCTCATTTTTTGCACAGAGTTAAATGGTTTCATCTAATACTAATAATTCTATTCCATATCAATCATTTGTTCATTTGTTTGTATGCAGTTAAATAATTTCAAGTATAGTAAATTATCAAATAGTTCTATTTGAACCATTAATAGTACCCTAACAGGTACTATCACTCTGGTTCAGAGTGGATCTGGGAGTAATGGTAAAGCTTCAAAACTGGAGCCTGATCATCGGATGGTTTAGTGTCATATCTAGGATACTTGTTGGGAAGTAGGGGTCTTACCCCTCTGCAAAGATGCAGCCAGGATATTCTAAAGCCACAGTCACCCGGGGCTAAGGCACCTCTGGTGGTGTAATGGTTAGCAAGCTCGACTAGCAAACCTACACGAGTGAGTTAGAGTCTCATTGGGTGCCCCTTTCATATGGCCTTGTGCCACATCTAAGCAAAAAGCTTAGTAAATTACCACAGTCACCCGGGGCTCAAAATACTACAGTGAGTCAAAAGTTTTGCAATCATTTGTAAATATGAGACACAATCCAGCAACACACAGATACTATTACTGGGGTTGTAAAGGTGACAAATCATACTGGACTGCGAGATACCAAGCTCATCTGATACTCACCAGTTTAGGCCTCAATGGGTTAGAGCACAACCTTGGAATTTATGGTTTTAAGGCTTATCTCATCTTTCCTGATTGTCAATATTCTTGCAAACCAAGCAAAATTTCTTTAGCAACTTCATTACTGTTCTGCAATCAGCTGTGCACAACAATTTTTATTTTTTTAAATTTTTTTACTTGTTTCTGTGGAATTATGGCCCAGTTTGAACTCATGGAGAATAACTTGTCAAATTAAACAATGCCACACATTCATCTGTAAGGCTTTCAAATCCTATGGAGTGAATGTGTCAGTACACCAATAAACTAGCACATAGCAAAATATTGAAAAACTTTTGACTCACCCAAGTATCAGCAAAGTATCTTGGAGGAGATTTGATCTTTTCAAGTCTTGGTGGGGAAGATGATCTTCATTGATAATCTAAGACTAAATTTAGTAGCTGGATTGTAGTAAGCCTGTAATTGTTATCTTGTGTTTTGTTGAGGCTTGCATGGTGAAACAGTTGTATGAAATGATATAAGCAAGTTCAATCCTGGACAACACTGTTTGCATTTCCCTTCATGTTCTCAGAAAAAGGCATAAACCCCCTTTTTTCTAACCAGCTTAAGGTAAATGATAAGGCTCTGTAAGGTAAGCTAACTGGTTTAGAAGGAAACCTGAATTCAAAGCAGCTTAAAAACTTCACCAGCACCACAGATGCAACACAAAGTCAATTTGTAAGTGTAATACAGCTGGTTTGAATTCAGAGTCTTTCCTTCTCCTAGCCTGGTTACTATAACAAGGATAAAGAGCCCAGTCTGTCCTATTTAACAATAGCTGGTATGAGATGTATGCCTTTTATGAGGATTTTTCTGTGAAAATAATTATATTACATTATGAAGATACTTTGAATTTTATGAATAAGATTAGGAACACAAAGGGATGAAATCATGTTCAGTTACATTTGCCTCCAATAGAGTCTGTACAGTCAAAGAGATGAAATATTAAGGTTCACTTACATTTGCTTCATATAGTTTCTGTACTATTGAAGCAGAGTGGCATTTCAATATTGCTAATTATGGTACAAAATTAACCTAATGCTTCAAGGGATGAGAGTTTTTGTCGCAGTTAACAAGCTGGACTGAAATGTTGTGGTAAGAAAGTTCCAAATCCAGGAGGTACTCTCATGTTCACTTTTGAACTAATAGCTATGGATCAAATAGTACCCTTCAACTGTTCTTCAGGCATGGCTTTGACCCATAGAGGTTGATATGCCATTAAACAAAGAAACCAAACACTTCAGCTATTAAACCATAACTCTTCCATCTAGCATTGTGAGTTTGCCTTTTCAATCTCTGATCAATTCTCAACAAGATTTTAGAATATTTTCTTTTTTTTATTTAACAATTCCATTCTATTAAAATAATGTCCCCTTCCCCAAAATTTAGCATTTGGAATAACAAAACAGAACCATATGCCATGTTATGTTGATTGCAATAAAATTTGGTTTTTCTGAAATTGTTTTTAACCCTCAAAACTAAACGATTGAGAAAATTGTTTGTTCAAATACTTATTACAAATACAGTATGTATGTATGTACACATATTCATTCATATGGAACAAAAGAAAAAAAGTATTTACTGGCTTTCATGAACCTACAAATTAGAGAGATTGACAAAGTTTTATTTGCACAGCCAAAGGGAATGAGAAAATTAACTGGGGAAAAAATGATAAGTAGAAGGAACAGAAAAAAAAAAAATTTTTTGCAAGAAAGATAGGGGGAAAGGGGGTGTGGAGGAGTAGGAATATGACCCCCAGATGTAAACATACAAATTATTGGTTATTATATGCCAACATGGAAGAAGAAAAAAAAAATCATGGCAATAAATTGAAAGAAAAAAATTAGGCAGGAAGCAGTGAAAGAAATTTGAGGTAAAGAGAATATATATATATATATATATATATATATATATATAATATATATATATATATATATATACACACACACAAGGAGAAAAATCTCAAGTTTTGTTTTTAACTTCAAAGCAGTATATAGTGTAAACAAGTGTGTGTGTGTGTGTATATATATGAGAGAGAGACTTTGATTCAGAGTTAATACTCTTAGGAAAGATATGAATACAAATATTCTCCCTCAATCTATGGGGTCTTTAACTTTTGTATGCCAACCAGTCTAAGTGAATGAAAACTCAAAATTAATCTCATTAAATTAAAAAAAAAAAAAAAAAAAAAAATGACCTTGTGTCACACACTGCTCATGCATAGAGGTTGGATATATATACACTCACACAAACATCTTTTTCCATTTCCTACAAAGTAAACAGGGTTTGGTTTTATGGCATATCAACCATTGTAGGTTATTTAATGCCAAATCCTCATATATATATATATATATATATATATGATTTGTAAATATAAGTCAACAAAGTTCCAAGCATTGCGATGTATCACTAACAATTCAATTAAACATCAGTCACTTGTTTACACATAGTTAAATGATCAAACAGTTCTATTTCAAACAACTCAATTTATCATAAGTCATTCATTTTCAGTTTAAATGTCAAACAATTCTATTTGACTTATAGATAGGACTCTATTAGGTGTTACCACTCCAGGTAAGGGTGGACCTGGGTGCAATAGCACTGAAGAGGTACTCCACATTTCCCAAAGTTCCAAGACTGCAGCCTCATCATCAGATGGCTTAACACCATATCCAGGATACTTGTTGGGAAGGGGTAGTCTTACTCCTCAGCAGAGATCCAATTGGTAAATTCAACAGCCCCAGCTGACTGGCCTGTCAGTAAACTATATATATAATGTAATGGTGTAGAGATTCCATAACCTAATGTTAGCTTCTGGACAAGGCTGTTTGTGTTTCATTTTATACTAATGTCCTGAGAAAAGTGTATCCATCACTTCTACCAATCAAGGAAACTAATCAAGAAAAACTGAATTCGAAACTGCCTCCTCCTCCTCCTAGATGATTAGCCACACCAAGATTAAAGAGCCGTTTACCCTATCATTTATCCATAGTTGGTTTCATACCTTTCCAAAGGCTATTGACCATTCCTAACACATAATTTGCACATAATTCTAAGTATTTCTATCTAATACTAATGATTTCTCAACAGACCTACTTCATTCTGACAAGTACTACCACTCAGAATGAAACTGGGAGTAACAACAACACAGGGATGACTTCACACACTCTAGAGTTCCAGAACTAGAGCCTCACCACCAGATACAGTTTAGTGTCATACCTGGGTGGAGCTAATATAAAGAAAAATAAAATAATTGTAGACATTGCTAGAGCCTCAGGTTTGGTGGTTCAGATAGGGGAGATATCTGCAGAATCAAATCATTTCAAAGTATACAAGTCTGCAAATTAACACCAGAGCCAGTGATGGTCAAAGAGGTGGTACCCCCCATTGAATGAAACTTTTATTGTTCCCACCCAATTAATTAACTATCAGTAGGGTGGGGAACTGCCTTGAAAACTTTCAGTATAACTTGGGCAATCTCCACAGGAAACCAATCCTCCAACTTAGGAGGTGGGGGGGGGGGGACAAGAGAAACCTAACAAGGACCCACAACAAGCTTTGAAGGTAAAGGGGAAGAAACAAAGTAAGAGGCCTCAGATTAACCAGATCAGTCCTTTCTCCACAAAATCTACCCCCATTTCTTGCCTATTTTATAATATTTCATTGTTAGATTCCCAGCACTCCAAGGGTACTTTTTTTTATATCTTGCCTCATTAAAATAAAATAAAATTAAAAAATAAACAAAAATTAAAACGCCAATTGTTAGAATAAGGGAGTTTATCTCTCTTTTTCCCTTGACTTTTTTTTTTTTTTTTTTTAAATCATTTATTTTTACATGTGATTTTAGAAACATGGGACAGAGGACAGAATAGGAGGAAAAAGCAAACATTAAGGATAATTCTCTATTTTCTTTGCTCCCTCCTTGAGTCCCGCCTCTAAACCATTCTTCTTGGACCACATTGGACCAGGTGTCACCCATGCAGATGATAAATAAAACAAAATTAATATGAAGTTTATTAAACACTCCAAATGAAAAATTTCAAACCATTACTGTCGACATAAAAAAATTAAGAAAAATAAATAATCTGTTATGCAAAAAAAAAAAAAAAAAAAAAAAAAAAAAAAAAAAAAAATCAATATTTGGAAACTGTTTTACTAAAAAAGTAAAGAAAATCCCATTGTTATGATAAATACAAGATTTAAAAAGATTGGGAGTAAAGGTAGACGATACTAGTTAATTTGTTTTCTTTTTCACTTATCCTCACAATAACTTGAATGTTCTTACTGAACATTACTTTGTTATTTCTTTTACCTTTATAACTTTTCCCTTTGTGGATGGATTTCAAAACAAATGATCAAAGGGATAGAAGGATCAGTTGAAAAGTTCATAGGCAGACCAAGATACTCTCATGGAATGTGACCAAGTGAGGTTTATTTTTAAACATTGTCCACTTTGTGGTCCATACACTTCTTCCATCAATATTACAATATTATAAATCTCTCTAACTGATGCTCACATTTTGAAACCCACAGACAAGCAAAAGCTTCTATGTGTAAATTATCCAAACATTTTTTAAAGGGTACTATGCTAGTGATATCGTAAAATAGAAAGCTACAAGTTAGGCAAATATCATGATCTCAAAAGATAGTGCAAAACATTATGACACATAAGTTACAGTTGTGCCCATCATTGCTGGAGCACTTGGAATGTTGCCAACAAGCCCAGGAAATAGGCTCGGAGAAATAGATTTGGTTTGATTTTATGAGATATCAACCACATTAGGTTATTTTTGCCAAACCCTCTTTATACATATATACTAATTTATAAATACATTTTGTTGATAACATTCTTAAACAAGCCCAAGATCTTTTTTTGCACACAGTTAAAGGGTTTCAAGTATTGCTATATAACAGTCATAATTTAACATCAGTCATTTGTTTGCACACAGTTTGTTCTATTTGACCCATAGATAGGGTGGTAGCACCTGATAAAGTCCTAAGTCAGAGTGGACCTGGGAGCAATGGAATGAAGGGGGTACTCCACACTCCCTAAATCTCCTAGGCTGGAGCCTTGCCAGCAGAAGGTTTAATGTCATATGCAGGACACTTGTGGAGGTGGAGGGGGTTCTTACCCCCTCAGCAGAGATACAGTTGGCGTATTTTATAGATCCAGCCAACTGGGTTGGTAGAAATAGAAACCAGAGGAAGTTTCAAACACATCTAGATGAGAGTAACACTAAAAATAATTAAAATACTAAGGAGTGTTAAAGTAGTGCAATATACTAAGGAGTGTTAGAGTATTGTGAAACTTAGTTTACACTTGATCCCAAGTAAAACTTAGTTACTGCTGGTGTGAACATCCAATAATAATCTGTAAAGAGGTTGGGAGAACTGAAAGTCCAAAGAGTAATCAATACCATTTCTAAGACAGCATTAATGAAATAGACTAAAATGCTGAACTGCCTCCTCAAAGCCAGTGAGTTTAAACTCCAGTCACACTATTATATTCACTTTCAGACTAATACCCTAGGAAAGGTATAGAGCTCTTACCCCCACCAGCTATGGATTAAATAGTGCCAGTGTTGTTGTTCTAGAAGGATTGCTTTAGCATTAAATAACCTATGAAGGTTGATAAGCCATTAAACAAAGAAATAAAAAAAAAAAAAAAAAAAAAAAAAAAATCAGTATTGGTCATCTGTAACCATCATAAAGGTGGGAACCCCACATAGTATAAAGGTTAACAAGCTAGATTAGCAGCCCACTGGTAATGAATTTAATTCTCACTGTGTGCCTCAAAGGCACTTAAAGTCAACAGCAGACTAATTGAGTATTGGCTAACATTACCTTAGAGGGTTTCATATTTGTGACCTTGTGTTAAATCTAAGTTTAGTAAATAATGAACCATTAATTTAGGGAATTAATTTTTGAAGCCAAAAGATTGATCATAATCCACCCTATTAATTTGAATTTAACCTTACAAATTTGATACTCATAACTTTTTGTGTGTGTCTGTGAGCACCTAATGAACACTTTTCAAAATAGGTTGTTCCCTAGAAATGTGTGTGTGTGTGTGTGTGTGTGTGTGTGTGTAGGGGTCTTGCTAAATATATTTGATATCAATAATATGGCTCCTTTTATTAACGAAGTTAAACACTTGAAAAATGTTCATACTTTCCCAAGTAGGCATTTTTGATGCCCTAAGTTGACTGCATCTACCAATACCATCTACCCACCTAAAGAACACATAGAATGAAACTCAATGTAGAAAGGGATTCATTTTACAACATTTTTTTTTTTAACCAGCTCTGCCATTTTTGGTACAGAGCAAGTCTTTTCAAAACAAGTTGTTCCTCTCAGCTTATAGTTGGGATAAGCAAACAGTTTGCATATATAAGTTATTAGAGTTTAACAGTTCCTTGTAATCATCTGGCTAAACCCTTTTTTTTTTTAATCGTGTTAAAATTTTAAAAAATTAACAAGTATTAATCATAAATTTACTTGCTAGATAGTAACCTATTTAATTTTTAAATGGTTAACAAGAAAACGTGAATTGAATGAGTACATTATATATTATACACACACATATGAACAAAAAAATTCCTTTACATTTTCTTCCGAATGTAAAGACTTATCTCCCTTGATCATTTAAACCTCTCACCAATTCTCAAAATGGCTGTCATAAAAAGAGAAAGAGAGAGTAGGGAAAAAAAAAACTGTCTGCATTGCCAGCAGTAATAGAGAAATTAAACAGTTGAAGATCAAAGGCAATTAAAATGTTTAACCACTTCAAGGCTATCAAACGATTTTTTGGTGTTATATGAAAATAAGACATAAAAAAGATAAAGAGAGAGAAAAGACATCTTTCTAAAAAGACAATTCTCACCAATTTAAGAAAGACTGAGAGGAAGGGAAAGGTGAAATAGCCTAAAAACATAACATATTGATACATTAATTTCCCACTCATTCATTTCTTGGCCGAATAAAAGAAAATACAAGGAGAAATAATCCACATTTTATAAACTCAGATATTCTACCAGCTTTTAAACAGAAAATAAAGATTTTAGAAAAATACCAAGACACATTAAGATTGAATCAAAGAACTTTTTTCTTTCATAAAGACTTTTAAAGTTTATTTCCAATAATTAAAAAAATAAATGAATAAAAAAATAACAATGACTCCACTATTAGAAGTAACTAAGATATATTTGGGTTATATTATAAATCTTAATTATATTTTTCAGAACATAAAAGATAATTTTAGCTGACTTAATCTGCAATGTAAATAAATAAAAAGATTCATTCTGGCAGAAAAAAACATTACAATATAACACCCTTTTCACTGTTAGCACTTTCCTCTATCATGTAACTTGAATTATAGTGAAGAGAGTCACATATATAACAAACATACAAATAAAAAAGAAAAAACAAACAAACCCAAAAACAAGTTATTGACAGTTGAATCATTTGCTGATGTTAAATGTTTCAGTTCTTACATCAAACCTTAATCAAGCCATTTAAATATATGACGTTATATTTTCTGAAATTTACTTCAACTAAATTTTTTACATTTGTTAAATGAAACTAAAAAGAAAAATTTACGATGTATATAAACTAGAAACAAACTTACCGTGTGTGTGTGTGTGTGTATATATATATATATATATATATACATATATACACACACACATTAACATATTTATACACCATAAAAATCGATAAAATTTGGTCCAAAGATTACAAATCAATAATAAAAAAAAAAAAATAAATAAATAAAAAAGTAAAATTTATCTGTTTTTGCATGTTTTACTGATTATCCTAGGGTCCAAACTCATTTTTGAAACTGTACGAGAATGTTTTTTTCCCAAATGTATTAACAACTCGCTGTTAAAATATGTTTGTTACAATAAATGAATTTCTCATCACTTTAAAGTGAGAAAAATAACACACAAATATATAACATGACGATGTAAATCCCATAAATGTAATTTTAAAAAAAAACATCACTTTTGACAACACTCACTCATTGTGACCTATTTTAAACATTTTATACTAAATTTTAATGTCCTCTTTAAACTGCACATCCGGACATTTCAGTTCTGATAGGTTCAAAAGCTTTCCAAAATATTCATCTTGCTTTACTAGTTTAGGACAAAAATACTCATCCACCTGCAAACTATAAAAATAAAAAATAGTGACTCAAAGAACCATCATTTTAGATTAAAAAGCCGCACCTCACCTGTATGTAATTAGTAACGGTGACAAGGAGGACATCTGGGTGTAAGTGATATTTTGCTAGGAAACAATTTTAAAATGACAGCTATATATATATATATATATATATATATATATATATATATATATATATGACAGACTTCATGTTGGCCTATTTTATCTTTGATCCGTTCAAAAATTTCATACGAGTCATTTGACTTCTGGATATAATGAATTCAAGAAAGTGCAGTATTTTTCCTAATTACTTTCAGTCCTAACTAAAGACATCTTCGGAGAAGTAAATAATGAAACAACACAAAGAACAACTCATATGCATTTTTATAAAGAGTAGGAGGAAGAACCAGTGAGAGGGGAATTTACAGAAGAAAAAAGTTTACAAGAGAGGTAAGAGAAAAATTTGGCAGGAAAAGTGTTAAAGCCATTTCTAAATGAGACAACTATATTCAAAGTTGATCTTGTTTAAAGAAAGTCTCTTAACCTTTATAGAATTTGTTTTATAGTCTGCCATACTATTTACCAATTACTGGTGGGAGATGAGATGGATTCATGGCTTTCCTAAGGGCATTAACACAAAGTGAAATGCCAACAGTTTTGTCCAAAATTTGACGGCCATTACACCAGTTTTTTTTTTAATGAAGCACAGACATTACACTGATCTTAAGTAGAAGTGCTAATCCATATATGAATACTATTATTTTTGGGAGATACAATTCTAATAACTTCTACAATATGCACATGTAAAAATTTTGTGTGAATGTGCATGAGTGAGATTTATCACTAGTCATTTATTTATCTGAGAATAGTAGATTACAACATGTGAAACTTATAGTAACAGCATTGGCTTGTTGTGGGGATTTTAGTTTTTCAAATAAGCTCTGCACCCCCACCTTTTAAGCATAAAGCTCTTCTTAGGTATTTACTACCCTAACCAATTTTAAACCATTACAAATTATTCAAAACACACACACACACACACACACACACACACACACAATTTCTTGCAGATTAATGGTTAGCTAGTTAAATATTTTTAAGTTTGAATTTTTTTTCTTAAATCCACATTCTTAACAAATGGAGAAAACATCAAAAAGAAAGTAAAAAGTAAGTAAAAAGACAAACTGTTTAATATTCATTATTAACTAGTTAAACTTTCAGAAACTTGAAGATACTCAAGATATAATGGTTATGCTAGTAGCAAGTAAACTTGGCTACTCAAGTTCAAATACTGAACGAGGCAGTTTGCATTTCACATAGTGCTAATACCCTTAGGAAAGGTATGAATCCATTCAATCTCCAGCTAGAGTTAAATAGTAGAGGAGACTGTGCTCTTTAACTTGGGTATGCCAACCAGTCTAGGAGGACAATTTTGAATTCAAACAAGATTTAGAGAGGGATGAGCTTTGCCTGGCTATTTCTGCCCAAGTCACACAACATGAATAGCATCACCATAATCAAACCAGGTAACAGGATAAATCTCTGAAACTTTCATATATCTGTTGCTTTTCATTGAAACAATCAGGTCGTTTTATGTCTATGTACCTATTATGCCCTCTTCACACCAACTAATTCAGAAACAGCAAGCATAGTTTGAATTCTAGCTGAGCCTTTTTCGTTCACTTTGCACAATCCTTTTAATAACAATATGACACTCAGATAGCTATGTAAAAAGACTCAAATTCTCAGCATAGCCTGCAAATACTTTTCTGCGTACGAGTATACATATGTAAACAAAATGATTTCTACCTATGTTTCCGAAGTTTTCTCCCCTTTACAAAAGAAACAATATCCATAACAAAAATAATATGTAATAGGAATATGTATAAATATAATAATATATAATAAATGCATAATGAATATTATTAATAAAAGATATAATCATAAATAGTTTGAAGCCAAAAGGTTTGTTGTAATGCTAACAATTTCTGTATCCAGACTTCTTTTATCTAAATATTTGTCTTAATATGAAATAATATTTTTGTTCCTCATGAAAGAAAGAGGTGTGCACTGAGGAGGTTCCAACAAACATTAATCACACCAAGAAACTATGTTGCTGCAAGACAAGAATTTAAATTTCCATATTTAAAAAAGAAAGGAAAAAAAAAAAGTTGACTTCTTAAATTATTTACATTTAATTGAATATTACCAATTAGATTTTCTAAAGTATTTCTTCAAGCTGGAAATCGGCTCTTTGGTCAAGTGGGTAGACTGTTCGGCAATGGCCCAAGAGACTGGGATTCAATCCCAGGTCGAGTCATACCAAAGACTCAAGAAATGGTACTTGATGCCTCCTTGCTTAACACTCAGCATTATAAGGTACATATCAAGGGTAAAGTGAAGCAATCCAAGGAAAGGAGTAGTGTCCTTCCCTACACCTTGGTTTAGTGGCTATTGAAAGTGGGCCTTTGGGTTGCCCTCGACTACAGTCACCAACTTTACTTAGTTATGACTAACAATCCACAAAAACAAGTTTAAATCAAATTTCAAATTTCACTTACATTTAATAATGAAAGTATATAATATGAAATCTGTTTTTTATCTTTCATAGTAACAATTACTGTGAAAAGTAAGATACACAAGGAATGCTGAAATGTTTTAAGCCCAACCAATATGGGAATTATCTTTACAGCAGAGCAAGTATATACAATGGCCTAAAGGTCATTCTTTCCTTAGCTGAGATGAAAACTTTCCAGTTTTTTAACACAAAACACATTGGTTTAGTTTCTTTGTTTGATAGCATATCAACCTTCACAAGTTATTTAATGCCGAAACCATACTTGGAGAAGAGTAGTAGCACAATTTAACTCATAACTAGGGAGGGATAAGAGGGTCTATAACTTTCCTAATGGTATTAGCCTAAAAGTTAACATTATAATGCAACTTGAGTTTGAACTCACTCACAATAACATTGCAGTTCAATGTGTTAGCCACTACACCCTTAGGACACTGCCACCTACTAAACAACATTGATGCAGCTAAGTAAAGTAAAAAAGTTGTATTGGTGCCCTACAAATTTATATATAAGTGACACAGTATCAACAATAAGTGGTATTGTGCTAAACTAGCCAATATTTACAATATTGCCTATAAGTAAGTACACTCTTAATTATTTTGAAGGAGAGAGAGGGAGAGAGAGAAAAAGAGAGAGAGAGAGAGAGAAAATCAAGAGTTAATTTTCTTTTAAACCAAAGACCAGGATTTTATAATTCATACTGCAATATTACATAAATCAAAATGGATATTATTAGGTATTATTAATTACCAAACTCTACAGCTGAAACTGTAATAAAAAAATATAAGTAATAGTACAAAAATAAGTAAACATACATACATACATATATATATATATATATATATATATATATAATTTTTGGTTGCAGTGTTTCAATGCTGTAGAGTTTGATGAATAGTGTATACAAATATCCTCTTTGATAGTATAATATCAAACTGAAAATAAAATCTTAGTATCTTTTTTGGTTTCAAAGAAAACGAACTTTTTCATTTTTGTTTAATGGCATAGAAATCTTTATGGGTCATTTAATGCTAAAGCCATCCTTGCAAAATAACAAGTGATAATATTCAATTCATAACTGTAGGGGGTGGGAATAAGAGACTTCATATGTTCCAAGGATATTAAAAGTAATAGCATGAGTGGAGTTTGAACTTGCATACTGTAATGTTGCAGTCCAACACGTTAGCCACTATACCACAACCCTCCACCAACTTTATATAAAAATAACGAGAGTGTATTTATTCATGAGTACATATATACATATACATATATATATATATATATATATATATATATATATATATATATATATATTATTATTATTATTATTATTATTCAGGGAGTGACTTAGGAGTACTTATGAGCATAACTGTTTATATAACCTAGTTTAGTACAAGGCCACTTATTTATGGGCAATACGATATAAGAATATATAGTTAAAAAAAACTATAAATTGATATTTTCTGCATCTTAAAATATTCTGCTAAACACAAATATGGCAGTCAAAAAAAAGAAAAAGAATTCTGATTTAAGTAAATTCTTCAACATGGTTCTCCTCAGTTGAAGAGCAGCACATTATTGGTAAATAAATGTCGTTGGATTATAACCATATTGGGTAACAACAGTCGACAAAAACAGCTCGGCATGACTCTTGCTTCTGGGGGCCTCTAGTTTTTAATGATAGAGTAATGACAAGACACACCCCGAAAACAATATTTGGTTTGCACTAAGTGGTGATAGTGGTGGAGAAGGTTGCAGGGAATCGCAGACCATTTCTGATAGACATCTAATAAGTTTCCTCAACCACTTACACCATTTCTTCCTTTTTACTTGGTACGATTTCCTCTTTAGATTCAAATTCTTAAGTACAACTTGATGAGAGACAACTAAAAATATATCCCTGTAAAGCAAACACTATGGAGGAGGCACTTAAGCTGGGACAGAAATAACAACAACAACCTCTGAAGAAATATGTGGGGTAGATGTGGGGGGGGGGAACCTGTCTGCATAAGAAACATTGAAACAGAGATACTGAAAGACAACTGTCATCTCAGCAGAATATTTGTTAAAGAAACTCGTATTAAACAATGAAATACCGATGATATGAAAAGACAATGACCCCCCCCCAACCCCTAAGATGTTGCTGATATTTAGACTTAATATTGGGGGGTTAGAGTTCAAATCCCAACCTTTAGATCTTCAGAGTCATTGCTCCGATGTTTTTCTTTTTTTTTTTTAGAAGATGCATGACCCCACCCCCTGTAGCCCTCTGTCAGTCATCTAAGTTTTGTTCCTGGTAGGCCCAAGCAAAAAGAATTAACTATCCTGGTTATCAGACAGAATATGACAACATTTGGCTGCTCTATCAATTTTTTACTAACAACAAAAGTATTAACCAATGGCCAAATATGCAGAAGAAAACGTTAAGATGTAAACTGTCAGGTTTAACATAATCACAACAATCACTCTTATTTGATCTTTAAAATTTATTATTATTATTGATAATAATAGCAACACTTTCTTACAGCTTACCACTAACCTTTCTTACACACACACACTTTGTTTTGGATCAGCAGTCTCATGCTAAGATGAGTGTGAGACCTGCCATTTTTTTTTTTTTTTTTATTGAGAAAATATTTTTAGGAAATTAAAATACCCCCCCCCCAAAAAAAACAAGTGGCATTTTAAATTTCTAAAAAAAAAAAAAAAAAAAAAAAAAAAGAGGAATAATAATAATAATAATAATAAGAACAACAAATCATCATTCATTCACGATGCAGGCTACCGCCATTACAAGCAATCTTCCAATCATGATCTCCTACACCCATACTTGAACCTAGTTACATAAATCTGTTTGGTTTGATTTTATGGCATATCAACCATTGTAGGTTATCGGATGCTAAATCCTCTTTATACATATATTTTAAATCAGAATATTTTGTTGACATTTTTAAACAAGCCTGAGCTTTTTTTTTGGCACACTGTTAAGTATTGCAATGTAACACTAACAATGTAACATCAGTCATTTGCTTACACACAATTAAATAATCCAACAGTTCTATTTTAAACAATTCAATTTAGCATGTCATTTGTTTGCACACAGTTTAAATGTCAATAAATTCTACAGACAAGACCCTATCAGGTCCTACCCACTCCATATAAATTGGGGTGGTATACTAAGTTGAAAAAGAAAATTTTAAAAGCTAGTTTAAAAAAGTAGATAATTTTTCAATCCAATCACTTTTAGGACAATTTTGGTAGACAACTAAAATTAAAAGAATGGAGTGAAAAAACACGTCCACCAAATGGTGGTCTGTAAGTGTAATTCTCGAAATGTTGACATTTTTATTATCTATTAAAAGGATTAAAACATTTGTGGTTGCAGAGTGATTAATTATAAAACATGGAAAATGTAGACCAATTTAGTAGTAAGGAAGATGCAAATTGTAAGAAAGAATTTTAAGTTGCTTTCCATAAAATCAGAGAGAGAGAGAGAGAGAGAGAGAGAGGGAGGATTAGGACATACACAATATATATATATATATATATAGATAGATAGAGAGGCGGGAGTTAAGATAGAAACGGTTGAGAGAGAGAGAGCACGTTAAGAAAAAAATATGCGCAATAAAAAAAAAAAAAAAAATAGCCAAGTGAAATGCAATCTGTGTGTCCATCTAAACTGTATTCATTGAAAGATCGTTTTTTTTCTGTCACCCTCACCACCACACTGCCAAAGCCCCCCTCCACCTCGCCATTCTCTGCACTTCGACAACAGCAGGCAGTTGGGCTAGACCCAAACAGCAATCTTTGCATTCTAATTAGTTAGTTCCATAATTGCCTCAACTTTCCTCACTACACCTTCCACCCCACCTTTTTAAACAGAGCCTTGGGGGTGGGGAACAGGACTTGAGAGACAATGACAGTTCCACCCTCCCTTAGCAGTCACAACACCATCAGCACTATCACCAATAGTGAAGGTAAAAGAGCCAACGCTTTTCTTCTTCCCCATTATGAAAAAAAAAAAAAAAAAGGTGTACGTGCAGGGGTTTTCTACCCTCCCCTTCTTATTCACTGATGTGCCCCCCTTTTGCTCAGTCAGTGTGGCCCCTATAACTCTCGGCTGAAGTGCAGGAAATATCAGGATGGCATGGTGACACTAATGATTGGCTTGACTTGCCCACTAGGGCTTGAGAAAGTAATATGGAAAAATTTATATAAAAAAAAAAAAAAAAAAAAAAAAAATACAAGAGGTTGGGGAGAAATCTTTTTCCTTTTCTAACTACACACGGGAGGCCGAAGACACCACCGTCACAAAATATTAAACCGATAATAATAATAATCCATACATTTTCATTTTCTAGTAATAATTTATATAAATCTGTATCTTATTTATACTATTTTTTTATTATCATATTACATTATTTTATTCCATTTGGGTTGAAAAATGTATTCTTAGTTCAACGAAGAAATAAAAAAAATTGTAAAAAGAGCGGGAAATGTAAAGTTTTAAGTTTACATTTTTAATTTACTCGCACAGAAATCAACTTAGAAGACGAAAACAACTGGCTATACGACTCATTTAAAAGCAGTGTTGCAAATGGTAGGTACGCAGAGGTATACATACTTCCATTTACAGGTTTAATATATTTTATTTTATCTAAAATAAATAACGTTTTAAAATATCAAATAAATAAAAAGATCGACATAGAGAATAATCAATATGTAAATAGTAATTTACGAAGCTCTTTGCTTCAATGTGGCACAAGGCCAAATGAATGGGGCACCCAATGAAACTCGAACTCAATCTTGTAGGTTTGCTAGTCAAGCTTGTTAACCGTTACACCACCAAAGGTTCCCAATCAGTATGTAAATACTTTTATTTTCCTAGGAGTTCAGGAGAAAATTTAGAAATTTGGGACGTAGATAGGATTGGTAGGTAAGTTAGAATCATTTTCAAATTATGTTTTAAAAACCAAGCTTTGATTTTATCGAAAGAAATCTCGTTAAAAACATAAGAGGTTTATAAACGGAAATGTTCATAAACCTATCAAGTCTTGAAAGACAAATGGCATGGTCGATGATGGCCTAAGGTTGAAACCAGTCGAGATTCATGATTTAATAAAACCAATTTACCAACGTTTGTGCGTCGATTTGTTTCATTCATTCACTCACAAAATCATATATGAGAGAGAGAGAGAGAGAGATCATTATCACCATTATTAATAAATCCATAAATGCCAAGATTTTAACTACCCATTCAGCTGAGGCTGTAGAATACACTGACTGCACCTCTGCAGATGGATAAGACCCCCCCCAAATGAGTGTCCTAGATATGACACTAAACAATCTGATGGTGTGGTTCCAGTGCTGCTGGAGCTTTGGGGAATGCGGAGCACCCCTTCATTGCTATTGCTCTTAGGTCCACTCTAGCCCGGAATGGTAGCACCTGATAGTTCTATTTAACCCATACATAGGGCCCTAACTGCATAATCATGCTAAACTGAATAGCTTGAAATAGAAATTTTTTTAACAATCAAACTGTACTTATATTTAAACTGCGTGCTTATGCTAAACTGAATTGTTTGAAATGGAACTGTTTTTGACATTGAAACTGTTCTTACTCTGAACTGAATTGTTTAATATAGAACTGTTTTGACATTTACCTGTGTGTAAAAAAAATCTGTACTTATACTAAACTCAATTTGCTGAATTAGAACTGTTAGTATAAACTGAATTGCTTGAAATAGAAATGTTTTTGACAACTGTACACTCATGCTAAACTGAATTGTTTGAAATAGACTAGACTATTTTGCATAAAAATGAATTTGGTGTTAAATAACCTACAAAGGTTGATATGCCATAAAGCCCAACCAACCAAGATTTTAAATAGCCAAAATATAGATTGTTAAACCGATGTGCTTATGATGATAATCATACATGGTATAGTTTAGAGCTTTAAAACAGCTGATTTTATACATTAATGATATACTTATTTGTTTGTTATTTAATGGCATATAAACCTTCTCAGGTTATTCAATGCCAAATCCATTCTCTTGGAAAGAGGAACTATTTAACTCATTGATGGGAGGATAAAGGGGGTCATACCTTTTCCAAGGGTATTTTTCCAAAAGTCAACGTAATAGACTGAAGTTCGAATTCGCGTACTACGATTCTGCAGTCCAGCGCTTTAACCATTACACCACGATATCTATACCGTATTGGTTTCTTTGTTTAATGGCATATAAACCTTCGTAGATTATTTAATGCTAAAGCCATCCTCGTAGAAGCTGGAGGAATAAGGAAGTTCATGACTTTTCCCAAGAATATTAATCCGAAAGTGAACCTAATAGCGCGACTGGAGTTCGTTACTTGTTCACTTTGAGGCTGCAGCCCAGCAATTTAGCCACTACCCCACAGAGACCTCCTGCCAAGGACTATACAAACGCCTTGTATAATAAATTACCCACGGGGACAGCAACCACTGTCAGGCCAACGTAGGACAATTCCGATATTCACCTGGTGCAATAGGGGAGGTAATATCAAAGGTTCGTAATCCATCACCCTTTTTAAATACCCCTTGTCCTTAGACAAGAATACGGATGAAGGAGATAAACAGATAGCACGCTAATCTCATGTCGAAAGCTGTAAAAGTTGGTTTTCCGCATAAGTCAAATTCCTGTAAATGGCTAATAGTTTCACCTTCTCTCTCTCATCAAATGGGCTTACGATGTATAGTATTAGTGTTTGGCCAAAAAGTATCACAGTGAGACAAACCTTTTTTTTTTTTTAACTATTTGAATTTCATTTATAAAAAGGTATTAAATTTTTAGGGCATACATAGAAAATATGATTGTCTATTGCTGGTTTTTATTATTTCTATCTGAGACTTTATCTGAGACCCTTAGAGAAAAGAGACTTTTTATATTATTGGTTTCGGGTTAATTGTGGTAAATATTTAATTACAAATTAGACCCACACCTATGCAAAAACAGAATATGTTCCCCCTTAGTCTGCAGGGAAAGTGAGTGTGAAGGGAGGGGGTAGAAAAACGCATCGTCTGCAAGATTTAGAATTGAGGTGACCTTTAACCACGAGAGAGAGAGAGAAAAGAGGAAAAATCCAGTTACTTTGATCTTTGGAGAAAAAGATTTTACCCGAAAAGATGATCAATGGGTGGAGATGAACGAATTAAAACAGTTTCGATAACATTAATTAGGGTGGGTAGGGGTGCAATCAACCAAATTAAATTGAGAGGTATTTTCAGCGCATGCGCAGTTTATTAGCTTTCTGACAAAAGATTTTTTTCCATAAATATTTTGGTATATCTGTTTTCCTACAAAACCAAAATCTGTTACCACGTCCGTTTAGTGTGAGGGATACCCTGCAGGAAGCAAAACTATTGGAGCAAGGACAAAAAAATTGTTTTGTTTTGTCGAGATTCCGCTTCCGCGGTGCCCCAAGCAATAAACTCAACTCTTCCTCTTTTAAACAAGAGGGCAGGTGCTGTTTGAAAAGCCCCTCACTTCGAACTTAGCCAATAACTTTGCCTCGCCCACTTAGTGCGAACGTTTGAAGTCTTGTAAGAAATAAGATAGAAAAACAAAAAAATCTTTAACCCTTAGAAGCTGAGTGGCCTGTACTTGTGCCATTATCTAGAAAAGACATGGATATTCCTGGGTGACCTAGATTCATGCTGAGAAATTCTCATTTCTACATCACAATGGCCTAAAAATATTTTAATCTTACAGTTTGTAAGGCTGTTGAATAATATTATAATATTTTAGGTTTTCAGTCAACAGCAACCCAGCACGTTCTTAGGGTTCTACTAATAAATACTATTTAATTAGAATTTCTAAGACTTCTATAGACGGCGAATCTGTCTGATGTGAAGCTACCAAATTTCCAATACAGGCTTGTTGTATTGAGTGGTATGTGTAAATCAACGGGAAGCCATGTTATTACTAAGATGTACAAGGCTTGAAGTATGATTGCCCAGTTGCGGTTGAGGCTCTAGAATTCACCGACTGCACCTCTGCAGAAGGGTCAGACCATCCCCCAACGAGTGTCCTGTATATGACACTAAACGATCTAATGGTGAGGTTTCAGTAATGCCGGAGCTTTAGAGAATGCGGAGTACCCCTTCATTGCCATCGCTCCCAGGTCCACACTGGCCCGGAGTGGTAGCACCTGATAGGATCCTATCTATGGTTCAAATAGAACTAAACTGCGTACTTGTGCTAAACAGAATTTTTCTATCTTATTAAAACTGTTTTACTAAACTGAATAGCTTGAAATAGAAATGTTTTTGACAAACTGCGTACTTATGCTAAACTGAATTGTTTGAAAGAATTGATTATTTGAATAAAAATGGATTTGGCATTAAATAACCAACAAAAGGTTGATAAGCCATAAAAACGAACCAACCAAATCGAAGTATGAGCCTCCTAGTAAGAATCGAATTTATAGTCAGGCTGACTGACTAACCAGGAAGCCATGTTACAACAAGACGCCGAAGAATTTAACATTTCAATCTTCAAATTAAAAATAATGAAAATTATTTTTCAATAAATAAAAAGGAAACAGAAAGAGTGTTCTGTTTGCTAGAACCATGAATTATTGAATGAATAATTAAAATAAGTTTATTATAAAATGTATTCCACTGAAATATTTTTAAAATTCAAAATCTTTTACCTTTCAAATATCACCAAAATTAATCATTGTAATAATTCCATTTGTTGTTTTAAATTATAACTAAATAAAGTATATGTTAATTTTTAAATAAATCAACTTGTTATCAAAATATCACACCGCGAAAATGGCTGCGGTAATCTTAAAGAAATTTAACAAATATAGCGACTACAGTGAAAAGTCAGGTAACGATAAGTTTTAGTCATTTCTTTTTTTAAAATTTTTTTTTTAATTCGTGACCTTTATTCAAAAATTAAAGAACGGCCATATTGATTTCTCCAACCATGATGAAATCACAGCAGGAAAGTAAGATCTTGTTTTTTTTTTCCCCCAAATATAAATTTGGTAATTAAGAATCACCCCAACCTTAATTCACCGTGTCAAAAAACAAAACAAAACAAAAAAACACTTTCTGGTTGAGGGATGGGGGATTGTCTCGTCTTGAGAAAAATCAGTATGGCCGCGTTTTAAGACAGGACTTTTTTTTATTTTTTGAGTATGTAAAAAATAAACGAAAAGACAATGATTGCAATGTGGATGTCAATGTAAAAAAAATGCTTATAATTTATAATTTTTTGAACATTAGTTATATTGCCAGTGTGATATTCTAAATAATTACAAATAACTTTATCCAAATTAAATGATTTTAGTTATTAGATGTCCAAAACGCAAAATTCTTGTGACCATTTCTCCAAAGAAGTACGATGGATTAAATACACAAATACACGTACAGAATAATAAAAAAAAAATATATATACAAGTTGGCCGTCCGTAGTCGAGGGTGACCCGAAGGTTTCTTTTCAACAGCTACTACACAGAGGTGTAAAAGAGGGCGCTACTCCTTTTCCAGAACTGCTCGACTTACCCTTCGTCCGTACCTTATAAAGCTGAGTGTTAAGCAAGGAGGTATCAAGCACCATTTTTTTTTTTTTTTGGTATGTCTCGAACAGGGATTGAACTCCGGTCTCTCGGACCATCGGCGAACACTTTACTAACGTGTATGTGTGTATATATATATATATATATATATATATATATATATATTACACACACGTGTATGTCCAAGTGTTAGGTTTATTTGATGTATAGTCAAAGCAAGGAAAATAAATGACATTGACAATACAGAGACCTATAATTTGACGGTCGTATATCTTCCCACGGATTTGTACAGTGGTATCCCACGCACAAATGGACGTGGGTTAGTACAAAAATTACCATCCAATATATTAGCATATTACTGCAGACATCAGGAAGTAACTTTGATCCTATTCAATTAAATTCAATGGAGTGATACACTTCCTCTAAGACAAATATTTCTACATTAAGAATAAGTAAGATAAATCATTCAATCGTGACTATACTGAAAACATCAAGGACAATGGAATGGAAAAACAAACAATGAGGGGGGAAAGAAAGAGCAAATAGAAAGAAAGCGAAAGAAGGAAAAAGAAAAAAGGAAGGAAAAAGAGAAAAAAGGAAGAAGGAAAGAGAAAAAAGGAAAAAGAGAAAAAAGGAAAAAGAGAAAAAAAAGGAAAAAGAGAAAAAAAGGAAAAAGAGAAAAAAGCAAGAAGGAAAAAGAGAAAAAAGGAAGAAGGAAAAAGAGAAAAAAGGAAGAAGGAAAAAGAGAAAAAAGGAAGAAGGAAAAAGAGAAAAGGAAGGAAAAAGAGGAAGAAGGAAGAGAAAAAAGGTAGAAGTAGAAAGAGAAAAAAGGAAAGAGAAAAAAGGAAAAAGAAAAAAGCTAGAAGGAAAAGAAAAAAGGAAAAAGAAAAAAGGAAGAAGAAAGAAAAAAATCACTTGTCAATCCTTTAACCATTTTCCACCAAACTCATTCCCAGCTTTATACACCATTAAACTGAATTCAGAGGAAAGAGAAGGGAAAAAATTTAAATTATCTGAGTTTTCCAGACAAAAGAGAGAAAATCCAAATGATGGTTGCCGCCGCCAAGAAGGGTCTTAAAAACGAAAAGAAAAAGGGCCGGAAATCAATGAAGAGGCAAAAACGAAGGAACAGGAACGTGCAGGGGGGGGCGTGATGGCGAGTTTCCACAGCCTTCTTCACCCTCAATTGATAGCGTGTCTTGTCTGTGGGCCTCTACGTAGGGTCAATTTCATTTTCACACCCTCCTTCCCTCCCATAAGGTCAACGGAAATAAAAATTTATCATTTTTACAGGACTAGGAGGGGGGTCGACCGAGAAATGTATCCTATTGATGAATTACATACGTGATAATATTTTTTCCTTCTGGTTATGTGATGCGGATCTTATTTCCCAAATAAAAGAATATCAGCCTGTGTATAATACGCACACAATAAAAGAACTCTTTAGAGAAAAAGAGGGATTTCATACAATACGAAAGAAAGGAAGAGATACAATTCAAAACACAAAGCTCGTGTGTGTGTCTCGCAAAAAATGGATAATTCTCTCTCGAGTACATATACACACACACGAAAGGTTATATAACATGAACGCACAGAAAAAGTGTGTGAGTGAGAGAGAGAGAGAGAGAGAAAAACTGAACACATGAATAAAATGATTTATATGATTAACATAACCTGTCTCAAAAGTAATAAAAACATAAAAATAAAAAGCGAAGCTTATATTTTGGTAGAGCACCACGACTTAAAAATACCACTCCCAACACCATGTCTATTGATCCCATCGTGAACAAATTCTAGAAATGGCTATTTTCAAATAGTCCTCCTTCCTTCACTGCAAAGGGGAAAAAAAATGAGATATTGGGAATGGTCTTCGGCCTTCAGTTTCAATCGGGTAACGAAAGAATCTCTTAAATTCAAACGTCAACTGTAAAGAAAGCAAATAGGAACGTATTATGACAAGGCACATTGACACTTATATGGGTCCTCTAACTTATTTTTAAATACATTTTGGGGCACAGATTTAAATAGAAAGAGAAATACACAATTACTTCATAGTAAATTATTATGCCTAAACTACGCACGATAGAGAGAGAGAGACACACACACACACACAGGCGCTGACGACAGAGAGAGAGAAAGACATGTGCGAACGGGAGACATATATACAAAAGCCGACGAGCGAGACACACACACACAGACACTTTTACAGAAGCCGACACTAGACACAGAAGCCGACGCGATCTAGACAGAGAATGACACACGCACACACACGTGAGACGCACTAACAAATCTGATGAACGGCAGAGAAACAAAATGATAACGACGTAAGCGCTCATTGACTAAACTTAGACAAAAGGTCGGAAATATGAGGCACCACGAAAGAATCGAACACACTGGTAATAATCTGCAAAAGTAGTTCGCTAACCACACGAGGCGACCATGGTAACGCTGTAAGTTAAGAGTTTATTTATTAATTTGTTTTTTATTTATTTCATTCAAACGAACAAGATAGGGAAAGGCGGCCCCAGTTTTTAAAATCTCGACAGAAAATCTGAAGACAATCAAGATAAGGCAATTACTTAAATAGAGACGCAAGAACCTTGGCTCCAGTACTGAGACTCAAGCCGACGTACTACCAACATAGTAAACAAGACAATCCAATCTATCTCCGTAAACACTCGCCCCACAAATTACAATAGGAAGTTTTCAAAGAAAATGACATTTAGCCTCAAAACTGAACACGAATAGAGCATCTTCGAAAAACATGTCCGAAATGTCGTTTTGGAGGTCGACCTGAAGAACCAGGCTAAAGAATATGTAGCGTCAAGATACTCTCAAGGTAGAACGGAGGGCACACGGGCTAAAAAAATTTCGGTAAAAAAACCTGTTTGATTTACAGAGTATTAAAAAAACTTGGAACAACTGAGCTTGACTTAATGCACTTCTGCAAGGAAAGAAACCTGGATAAAAATCCTTTCTTACGGAAGTATAAATTACACCTGACGAAGGTCGGAGAATGTATCAACAGAAATGTTGTGTGAATAACAAAATAAAAAGTTTGTTTGAAGAATTTTTTTTGGTTTTAATGGCATAGCAACTTTTAAGGGTTATTTAATACCAAAACTATCTTTGCAGAACTCATAGCTAAGGGGAATAAGGGGGTTTATACCATTCCAAAGGGTATTAGTTTGAAAGTGAACGTAAGAGTGCGATGAGAGTTCGAACTCTCTTCCAATGATATCGTAGTCCAGCACGTCAACCACTACGCCACAAAAAGTTCCCGAATCTTTTAAATGACCCATCTAAAAAACATAGACGATTCATTGACTATTTTTTTGTTTGGGTTTTAGGGCATTTCAACCTTTGTACGTTATTTAATGCCTAATCCATTTTTTAAAACAAATAAACAGTTATATTTCAAACAATTCGGTTCAGCATAAGTACACAGTTCAATCGTCAAAACATTTCTATTTAAAGCTATTCAGTTTAGTCAAACAGTTTTAATTCAAACAATTCAGTTTAGCGTAAATACAGTTTCAATGTCAAAAACAGTTCTGTTTCAAGCAATTCAGTCAAGGATAAGTACACAGTTTAGTTCTATTTCACCCATAGATAGGACCCTATCAGGTACTACCACTCCAAGTCAGAGTGTACTCTGGAGCGATGGCAATGAAGGAGTACTCAGCATTCCCCAAAGCTTTAGCATTACTGGAACCTCACCACCAGATTGCTTAGAGTCACATCCAGAACACTCGTGGAGGGGGGTTGACCTACCCCTCTGCAGAAAAGCAGTCGGTGTATTCTACACCCCCAGCCGACTGGGCAGTAGAATATTTTGGGCGTGGGGCCGAAATAATGGCAGTGTAGGGATCCATAACATGTTACTGATTACCCTGTTACTTGTGGAAACACCCGAGAAAGAGATTGGAACGATTAAGGGATTCCATCGGCAAATTTTCAAGATTTGCGACATAAAAATCAATCCTTTCAGAGTAATATTCTTCCTCTCCCTACTCCCTATGTAACGGGGAAGAGCATTTTTGAAGTTTTTTCCCTTCCCCAGATAAAATTGATATCTGGAAGATCTAATTTTAAGCTAAAATATTTTAAACCCTCAAACCTACTAACAAACATTAAAACACGCCTTGTGGTAAAAAGAATGTCAATAATTTTCATCAAGATTTGACTCTTACCTTAGAAGACCATATGTAACAAGTAAAGTTGGCGACCCAAAAACTTTTTTTTTCTTTTTAAATAGCTACTACACTGGGGAGTAGGAGAGGGCGCTACTCCTTACTTTGGATTGCTCCATTTTACCCTTGATCCGTACCTTATAATGCTGAGTGTTACGCAAAGCGACATCAAGTACCATTTTTTGAGTCTTTGGTATGACTCGATCTGGGATTGAACCCCAGTTTCTCCGACCATTGGTGAATACTTTACCCATTAGACTAATGGCCCACATCACGAATCCGTAGATAAACCACAGTTCAATTAGTTCATGGATATCGTATTCAATATCGAGTTTAACACAATGTAAAACATACTGAATAAATTAAATAAACAGTTGAAAATATTATTTTACTCATTTAAAATATAACTTTTTTTCGCGCTCTGACTTTCTTTAATGTTGGATTACACTTTCAATCTAATATTCAAATTTAAAATAATTTAAAGAATTGAAACACAAGGAAATCTTGAGTGCACGTTAATGTGTTGCTATAGACCGTCACTGCATTCTACAATCTGTAACTGTATTAATGTTATCTGGATAAAATTTGATCTAGTTATGTTTACTTTTTTAAGTATAACTAAATTTTATAGATTTAAAATAAATAAATAAAGCAATTGTTAGTTCCAATTCCAATACTGCTATAGTATTTAAGCGATAATTGGAGAGCGATTGATGGGACAGGTGTCGCAGTAAAGCCAATGCGACGAAAGTTAGTGCTAAGAATTGATTTTCTAACAAGGCTCGTCTGCTGACCGCTGTAGTTCAAGCATGCGAGCAGAAACTATACTAAACGTACAGAGCGGTGACACCCAGTGAGAACAGAACTCGCCAAAATTGATCTGCCAGCCAAGCTCACTAAACATTACACTACGCGAGGTGCTCTATTAATATGCCGATTTTTGATTAATGTTTGTTTTTTTCTTTGTCTTAATTTCTCTTGCTTTTTATCGCAACTGCCCTGATCGGCAGTGTTCCGAGTTAGATAAGCAATCACGAAACCAAAATGAATGAAACACTAATCTACAAAAACAACACCCATTAAAAGTGACGTACGTAATTAAATCTCTAATTATTTCTATCCCGACCCACCCACGCTCGTCTCTTAAATCCACACACACAGATTTCGGTAGCAATCTTTCATCAATGCATATTTTGGATAAGACCATAGTCAAAGAGTTTTTTTAATTAGCTTTTGTTTGCTTACAGAAGAACGCAAATCTAGGTTTAATATAAGGTCAAAACGTTTTAGATCTCTCACTTTATATCCCATATAAGATGATTTGGTTTTATGGCATATCAACGATTGTAAGTTATTTCAAATCCATTTTTATACATAAACAGTTCTATTTCAAACATTTCAGTTTAGCATAATTACATTTTAGTTCTATTTGACTCGTAGATTGGACCTTATACCACTCCGGGCCGAAGTGTGCCTGAGAGCGATGACAATGAAGAGGTACTCCACATTCCTTACAGTCATATCCAGGACACTTGTTGGAGGAGTTTTACCCCTCTGCAGAGATGCAGTCAGTGTATTCTGCAACTCCAGCCGACTGGGCTACTATCACATATAAGTATTAGCATGAACTGTTAAGGGTCGTACACAAGTATTGTTTTTATTGAGTACAAGAGAATATAGGTCCAATTATCTTTTGAATAGGTATTGTCCAAATGTTTTTGATTTAGAAATTTCAGCCCTATATTTTCCCATCATCTAAATCAGAGCTACACGCTACTTAGATTTCTCCATCGCTATTAGCCAACAAAAATAGTCAATCAAGCAGTTAAATAAGTTTTAAATATCTTATATTTTCAGTAGAAGACCCATGATGCGGTGGTGGCGCTCAGGGTTCAACCTAGTTGTCGGAAAATGCATATCCCTTGATAAAAAGCTGTTCATAAAGAAAGCTTTAAATCAACTCATATGTAATGTCCGTTGTATACTATAGATGTGATGTGGCTTTGAAATTCGGTTATATTTGTAAAAATAAAAAAATTTAAAAAATAAAATAAAAACTGAAAATAAAAAAATTAGTGGAATTTAATTTTAACTACATATGAATTTAATAGAATTTAAACAAATTTATAAATAAAATTCAAACAAATTAGTCAATAATTTAGAATTTAAACAAACATTAATAGGATTTTAATTTAATAGAATTTTAACAGCAAAGAGTAGGTGCATTTTAAAAATCATTAATTCAACAATTTACTGAAAAGTTTTATCGAATTTATTTGCATTTATTCCTTAAATATTGAATTTATTTACGAAAAAGTCAATTCGTTATAAATAGATAAATGAAAACAAGTATATTATTCTCGTTTTGGCGGGAAGTCGAGAGGTATCTGATCTAGACCCCGCCTGTCTCTTTTGGCTTACGATTCAAATCTCCGAACCCTAACTTCAAATCTTTTAGTCTCTTTCTCCACCCTTTTACCGGCGGATTCTACTTGAACAATTTTCGATGTCAAGTTCAATCTGCAGATAAATCAAGTGATCGAGTTAATTTCTGTCAGTCGGGGAAGCCGAGCAAAGTTAACGCGAGATTAAAAAGACAAGACAATAAAAAGGAGAAGCAGTGGATAAAAATCCGCTCTTTCGTTCTCTGTCGGTCTCACTTGGTTGTGACTCTTCTTCTCCAAACACCCTCACCACGAATGTCAGTGTCACTTACAACCCCACCGGAAAAAAAAAAGAGGGAAAGAAATCCAATTGGTTTGTCTTTCCGTGTTTTCCAGCACATTCTTTGACCGTTGTTCCGAAGCCGGGGTGTCGTTGGTGTGATTGTAATACAGTGATACCGGGTTGTAATGAAGTATCAAGATGGAAAAGAGACAGAGAGAATCAGACGTGGAAGCCTATAAGCGCCATTTTCACACGTTTCTGATCTAACGGGTTGATTGCAACGTATTGTACGGATTTTGAGAGGTTAGAGAAAACTGATGGAGCACAGTAAGGTACTCTCATCGATACACAGAAAAGAGAGACTTGGAGTGAAGAGCAAAGAAAGTCTAAATAAACAAGAGGGAGGAAGAAGGAATCTTGAAGCAAAATGAGGGGGGAAAGAGAAACTAAAAACTAAAGACGGTGGGAAATATGAAGGAAGAAATAGGAAGGTTGAGATGAAAATGTCTGAAAATTACCATGAGAGCGAGAGAGAGAGAGAGAGAAAGAGAAGGAGGAGTTAGAGGGAGAGGACAGTGAGAGAACAGTAAATGAGACAGGAATACAGTAAAGGGGAGAGAGAGAGGGGAATAAAGTAAAGGAGAGAGAGAGGGGAATAAAGTAAAGGAGAGAGAGAGTAATACAGGAGAGGAGAGAGAGAGTAATACAGGAGAGAGAGAGTAATACAGGAGAGGAGAGAGAGAGTAATACAGGAGAGGAGAGAGAGAGTAATACAGGAGAGGAGAGAGAGAGAGTAATACAGGAGAGGAGAGAGAGAGAGTAATACAGGAGAGGAGAGAGAGAGGAATACAGGAGAGAGAGAGGAATACAGGAGAGGAGAGAGAGAGGAATACAGGAGAGGAGAGAGAGAGGAATACAACAAAGGGGAGAGAGAGAGAGAGGAATACAACAAAGGGGAGAGAGAGAGAGAGGAATACAGCAATGGGGGGAGAGAGAGGAATACAGCAATGGGGGGAGAGAGAGGAATACAGCAATGGGGGGAGAGAGAGGAATACAGCAATGGGGGGAGAGAGAGGAATACAGCAATGGGGGGAGAGAGAGGAATACAGCAATGGGGAGAGAGAGAGGAATACAGCAATGGGGAGAGAGAGAGGGGAATACAGCAAAGAGGAGAGAGAGAGAGAGAGAGAGAAATACAGCAAAGGGGAAAGAGAGAGAGAGGAATACAGCAAAGGGGAAAGAGAGAGAGAGGAATACAGCAAAGGGGAAAGAGAGAGAGAGGAATACAGCAAAGGGGAAAGAGAGAGAGAGGAATACAGCAAAGGGGAAAGAGAGAGAGAGAGAGAGAGAGAGAGAGAGAAGAATAGAGCAAAGGAGAAAGAGAGAGAGAGAGAAGAATAGAGCAAAGGAGAAAGAGAGAGAGAGAGAAGAATAGAGCAAAGGAGAAAGAGAGAGAGAGAGAAGAATAGAGCAAAGGAGAAAGAGAGAGAGACAAGAATAGAGCAAAGGAGAAAGAGAGAGAGACAAGAATAGAGCAAAGGAGAAAGAGAGAGAGACAAGAATAGAGCAAAGGAGAAAGAGAGAGAGACAAGAATAGAGCAAAGGAGAAAGAGAGAGAGACAAGAATAGAGCAAAGGAGAAAGAGAGAGAGACAAGAATAGAGCAAAGGAGAAAGAGAGAGAGACAAGAATAGAGCAAAGGAGAAAGAGAGAGAGAGACAAGAATAGAGCAAAGGAGAAAGAGAGAGAGAGACAAGAATAGAGCAAAGGAGAAAGAGAGAGAGAGACAAGAATAGAGCAAAGGAGAAAGAGAGAGAGAGACAAGAATAGAGCAAAGGAGAAAGAGAGAGAGAGACAAGAATAGAGCAAAGGAGAAAGAGAGAGAGAGACAAGAATAGAGCAAAGGAGAAAGAGAGAGAGAGACAAGAATAGAGGAAAGGAGAAAGAGAGAGAGAGACAAGAATAGAGGAAAGGAGAAAGAGAGAGAGACAAGAATACAGCAAGAGAGAGAGAGAGAGAGAGAGAAATACATCCAAGGAGAGAGAGAGAGAGAGAAATACATCCAAGGAGAGAGAGAGAGAGAGAGAGAAATACATCCAAGGAGAGAGAGAGAGAGAGAGGTGGTGGAGGATAGAACAAAGGAGCAAGAGAGACGGAATACAACAATGCGGGAGAGAGAGAGGAATATAACAAAGAGAGAAAGGAATACAACAAAGGGGAGAGAGAAAAAAAGAAAGCGGAACAAAGGGAAGAGAGAGAAAGAAAGGGAAGAAAAGAAAAATCTGAGGAAAACAGAAAAAGAATGATATGAATAGGAGAGAAATAAAGACTAGGAGAGAGAGAGAGAGAGAGAGATTCAGTGAAAGCTTGAATGGGAGTTAGTGAACACAGACAGAAGGAGTGAAAAGATAGAGAGGGGAAGAAAGTGGGTAAAGTAAGAATCAGAGTGGGTGGGGAGAATAATATTAAAAGTGAAAATGAAAAAGGAAAGAAAAACAAAACAAACCTAAATGCAACATTGGGTTTCTGTACAAAAATAAACTTGGAAGAAAAAAAAAGTGCGTAAAATGATAAAAAAATGAATTCTTATCTTCAAGAATTAATTTTTTTCCCTGACTCAGATTCACTTATCAAATTAGACAAATTTCTTTTTCTTAAAACAGAATCAAGAAAACACACACACAACGTTCACTCAAGATAGTAACATCAGCACAAGACTCGGTTCTAGATAAATAATATAATAAAATCTATGCATCTGATTGAATTCCCAATTTGATCAATCCAAAAAGTTTTACACACCTTCCTTTACCCTGAAAGAGGAGGGGTTTCTTAGCCGGCGTCGGTTCATCTGGTGGTTCATCTGGTGACAGATGATAACAGATGTGGAGGAAAAAAAAAGGACTTTTGAATAGATGAATTCTTTTATATGGTTTATTGGCAACACTAACAGAATTAGCCCCAATGAGACCTTGTTGCCTCTGGGTTTGTGTGAGAGAAGAAGACAAATAAAATCATATACCACAAAACACATTAACACAGGCACAAATAGAATAAGAAGACATTTGTGACCACTTTCTCTTTATTTATATATATATATATATATATATATATATATATATATATATATATATATAAAGAGACAGGTATATCATCAACTCTAGTCTTTTCAACATAATCTCCTTCTTGTCAATTTGCATAATTTAATGGAGAAAATTATACAATGAAAATCAGATATAAATGAAATTACTGGTCATTAAATAAAGGAAGAGAGAGATAAAAAGAAAAAAGAAAGCTCGAGGAGAGAGAGTTCAGTGACTGACACCTTCAACCCACCAACTTGTAAACAGCCCAATGTGATTGACAGAGAATTAATGGTGAATGATGGTAAATATTTAGCTGTCCTCAATCGCTTTAAGTACTTCAGACAAAGATGACACGAAATAAGAAAACACTACCTGACACCCACATACACAAAGAGGAGGGAAGCACAATATAATGGCCATTAAATAGAAAACAATACTACTACTAGTAGTAGTAGTAGTAATAATAATAGTGACTGGAAGGGGTGGGGACATAACGACAGAGTTATGTAGTAGATAAGAAAATTTACTGTTTATTAACTAGTAGCAACTTATCTTCACACTTATGTATTTTGCTGACAGATAGTAACAGCAACTTCTAAAGATATTTAGGGGTCTTAAAAGTCATTGGAAATTTTTAAAAATCTTTAATGTAAAACACATTGTTAGATATATATGTGTATGTGATGCAAACTAGTTTCATTACAAAGTCATGAGACATTCTGTTATGGTGACAAGGCATTCTCTGATGCTATTGAGAGAGAGAGAAACAGATTATGTATTAATATAAAGATATTAACAAGAACAAAAAAAGGTCCAAAATCAAACTTTTGATGGCAATTGTGTGTGTGTGTGTATATATATATATATATATGCAAATTTCATTGAACATAATAGACATTTTATGCCTACATATTCTCTTTTGGATCCGTTCGAATTCCCGTATTACTTTTATCGTATTTGGGGGGAACTGATTAAGGTATTGTCCATATAGAATTAATTTTCAAATCAGTGCTAACGTACTTAAATGTTTTTAGCTACTGGCACTATTTACAGAATTACATTTAAAAGCAAGCGCCATAATCTCCAACAGCAAAGACGTCCTTACACAGTAGTAATTTGCTAAAACAAAAGTTACATCACTTTTGTAACAGATTCTCCCCTGATGATGGCCCAAAGTCGGGCAGAAAGTACTAGGGATACATACAACTATGGACAATACCTAATGCTGCCTAAATATATATATATATATATATATATATATATATATATGTATATATGTGTGTGTGTGTGTGTGTGTGTGTGTGTGTGAGATTGGACTAATGGCACACTTAAACACAAGTTAATCCATAAGAACCAAGAAGTTGGCTTTGTTTTGAAAGACCTCCACATTACATTATAAATATCTGATACAGAAGCATTTTTAAGATACTTTTCTAAATATACATAAAAAGACTAAAAAAAAAAAATTTTTTTTTTTTATAACTATCATTTCACCTTAATTTTCATAGCAGCTTTTCATTTTGATGATGTAGACAGTCATTCTAGATACATTAGTAAACACAGAAAATCCAAACGGATTAGTGTATCACTTTCATTTTAGTCTTTGACAAACTAGGCTTTATTTATTCTAGTGGATTTCTTGTAAAACAAAAAAGGTCACAACTGCATCAAACAAGTGAAATAGCAAAGGTTTCAAGGAAAAGAGTTGCTTGACTTATGTAAAACTACAGCTTATCACAAAGCCAGCAGGATTGTACAACTAGTGAGAAACAAACTTACAAACAATGGCCAGCTAAATGAGCTCACTATCACTCTAGACCAGGTGCCCAGCAAATGGAAGAAGTGGGTATATACCCACCCCCAAGTAGCCTCAAGCCTGCTTTTAAATTTATAGTTATCCTTCTCCTAGAAGGATTGCCAACCAAGGCGGCAGCATAATCTACTCTGCTACTTTATGTATACCCGAGTGAGGAGAGAGATTCCCGGTGTAAAGTGAATACACACAGGTTCTGCAGAAATTTGAACTCACACACACATATTTTTTGATAGTGTGTGTGTGTGTGTGTGTGTGTGTGTGAATTTGGACTAGTAGCACACTTAAAATGTGTGTGTGTGTATATATATATATATACACACACACACACACACAGAGAGGGGAAGAAGAAACTTTTTCAATTCATATAGGTGTATGTGTATTTCCAGAAGCTATATTTGTAAGTGTGATTGCAAACATTTATACGAGTGTGTATTTTTT
Source organism: Sepioteuthis lessoniana (assembly GCA_963585895.1). Lineage (NCBI taxonomy): Eukaryota > Metazoa > Mollusca > Cephalopoda > Myopsida > Loliginidae > Sepioteuthis > Sepioteuthis lessoniana. The sequence goes on from OY757939.1 coordinate 33,408,052, forward strand.
TTTCTTTTTGTTTCAAAATTACGTTCTATGAACACATTTCCAAACATGTCACAATTCCTTTCTGGAATTTTTACATTTGTGTTTTCTCTAGCGTATCATTACATTTTGTGTGGCAAAATTTAAATATAATTTCTGCGATGCCCTGCCCCACCCACGCCATATCTACCTGCTTTTGCATCAGTAAACCTCCCTCCCTCAACTTCAATAATGGTACAGAATAAGTGATAAGAATAGTTCGACCAATATTTACAGAACGTGGGAAAAAATCCCAGATGCTTTGAAAATAATCTTATTAGAAAAGTAAAGAAACCTTCAGTTCTTAAAGTAGAGAACAATCAAATAAGCGTTTGATATTAAGGAGAAGGACGTCGTCTTTAAATGGTGGAACGCATCTTCAGAACCTGACATCTGATCTTGAATTTACATAAAATCTGAAAAAGCTGACCTGTTAAATTCCCCTGTAAAGAACCTTTTCATAGTCAGGTGGCTACTATTTAAACAGGTTAAAAGTGCAGTCAGAATAACCCCAAAGCCCAAGTTATGTAGATCTTATTAGGGGGTGGAGGGAAATAAAGTAATTTTCAAAAATGGGCAAAGCTTTGGTCCATTTACCTGAACTTACCTGCATCAGGAAAATAAGGTCTATAAAATCTCAAATTCAAAGTTAATCTTACTGTGCTTTTAAAGCTGGACAATATATAGGTGAATAGGGTTTCAAAGTAAGAGGAAGGACGTAACAAAAGTGGTTTAAAAGAGGGCAACCAAGTAGAAATCCAAATTAAAACATGGTGAAATACTTATTAACTTTTGACTTCCATACCCCCCCCCGGGTCTAAGGTTGTAGTTCTGAGGAACACATGCAAGAGGAAGTTTAATTATCAGTGCAGATGTTCTAGAAAAAGAAGTTGTTGGAATTAAACAGATGATTATTGCAAGATGAGTGTGACGGCAGATTAAAATAAGATCCCCGGATGAGCAACCATTTAAAAGCATATGGGAACTAGTGCATTTAAATATTGTTATCACCAAACGGGGAGTTTATTCTTAGCACGTGTGAAGACGGGGTGGTCTGGCACTTGATCCCTCGTAGAATAAGTCCTTGTTCAGAGTCCTTTCTTGGGCATATAGTAACTGGCATATTATGTGGGGGGTTAATTTGGGGCTAGACTGACTGCCGCTGGCAAGGGGTTTCCAAACTTCACGTTAACACACACACCCACCAGGCTACTAGCTCTTCCTACCCCTAGAACAATGGAAGATATGGAACTCTAGGTTTAGATATAATATTAATTATAGTGGTCAACAATTCCAGTTTCCCCGTATAATATTTTTAAAGGAAAGAATAGGACAATTTAGGCGAGAATAACATAAGGCAAAAGAAGCAGAAAACAAATATGAAACAAATAACTTGATAGCAGACAACACAATGAATAAACTTCAACAAGCGGGGACATTAAAATATAACAATCTTTTTAATACATACACGGACACACATATTCAATGTGTCGGCTATATTATCAGCGGATAATATATAACTATAAATGTCTTTCTTCCTTTTCTTTAGTCTTTCTTTAAATTGAGAGAGAGAGAGAGAGAGAGAGAGAGAGAGAGAGAGTATATGATTGGGTGTAGGGAGAAACAGTCTTAATGTTTACTTATCTTTTCGACGGGTTCCTTCAGAGAATATTTTCTTTAACAGGTTAGCAGGATTCAAGGGAGCTCGGCTTGAGGCGTCTGCTATTTTTGTCCAGAGCTCTATTTCGCTTCTTCACCCGGAGTTTGGCATCAGATCCCGCGTCCTCTCATGGCAACCTCATCTTCAAAACTGATCTTCTCACCCTGTCAGGCGATTCGTTAGGACTACGATATGTCCATATACCCCATTCTTTATCCATCCGGTCACAGAGTGCAAACATCTGTTGGCTTCCATTCTGACCTGGATTCGTTACTTCGGCTGCAAGGGATTGAACTACATTACTATTCCTCTTTTTAGTGGTCAGCCTTTGGCGGCCTGCTAATTCAAAATTCCTTATTTAGTAGACCACATGACATGAGGCAAAATGAGTTTGTACTAGAAAGTCTTAAATTGGTGGCACCTATTTAAGACTTTCTAGTAAAAACTCATTTTGCCTCATCTTGCAATGAGGAAAAAAAACTTATCTCAACAATTTACATAAAAGTAGAACAAAGATAAACTGGATACATTCTATGGTGATGAGTGAGAGAGAGAGAGAGAGAGAGAGAGACTGACCTAGGTAGATAGATCTGAACCAAGAGGAAAGAGAGCTAGGCAAATAGATCTGAACAGAGAGAGAGAGAGAGATAGGCAGATAGATCTCAGAGACAGATCCTAACAGAGACCGAGGCAGGTAGAACTCTTTTTTGCTATCCAACTCACAACTCATGAATAGTAGAAACTAATGAATACAGATCATCCAAATATCTTACATAGAAGTAGCAATAGAAGAGAGACCAACTGGTTACATTTAGGTGATAGCAATGTGGCTGGATTTAAGAGAAACAATCCTTTTCTACATGCCTATGCAACTTGTTCTGTACCATGTAGACAAAATAAGCTAAGAGGATCGCACAGATATGAAAACAATATTAGATCCAAGGTTGATTGATTTTAATGGCATATCAACTTGTCTAGAGTTATTTTATACTCAGAAGTTAAGCATTCACATTCACTGTACTTTATATTCACATTTTTCTTTAGGCGTTACTTTTTGTTGTTTTTTGTATATGGCCCAATCAAATATAATTTTTAAACAGATCTATTCAAGGGTAAATATTTGTATTAATTTTATTTTACATAGATGCAATAAAGTATTGATTCAAAAATCATTAATTTGAACCATTATTTTCATCTTAATATTTTTTTTTTCAAATTGCAACTTACTCCAATCAAGATCACAGCAAGAGTGAGCGAACAAAAAAAAATTCTTATAATTAAAAGAGGTACAAACTGATTATATATTCTGTAGTGATGGTAAATTAGATAAAGTGATGAAAATATATCCTCTCCTTCAAGTACTTCGTACCTATGAGTAAATAGTAGGGTAGACTGGGTCTTTAAACTTGGTATGGCAACACGTCTAAGAAAAGGAAAGCTAAACTCAAACTCGTCAAACTGCTTAAAAAAATTGACCTTGTGTCATGTTCTACCTATGTAGTGTGTGTGTATAAACAAATCATGACAGCTATCATATTGTATGTTTTTTTAACAATAAATTTGTTAAATTAATGCCTTTTTGTTTAGTGAAATAAGAACATTTTTAGTATATAATGCTATTTTTTTCCTTTTAAGAAAGATGAAAATCCAACACAAATATAAAGCGGCAGCTAATGTTTAAACTCAATACACAATTGAATTGGATTGAAACAAACTTATGAACCATTTTACTGTGTTCATTTATTAAGCTTTAGTCAGGTACAGTTTTGGAGTACCCAATAAGAATTAAATTCACTTACATTAAATTGTCTGAGACAAGCTTGTCAACCTTAAAACTACAGTAGGACACCAAAATTTGATAGTATTGTTATTCATCAAGATTAACTTCATCCAACACAGGATTATAGCTTTGGAACACACAGTAAGGAAAATTAACAATACTAATTAATTGAACTGAGAGACAAGACAGCTAACATTTTATTGTAGGTAGTCAAGATATTCATTAAGCCTTCTTTTATTTGGTAATGAAAACCCTTGCAAACTGGTATTTCTAGAGTCAGATAAACCTCCTCCCCATGGTTAGTAAAAATGCATTTCAGTTTAAATTTAGAAAAAGTTGCAATTATAAAATATAAAGACAAAAGTATCTCACCATCAGTCTCTTCAAATAAAGGGAACTTACCTAGAAAAAAGAAAAGAAAAAACATTTTTGATTATTCCGTACATATCAACATAAAATTGGATAAAAATTGTTTAAGTTTACAAAATCCTAAAAATACGATTTTCTTAATTATGATAATAAAAAAGTTGTATGATTAAACAATTTTCTTAATTACTGTGGAATTCCAAAGATTTGATTTTTGAGTTTGTTGTTGATAATTAAATGGAATTTTTTTTTTGTTTTTATTATAGCAATGGATTTCTTAAAGCTACAAAAGATGTATATAAACTTAAGAAAAAGTTTAATATTTTCACTTAAAATTCAGGCAATTTAAACAGAAGGCATGAACCAAAATTTAATTGCAATTTTAGTTGCAAACCGTTAAATCTGAGTCAATGATTTAACAAACTGGGTAGAAGATTTTAGAAGATAAAAACTACTTGGTAGAATAATATTTGTTCAATAAAAACTCCTAAACAGCATTTTGTGTGCGAATATATATATATATATATATATATATATATGTGTGTGTGTGTGTGAGAATTCACCATTTTAAATTCATGTGATTAATAGAGAAACAATTGGAAAAATTTATGTCAAAAACAGTTTTCCGATCATGAGTCAATGCAGTCATTTCTCTCTCTCTCTCTCTCTCTCATATAAGTTGGCGACAGTAGTCAAAGGCCACCCGAAAGCTCCTTTTTAATAGCTACTATACTGAGGTGTAGGGGAGGGTGCCACTCCATTCCCTGAATTGCTCCATTTTACCCTTGAAATGTACCTTATAATGCAGTGTTAAGCAAGGAGGTATCAAGCACCACTTTTTGAGCCTTTGATATGACTTGACCTGAGATTGAACCTCGGTCTCCAGGGCCATTGGCAAACACTACCATTAAGCCAATGGCCGGTTGATATAAGTATCTTAAAAAAATCTATAACTGTGTGTGAATATATATATATATATATCCTCAGATAAATATAAACAATGTACTTCATTTTATTATTTCAACAGCAAAAAATAGTTCAAATACAAAATATGCAATTGTGGAGGGAGAGGGGGAATGTGTGAGAAGGGGCTGAAGTAGAGGACATGGTGCTGAGATGATAAACCTGATCTTTTGTTGCTTACAGAATTGTCTGATCAGAAAAAGACAGCCATTCCTCATTCAGGAAGCATCTTAAATTAAACACTAAAAATGAAGCAGTTTTTCTATCAGTTAACCAGGTGTCAAGTTCTTTTTCAGTCATCAGGATTCATCCCCCCCCATCTTTTTTATATTCAGATTTTCTTTGCTGACTTTTATCCACTTGTTTTAAATAGTTTTTATCCCCCACCTTATCCAATTTTTTATTTTTACTTCATCACTTTATTCTTACATCAGCCTAATTCTTCAACCATCTGTAGACATTAGTTCATTCCTAGATAAAAAAAAAAAAAAAAAAAAAAAAAAAAAAGAGTTATATTTACCCCCCCCCCCTATTTTTATGGCTTTTCTTAGACATTCAAAGTATTCTTTCTTTCTACTCATTACAATTTTCTAAAAGATCTTTTCTTCATCCCCCTCTTTCTTTTTTAGAAAAGATCTTCTCCTTCCCTATTTCACTGAAATATCTTTCTTCCTCTCTTTAATCAGCTACCCTATCTGTTCATTTTTCTCTCCTTCCTTATAAACTATCTTCTCCCCCCCCCCACCTTTAAAAAAAAAAAAAGGATCTTTTTCAATCAATTCTTTCCCCCCTCTTTTCTTTAAATCCCCCCTCTCTCTCCCCCTCTTTCAAAATCTGTTTTCCTCTTTTCTCTACTACCCTTCTATCTTTTTCTTAAAAGATTTTTTTTCTCCACTAACAATTTTTACTCCTCCTTTCCCTCCTCAAATTCTCTGAGGTTCCGGTTAAAAATATGTGAAACAGATTGATGACTGAGAAACAATTCTAGCAGAAGAAGGATTTAAATGTCATCAGTAGTGGATGGCATGAATACCTCTGGTTGGGTGCCCCTGGGGGATGGGTAAGATGGTATAGACAAGTGAAAAAGACACCCATTCCAACATGTCCATGGAGAGAGAGAGAGAGAGAGAGAGAGAGAGAGAGAGAGAGAGAGAGAGAGAGAGAGAGAGAGAGAGAGAGAGAGAGAGAGAGAGAGAATTGAAAAGGGTGACAAAAAATATTAAGAAAATCAATGAAAATAAATAAATAAAACAATTTGATCAGGTGCCTCAGCAAGCCTTTAGGAAATGTACCCAGATACCCTAAATACCTACAGTTTTTTTTTTTCTTCCTCAATCATTCAATTTAACATTTTTTTCTTACCATATAGAAGTAAGCAAACAATTCTAGGCAGCAATGGAAACTGCAAGCAGGAGATTTCTTTGAGGAATTTTTCAAGAATTGTGAGGCTGAGGGGAATATGTAGATCTTAAGCCTTTAGCAAAAGGAAAAAGTTAGGGATAGAGGAAAGAAAAAAAAATTTTTTTTTTCTATCATATTCTTCACACAAGAGAAGAACCTATTTTATATTTGCATTCTTTCAAGAAATTTCTCCTGGAAATACTATATCAAAGTTTGAAGATTTATATTTTAATATTCCCTAGTTCCTCTTCCAATAAAGAGAAAAACCGAGCTTCCTATCTTGAACAGACTCGAAATCTAATTTTAAAATAAATCATTTACAATATGAATTATCAGCAAGACAATTTAAGAAACAGACACAAAAATTGCAAAGGGTTTCTTTTTTTTTGTCCAGGAAATGACTTTTTTAACGGAAGAATTCTAAAATTCTTCAGTTGTGTCTTAGACAAAGTTATAATTTTGAAAATTCCCAACACTATCGCAAAGATGAGAAAGTACTGGCAATATAAACTGTCATACATCTTTCAAGTCAGTAAGGCATAGTCAAAATTATCCATGAACATTTGCTTTGTTCCACCTTACAATTCTCGAAGATTACTTGCGAGTGTGTGTGTGTGTGTGTATATATATATATGTATATATATGAGAGAGATAAGGGCACAGTGGCTAACGAATTATATTGCAACATTGTAGTAAGCTAGTTCAAACTACAATCGAGCTATTACGTTCACTTTTGAATTAGTACACTTGGAAAAGGCACGATCCTCCTAATCGCCTCTCTATGAGTTAAATAGTACCACTGTTCTTCTATAAGGATGGGTTTGGATCTAAATAACCCATGAAGGCTAATATGCCATTGAACTAAGAAACCATACACACACACACACACAGAGAAACCCCTGCTTCTAATCAAGCAACAATGGAACTGCTTTCTCATCAAGCAACAATGGAACCGCCGATTCCTGAAAACCAAACTGAGTTAATATTCCCTTTATCAAAGCAATAGAAGAGTACATATTAGAAACAATAAAAGAGAAGCTCTTGATAATATTTTAACTTAATCAAATTTTTGTACTATATATTCCTTCCCTAACAATTACTCTCCAATGATCTGAAGTCAAAACCAAACGCGATTAATAACAGTTAAATAAAATTATTTACGAACGTTTACGCATTGATTATTATTATTTTTTTTTTTTTTGTTCATACTCTTAGAATATTAATCAACAGTAATAATAATAAACGACAATGCTTCATCTAAACAAATAAGATTTAGTTGATGCAAAATTGTCGTTTTACAGGAGGGGGAAGAAAAAAAAAAACAAACTTACTTTCAATAGATAAAACTATATATATATATATATATATATAAAAAGAGACAAAAAAAAACAAAAAAAAACATTAAAAACAAACACAGAAGGAAAGAATTAAAATACGACTGAGTTAAGATGGAGGAAAATAAAGATTCCCTTAACTAGAGAAATGACACTGTAAACTGAAAGCCCATCTGGGTAGGAAAGGGGATCCACTTTAAAATAAATGACAAATGCTATATGAACAAACCTAAATCTATTCTCAAAACTGAGGTGCAACTTGCAGTCAGTCGAACTTGATTTTAAAACTTGTGAAAAACTCAAAGTGTAAAATTAAATAATGAACAAGTAAAAAGTAAAAATAAAGTTTTCAAAGCAAACACACAGGTCTTATGGAAAGAAAGTACAGAACATTATTTTAGAAATTTAAAGAAAAAAGAAAACAAACCAAATCTTGGACATTTTTAGCTTACACTTAAATCAGAGAAAATAAGGAGAATGTGTTGATTCTTTGTACTAAAGTAAGGCATGGGACATCTTTTACAAGAGTAAACAAGTCAGATATTAATTGGGTCAGGGTGGATATAATTCTTGCATTTCAAAGCTTGTAAAACCACTTGTTGGCTTGTAAAAAGTTCACTCTGGGGTTTTAAGGCACAATACTTTGGATAGTAGTCAATCCAGCCCTAGCCCAAAGTCAACCAGCACCATTACTAAATAACTTTTTGATATCCATGGATTGTAAGGTTAAAAGGTCAACTAGACACTAATTTTGTCTTTTTGCTTTCATCTTTTCACAAGGGGGAGAGGAGGAGGAGAAGAGGAAGAAAATGTGTGTAGGGCTAAAGTTCACATTATAAGCCTGTCTCAGTGACAATGTTTGGAAAGATAAGAAGGATTCCATTACAAAATGGATGAGAACTAAAAGAAATGGATTGTGTCTTCTGCCAATGGGAAAGAGGGGGTATCAATTCTGTGGCAGTGGGTAGGTAAGGTTAAGAGACTAGAGGAACCACCAAAGTGGTGAAAAAAAAAGAAAAGAAAAAAAAAAGGTCTTTGAATAAGGGACATTTAAGGCATCTGTTATCAACGGAGGGGAACGAACCCTGCAAAGAATGTGGTAGTTTAAAGTTAATACTTCAATTTAGGGGAGTTTCTGAATTACTTTAAATACATTACTGGAATTATAGGAAGCAGTTTACCCAACTGGCCAAGTGGTTAAAGCACTGGATTGTAAAGCATTAGGTGTTTGGGTTCAATAAAAAGTTGTTGAGACCTTAGTCAAGGGCGAGGAGAAGGCTCCCTTTTCAATAGCTACTACACCAAGGTGAAGGGGAGGGCACTACTCCTCTAGCTGGATTGCTCATCTCTACCCTTGATACATACCTTATATTGCTGAGTGTTAAGCAAGGAGGTATCAAGTACCATTTTTAAAGTTTTTGGTATGACGCGACCTGGGATTGAACCCAGGTCTCCCAGACCAGTGGTGAACACTCTACCCACTAGGCCAATGAGCTGGTAACCTAATCAAATCTAATGTAGAAAACAAATCAGATATTACATATGACAGGAAGATAGAGTCATGAAATGCAGATAACACAAAGACACTTTGTCTATACAATTTTATTAAGATCCTTTCAAGTTTCCTGATAAGTGTCTTGGTTTCAGGTTGGAATTAGTGGATGAAGATTGTCCCAAGCACTTTCATAGGTCATCATCAAGGATTGCTTGCATGTATAAAGTGTTTTTGAAAGTTTTCTGAAAGGATTTTTTATAACATTACAAAATTATGAAAACACAACCCTGCGTTTATGTAATTTTATACCCCCCCCCCAAAAAAAAAACCAACATTCTTTATACATGCAAGCAACCCCTGATGATTGCCTATGAAAGGTCTGAAATTCGAACCTGAAACTAAGACACTTAGCAAACTTGAAAGGATCTTAAAATTCTACAGACAAAATGTGTCTTTATTATTTAATCAAAAGATGCTTAAATGAAAGGCTGCTGGCAAACTAATATATATATATATATATATATATATATATATATATATATATATATATGTGTGTGTGTGAATAAACGATTCTTTAAAAAAGTTACATAAATCAGAAAGTACACATACACAATATATATATATATGTTTGTGTGTACAGGAGATTAGAAAAAAAACACCCATACCCTAAACCTTATCTTTTTGTCCATCAAATATGCACAAAGTCTACATCAGTTTCCTATGTTAAACAGTCTTTTTACCAAACACTAATGTAGGTTATCAAGTACCTGCTGTTTTGACAAACAGCTCCAAGCAGTTTTCTGCATGCATCAACTATGGATGGCACTGCTGTTGTCTTTGGTGTCATGACATTTCTGAAATCATCAAAATTGGGGATAACAATTTCAGTTAATTAAAAGCACAGCACCTGCTGGGAAGTGGGGGGACGACAATTCAGTAATACTAATTTTAAATCGATATTTTCTTTTTTAAAATAGGTCAACAGGTGCAAGAAGGTTAAACTTATTCCACAGTTCAACTAAAGTATCTCATCTTTTCCTAAGATGACTGACAAATTTATTCACAACTAGCTGAGGTAAATATCTATGTAATACTGTGCACCAGCAATCTTTTAGACAATTATGAAAAAACAGTTACTAGTATCCTAGGTATGGTAATAAACTGCATCTGATGGTGAGGATCCAGTTCTGGGGGAGTGTAGAACACCCCCTTCATTGCCATTATTCTCAAGTTCACTGACCTAGATCTGTTGACATCATATCTATGAGTCAAAAACTTAAAAAAAAACAAAACAAAAAAAAAAAACGAGATTCCTAACCTCTAGGCATGAAATAACCCAAGACAGGTTGACATGCTGTTAAAATCAAACAACCAATCATAATAGTTACTATGTAAGATAAATCCATATCACAGAAAAAAAAAGATTAACCAGTTATATTTTTTTCAAGAAAATTTTTATGATGTTTGTGTTATAAAAGATTTATCAATTTGTCTTGATAAGGATGATATCTAGTATACAATCCCCAGTTTGAAGAATTGTATACAAACCTAATTGTTAATGTTTGATTAAATGTAAATAATTATTTCATTAGACAACTTTTTTTCTTCTTTTGAAGTTTGGAAATTTAAATTTCCTATGACAAGCCTTGTAGCAACATAGATTCCTATGATTTCTACATAAGGAAAACATTTTAAAATATAACAAACTTCATCTCAATAGGGTCCAAATCCCAATCAGTTCTTTCATGCATTTATCACAAATTCTTAAAATTTTAAAATGGACCCCCCCCCACATGACCACCAGAAACAAGTCTTATATAACATCAAATATGATTGTGATTCTCTCTGCTATTATATACATGTGAGAGAGAAATGTGTAAAATGATGAGAATCCATTGGGGGAAGCTAACTATTATTTTCTAAAAATATCTAAAAAGGTTCTTTGCCTTGAAACCGAAATGGCTTGTATAAAATCTACAATATTGTTAAAGTCCTTAAATGAAATCAAATGATTCTGCCCAAAGTTTCATGTAGTGTGATTATTACAATCTTCAATGTTCACACAACTTGAAACTTTTAGTAATGACATTTGATAGGAGAGTGGGAATTAATTATAAAACAATAGTTAACAGGGTAGTAGACTTCCAGAATATTGATCGCAGTTACCATAAGTTACTTCAATATTGTGCCCAAATACCAAGCTAGGCAAACCTCAATGATTTGGTTTATTTAATGGCATATCAACTTTCGTGGGTTATTTAATGCCAAAGTCACCTTTGTAGGAGAATAACAATGATTCTATTTAATCTATAACAGGTAGTCCATACCTATCCTAAAAAGTATTCGTCCGAAAGTCAATGTTATAGCACAACTGGAGTTTGAACTCTTACTTTGAAGCTGCAGTCCAGCACTTTAACCACTATACCATCAAAAGTTAAAAGTTACTTCTATAAACAATAACAATTAAAAAGAAAATTACTGAAGAAAAGAGATGAATTCTGTATAATTTATAAATAGAAGAAGAAAATGAGGATCTCTCATTAAGAAGAGGTATCTGAAAACAATGTTGCAGTAAGACTTATCTAAGCCTAAGAATTAAATTTCAAAATTTCCAAATGAAAAAAAAAAAAAAGAAAAAAAGAAAGAAAAAAGATGTTTATCTTACTAAAATAATTATTTACACTTAAGTAAATAATACTAATTAGGTCTTTATATAGAATATCAAACTGAGAATGTGAAATTATTACATAACATTATTGCTTAACTAGGGCAAACAAAGACGGCATAGCATTATTACTTACTTTAGACTAGTTGCATAGGATTATTGCTTAGAAAAAAAAAAAAAAAATCAATCTTTCAGGCATCACTTAAGCATCTCCTTTCTCTTGTGTGTATTTATCTTAAAGAACGATTACTGTTTCTAATCACTTGGTGTACATTTTTAATTGGCAATGGTTGCAATTGCAAAATAAGCAACTGCTGATCTCAAAGTCTTCACATCTTATGCAATGTAGACATAAACTACAGGTGATATATATATATATATGTATGTATGTATGTGTGTGTGTGTGTGTGTGTGTGTGTGTGTCAATAGTCATAAATCCCTAAAATTCCTGTCTTAACAGCTATTTTTTAATTTTAGGGTGGTGGGTACTGTATATGCTAAAAGAAAGTTAATGGTCAAGCATTGGTGGTGGTGGGGAAGGTAAAGCACATTAAGAAAATATAAGATTTAAAAAACAAAATAGGTGACAATTTCTTCCCAACCTTTTGGCTGTAGACTTAAACACTCTTCTCACTTTTTATCAACAGCTTTAAAATAAAATAAATAAAAGCATCCAGCATGCTCCAAGTGGCAAGAAAGAAAAATAAACAAGAGAAGACAACTCCTGTAGGTAATTAATCACATTCACAGACAGTAGACTTAAACAGGGGCATTTCCAGTCAAGGCTTTTTATAACAGTAATTAAGTATTGTAAATAACAGGGTATCATCTAAGTGCCTCAGCCAACCTCCACCTTGGTTGGCAAGAAGGACAGTAAAAGAATACAGAGGAAGAGGAATATAGAATGAAGATGAGAGAGAGAGGTGGTAGTGGAAAGCTGTTCTCAGCTCAGCTCACCCCACCCAACCCCAAGGCTAGAATTAAGATTTGACAGGTATAAGTGTTAGTCAGTAGAAGCTAATAGAGTACTTATGTTTAGTCAGTGCAAGAATTCCAAACCCTTTTATCTTACTACAAGAAGGAAACATTTTTTAGTTCTTCAGCATCTCTCCATTGCACTAAACAAAAAACCAAAACAAAGCAAAACAAAAACTGCCAGATGTCTAAGCCAATTACTGATAAAACTTTGTGACACAAATGTGCTATATTAGATCTGATGAAAATTATGCAAGTGGAGAGAGAAAAAAAAGATGAGGAGATAAAAAAGATGGAGGCAAAGGGTAAATAAAGATGGTGAAAGAAAAGACAATGTCAAGGAATTCAAATTGTATGCATGTACCTAACCCCTCCCCCATGGGCAGGCTGTGACAAGGTCATTTTTTCAAGCGGAATTCATCTGGTTTAAATTCAAAGTTTTCATAAACTGTTTGCCTAACTAAAGCTAAAGAACCCAGTATAACTACTATTAACCCATAGCTGGGAAAAGAGGAGATGAAGTATTGACTTTCCCCAAGGGCATTAGCAAGAACTGAAATGTCCAGGATTTGAACTCTGGTCACTGATTCCATTCCCTAAGACAATAACAGTCATACCAAGTGCACCTCCAAAGAAAACTAAATTGTCTAGTGACTAATATTTGTAGGAGGAACAAAAGAAAAATGTCATGGGGAGGTCAGAGGGAGGTGGAGAGGGATCACAATTCAAGAAATACAATCAGTAACTAATTATTAACTTCACACAATGGAAAAAAATTGTCTAGTGAAGCCGAAAGAAAAAAAAAAAAAAAAAAAAAAAAAAAAATCATCAACACTAATTTTAGTAAATAATTACCTTCTTTAGTAAAGTCAACAACTTAGTAAATTTCAGTCTGTTTTCTATATTTGAGAAATCAGAAGATTGTTTACAGGCAGCTGCCACCAACACCACCTCTCCAGGAAGAGGGAGAATGTCAAATTCTAAGATATGAGGTTATGGCTCAATAAAAGGATCTGAAACACACTCAAGATGAGAGGAGTTTGATGTTAAAACTCTAGGCTTGTGTTGCATTAGAGGGTTGAGGTGCAAGTTGTTGTTTGCAGGAGTTCACAAAATGCATTTTGTAGGTAATATGTACTAAAGATTGGTTTAGTTTGCTTCAGGGACACAAATGGGTTGCATATCATTGATTTTATCTTCCGGGTGTGTGCAAAAGGAAAAAAAAAAAAAAGTAAAGATTTGTTGTCACAAACAAACAAGTGGAAAAGCGAGCCTGACAGACATATACACACATACAGTATGTATTAGTTTAATCCAAATAGACATTTCCCCACCCCCATGAGCTTCATGCCCTTGTACTTTTTTTGTACCAATGAAAATAAATGTTCCTTGAGTGAGAGATTAAAAAAGTTTCGAGCTTCAGCCACAGTATTTTTTCAACAATATATTTATACTAAAAAAGAAAAAAAAAAAGAAAAAAAGATTCTCTTTATTCTAAATTGATCCGACTTTATAAGTTGGTGATGACCATAAACAGTAAAAATTTTTTGAAGATCATGGACGCTGTGTGGTTCAAGAGTTGTGTGATTATTTCTACCAAAGCCAAGATAAAGTAGCCATGAATCCAACCACTACTTTCAGTATCAATCTCATGTGGTATTATCTGTTTTTGGTTAGGTTGTTTTATGGCATATCAACTTTTGTGGGTTATTTAATGCCAAAGCCATTCTTGTAGAATGAATGGTAGTGGTACTATTTAACCCATAGCTTGGAGAATAAGAGAGTTCATGCCTTTCTCAAGAGTATTAATCCAAAAGTTAACGTGATAACACGAGTGGAATTCCAACTCAATGCCATAGTACAGCATATTAGCCACTACAAAACAAGGATGACTCTTTACAAGTTTTTAACTTCATATTCATTTGTATTTTGCAATATTTTTCAAGCCTCATTATTATGTTTGTCAGGTAACTTTTTTCTTTCTTTTTTAAGTGTGCCTTTTTTCCAAAGTGTACAATCTTGTCTCTTGTCAAAAGGTTACTATTTTATTACTGAATACTATGTTTAAAAAAAAAAAAAAAAAAAAAAAGGGAAAGAAGAAATATATAGCCTGGGGAGTGGGAAATCAAGGTAACAGCCCAGTTAAGGTCATCTTTTACGATAATTTTTTTTTCTGACTGAGGGTATTGAACTCCCTCCTCACAAAAATATAGAAACAAAAGGAAATGCCTCCATTAGAAATTGTTTGAAATATGAGTCATTATCATTGATAGAAAAGTTTGGTTTGGTCTGGTTTTATGGCACATTAAATATTGTAAGTTATCTAATGCCAAATCCAATTTTATACATTTAAAAAATTCTATTTACAACAACTCAGTTTAGCATAAGTAGTTTTTTTGTTTACACACAGTTAAATATAAAAGCAGTTCTATTCCAAACAATTCTGTACACAGTTTAGTTCTGTTTGACCCATAGAGCTTTATCAGATGCTACCACTACAGGCCAGAGTGAACCTGAGGGCGATGGCAATAAAGGGGTACTCCACATTCCCCAAAGCTCAAACATTACTGGAGCCTCACAACCAGATTGTTTAGTGTCATACCCAGGACCACTTGTTGGAGTAGTCTTAACCCTCTGTCTGACTGGGTGAAATTCAGAAGTTGTGCATAGTGATATCTTCATCATTGTTGTTTCTATCAAAAGATGATGTTAGTTCAAACAATCCATAGCATGAATTATAAATATAACATTTAACTGAATCACACAAAGCAGATTAAGATTCCTCTTTAACCTTCTTTGACAAATGGTAATGAACCTGCCTGAAAATCTATTTTTAATGATAGATAGAATGTAGTTAACACAAATACAAAAATAACTTACTAAAGAATTATTTGAGAACAAGAGGATTCTGAACCCATAAAGTCGCAGATTTTTCCTCTGGCCTGATGCTCATGCTGTTAGGATATACAAAAAGCAAGTTTTCAAATTTCACTATGGTCCAATCAAAAATAGACAATAGTAAATTGGTGGGGGGTAGGCAGGGGTGAACTTTGGTCTTTAAAAACTAAAAGGTCACAAGGTAAATTTTTGGTATCCATTCATACCAATGATCCTTGATCAAGAAATATATATATAAAAATTTCAAATGTTGATTTTCATGTCAGGCAGATTCTACTCACCTGGAGGAGAGATTTATTTGCCTCTTCAAAACAAAATTCACTCCATGGTCAGGTTTGAGATCTGCACATGAGTAGAGGCAAAATTGTCTTCTCTTGACCTTGCTTTTTATCATACTTCTGTTAATGTTCTAAACTTAGAAAGTCCTTTGGAATAAAACTAACATTTTTTTTTTATATCCCTGGGCCCAAAATCTTGATGCACTAACTAACTCTCCACCAAACTCAGGTAAAACCCAGTATTCTAAAATGAAGCAGACACAGGACATTTGGAAGATGTGTGACACAATCTTGATAACTTCATATGTCTAGTAGGCTTTAAACCAATTAATCCCACTATAGATAGGTTTCAACACAAGTTTTCTTTTTAATCTGCATAGAGGGTTTTTTTGAGCACTATCAATTTTTTCTTCTTCATGGACACAAAAAAAAAAAAAAAAAAAAAAAAAAAAAAAAAACTGCTAAAAATTTTCAATAGATCAATACATGATTCATTGAGAGGCTGATTCCCCCCCCCAAAAAAAAGTTTTATGAAGAATTTTGCCATTCTTGTTAGCAGAAGACCAAATCCCACCTCCAAGTACACAGATACACACACAAAAATCCGCCAAACTATTCTTGAGAATCAGATTACCAAACTCATCTCATGGAGAACCAATTGCTACATTCTCATTTCAAAAGGCTAAGCAGATGAGAGAGAGAGAGAGAGAGAGACTGAGACTCTTTCCTTACTAACACTCTGGCCCCACCCCCAGGATATGCACCTACTTTTAGAGAATCTTCCAAGTAAGACATACAATGTTGTAACATGTCAAAGAAATTGACATTATGTGGGAAGCAAATGTTTCTATCTGGGTGAGCAGATCAGTGCACAAGATGCAGAGAGGGTAAGAAGGAGGTAAACACCATAACAAGATGTGGTGTTGGGAGGGAGGAGGAGGAGTTGGAGGGGGGTCGACAAGGCAAAAGGAAGATGGAGGGAGTTGATGTTAACAACTGAAGGCACCACTTTCCTTCCAATGCTTTCTGCCACCTCCCACCAAATTAGGAGGAATTAGGTCAATCAAATAGAGGAATTTTTTTCTATTAACTATTATTAATTTCAGTACATCAAAATAAAGAAGGAAAAAATTGCTGAGAGAGGGAGAAAGAATGAGAGAGCAAAGAAATGTAATAAAAAAAAGAGAAAGGGAAAAAACAAAGAACTGCAAATGATGAGAGAGAGAGAGAGAGAGAAAAATGAAGGAAATGAACACAGAGAGAGAGAGAGAGAGAGAGAGAAATGAAGGCAAAGAACAGAGAGAGAGAGAGAAATGAAGGCAATGAAGAGAGAGAGAGAGAGAGAGAGAGAGAGAGAGAAATGAAGGAAATGAACAGAGAGAGAGAAAAGAAGGAAATGAACAGAGAGAGAGAGAAATGAAGGAAATGAACAGAGAGAGAGAGAGAGAGGGAGAGAGAGAGAAAAATGAAGGAAATGGAGAGAGAGAGAGAGAGAGAAATGAAGGAAATGGACAGAGAGAGAGAGAGAGAGAGAGAGAAACGAAGAGAGAAAGAGAGAGAGAGAGAGAGAAATGAGGGAAATGAACAGAGAGAGAGAGAGAAATGAAGGAAATGAACAGAGAGAGAGAGAGAAATGAAGGAAATGAACAGAGAGAGAGAGAGAAATGAAGGAAATGAACAGAGAGAGAGAGAGAGAGAGAGAAACGAAGGAAATGAACAGAGAGAGAGAGAGAGAGAAATGAAGGAAATGAACACAGAGAGAGAAATGAAGGAAATGAACAGAGAGAGAGAGAAATGAAGGAAATGAACAGAGAGAGAGAGAAATGAAGGAAATGAACAGAGAGAGAGAGAGAGAGAGAAATGAAGGAAATGAACAGGGAGAGAGAGAAAAATGAAGGAAATGAAGAGAGAGAGAGAGAGAGAAATGAAGGAAATGAAGAGAGAGAGAGAGAGAGAGAGAGAGAGAGAAATGAAGGAAATGAACAGAGAGAGAAAGAAATGAAGGAAATGAACAGAGAGAGAGAGAGAGAGGGAGAGAGAGAGAAAAATGAAGGAAATGGAGAGAGAGAGAGAGAGAGAGAAATGAAGGAAATGGACAGAGAGAGAGAGAGAGAGAGAGAGAAACGAAGAGAGAAAGAGAGAGAGAGAGAGAGAAATGAGGGAAATGAACAGAGAGAGAGAGAGAAATGAAGGAAATGAACAGAGAGAGAGAGAGAAATGAAGGAAATGAACAGAGAGAGAGAGAGAAATGAAGGAAATGAACAGAGAGAGAGAGAGAGAGAGAAACGAAGGAAATGAACAGAGAGAGAGAGAGAGAGAAATGAAGGAAATGAACACAGAGAGAGAAATGAAGGAAATGAACAGAGAGAGAGAGAAATGAAGGAAATGAACAGAGAGAGAGAGAAATGAAGGAAATGAACAGAGAGAGAGAGAGAGAGAGAAATGAAGGAAATGAACAGGGAGAGAGAGAAAAATGAAGGAAATGAAGAGAGAGAGAGAGAGAGAGAGAGAGAGAAATGAAGGAAATGAAGAGAGAGAGAGAGAGAGAGAGAGAGAGAGAAATGAAGGAAATGAACAGAGAGAGAAAGAAATGAAGGAAATGAACAGAGAGAGAGAGAAATGAAGGAAATGAACAGAGAGAGAGAGAAATGAAGGAAATGAACAGAGAGAGAGAGAAATGAAGGAAATGAACAGAGAGAGAGAGAGAGAGAAAAATTAAGGAAATGGACAGAGAGAGAGAGAGAGAAATGAAGGAAATGAACAGAGAGAGAGAGAAATGAAGGAAATGAACAGAGAGAGAGAGAAATGAAGGAAATGAACAGAGAGAGAGAGAAATGAAGGAAATGAACAGAGAGAGAGAGAGAAATGAAGGAAATGAACAGAGAGAGAGAGACAGAGAAATGAAGGAAATGAACAGAGAGAGAGAAAAATGAAGGAAATGAACAGAGAGAGAGAGAGAGAGAGAAATGAAGGAAATGAACACAGAGAGAGAAATGAAGGAAATGAACAGAGAGAGAGAGAAATGAAGGAAATGAACAGAGAGAGAGAGAGAGAAATGAAGGAAATGAACAGAGAGAGAGAGAAATGAAGGAAATGAACAGAGAGAGAGAGAAATGAAGGAAATGAACAGAGAGAGAGAGAGAAATGAAGGAAATGAACAGAGAGAGAGAGAAATGAAGGAAATGAACAGAGAGAGAGAGAGAGAGAGAGAGAGAGAGAAAAATGAAGGAAATGAACAGGGAGAGAGAGAAAAATGAAGGAAATGAAGAGAGAGAGAGAGAGAGAGAGAGAGAGAGAGAAATGAAGGAAATGAACAGAGAGAGAAAGAAATGAAGGAAATGAACAGAGAGAGAGAGAAATGAAGGAAATGAACAGAGAGAGAGAGAGAGAGAAAAATTAAGGAAATGGACAGAGAGAGAGAGAGAGAGAGAGAGAGAAATGAAGGAAATGAACAGAGAGAGAGAGAAATGAAGGAAATGAACAGAGAGAGAGAGAGAGAGAAAAATTAAGGAAATGGACAGAGAGAGAGAGAGAGAGAGAGAGAGAGAGAGAGAAATGAAGGAAATGAACAGAGAGAGAGAGAAATGAAGGAAATGAACAGAGAGAGAAATGAAGGAAATGAACAGAGAGAGAGAGAAATGAAGGAAATGAACAGAGAGAGAGAGAAATGAAGGAAATGAACAGAGAGAGAGAGAAATGAAGGAAATGAACAGAGAGAGAGAGAGAAAAATTAAGGAAATGAACAGAGAGAGAGAGAGAGAGAAAAATTAAGGAAATGGACAGAGAGAGAGAGAGAGAGAGAGAGAGAGAGAAATGAAGGAAATGAACAGAGAGAGAAATGAAGGAAATGAACAGAGAGAGAGAGAAATGAAGGAAATGAACAGAGAGAGAGAGAAATGAAGGAAATGAACAGAGAGAGAGAGAAATGAAGGAAATGAACAGAGAGAGAGAGAGAAAAATTAAGGAAATGAACAGAGAGAGAGAGAGAGAGAAAAATTAAGGAAATGGACAGAGAGAGAGAGAGAGAGAGAGAGAGAGAGAAATGAAGGAAATGAACAGAGAGAGAAATGAAGGAAATGAACAGAGAGAGAAATGAAGGAAATGAACAGAGAGAGAGAGAGAGAAATGAAGGAAATGAACAGAGAGAGAGAGAGAGAGAAATGAAGGAAATGAACAGAGAGAGAGAGAGAGAGAGAGGGAAATGAACACAGAGAGAGAAATGAAGGAAATGAACAGAGAGAGAGAGAAATGAAGGAAATGAACAGAGAGAGAGAGAAATGAAGGAAATGAACAGAGAGAGAGAGAAATGAAGGAAATGAACAGAGAGAGAGAGAAATGAAGGAAATGAACAGAGAGAGAGAGAGAAATGAAGGAAATGAACAGAGAGAGAGAGAAATGAAGGAAATGAACAGGGAGAGAGAGAAAAATGAAGGAAATGAAGAGAGAGAGAGAGAGAGAGAGAGAAATGAAGGAAATGAACAGAGAGAGAAAGAAATGAAGGAAATGAACAGAGAGAGAAAGAAATGAAGGAAATGAACAGAGAGAGAAAGAAATGAAGGAAATGAACAGAGAGAGAAAGAAATGAAGGAAATGAACAGAGAGAGAGAGAAATGAAGGAAATGAACAGAGAGAGAGAGAAATGAAGGAAATGAACAGAGAGAGAGAGAGAAATGAAGGAAATGAACAGAGAGAGAGAGAGAGAGAGAAATGAAGGAAATGAACAGAGAGAGAGAGAGAGAGAGAAAAATTAAGGAAATGAACAGAGAGAGAGAGAGAGAGAAAAATTAAGGAAATGGACAGAGAGAGAGAGAGAGAGAGAAATGAAGGAAATGAACAGAGAGAGAAATGAAGGAAATGAACAGAGAGAGAAATGAAGGAAATGAACAGAGAGAGAGAGAAATGAAGGAAATGAACAGAGAGAGAGAGAAATGAAGGAAATGAACAGAGAGAGAGAGAAATGAAGGAAATGAACAGAGAGAGAGAGAAATGAAGGAAATGAACAGAGAGAGAGAGAAATGAAGGAAATGAACAGAGAGAGAGAGAAATGAAGGAAATGAACAGAGAGAGAGAGAAATGAAGGAAATGAACAGAGAGAGAGAGACAGAGAAATGAAGGAAATGAACAGAGAGAAAGAGAGAGAGAAAAATGAAGGAAATGAACAGAGAGAGAAAGCGAGGGTAAGGAAATGAACAGTGAGAGAATAAGCAAATGAAGAGAGAGAGGATGTTAATAAGCAAGGAATTGAAGAAAGAAAATAACCAAACCATCAGAGACAGAATAAATAAAGTATCAGGGAGAGAAAGAGAAAATAAACAAAATAATGATGTGAAAGCCTAAGAGAATAAACGAGAGAGAGAGAGAATAAAGAAAGGGGTTGAGAAAGAGAGAATACAGAAAGGAATGGAATGAGGGAGAGAAGAACAGAGTGAGAAAGCGAAGGAAGGAATGAGAGAGGGAGAGAGAGAGAGAGAGAGGTCTGGCTAATCAGAACTTATGTCAGACAAATAAAAACAAACAAACAAGTAGTTGAGGGCATGAGGAGGGGCAAGAAAGAAACACTACAAAAGACCCCCCCATAGTAATTAGAAATTAGGGCTTCCATGCTGAAACTTCATGATGGTCATGGCTAGGGGAAGGAGCATGTGATTGATTGAGGCATTCTTGATTGAGAAATTTGTGTTGTTAGCCAACAGCAAGTCACTGATATCACAAAAGAGGGAAACCATTGCTACAAGTTAAGAATTATGAGAACCAAACTCTGCAATGCTAAAGAGACTTTTTTCCAATTGTCATAACTTTTACAGGTGACTGCATGACTTATTTCTAAATGCACATCTATGATATTGAATTACAAAAAAAAAAAAGACAATCAGAATATCAGGTCAGGTAAAAAATTATCAAAAATTAATACAGTAAATTTTTAGAAAAGAAAGTAAATACCTGGACCAAACCGAAGTGATCACAGTTAGGTGGGGGATAATGTATTTCTAGCAGTAGCAACAGAAATGTGACATATCACATTCGTCACAGCTGTCAACATATGAAATGAAGACGGCTGTTACTGAGGACCCTTGCACATGCAAAGGTTTAATGGGTAAAAACTGCTTAGTTTCCCCTACGTTTCCTTTTAAGATTTCACAGACATCAGAGATTGACTTTTACTCTACATAGCTAATTGGGCCAATGAGAGATGGACAATGCGGACAACCTTTTCTTAACAAGGATGCTGTCATCATTGATGTAAAAAAAAAAAAAAAAAAAAAAAAAGTGGTAGATTTTTATGAGTCATTGGTGAAAAAGGATAACTGAAAGTGGTGGTGGGAAAAATTGATTTGTAGCAGAAAATTCGCCCCATTCAATTTTTTTTTTGTCTTGTATCTCTTGTTTCAGTGAAAATAAATAGGGGGCATTTATGGAGTGCCCCTCATATTTGAAGCACCCATGTAAAATGTTTTGAGGAGAGAAGAGAAAATATATATATATATATATATATATATATATATATATATGTTAGTAGTAATGATTTGACGATAACTAAGCCCATCTTTTTTCAATAAAGAAAATTAAAAAATTCTGGGCGGTGATAGAATTGTCCTTCATTTGAAGTTTTAAAATGTAACTGGATATTGACTTTCAAACAATGTTATTTAGAGAGAGAGAGAGAGAGAGAGAGAGAAATGCTGTCATACCTGGTTTTGTGGGTATGAAAATTCAATTAAAAAGCTAAGTGATATGGTCAACTTTATGGAAACACCTAACCTCGATTTGCACTCCAACTATCATGAACACTTTGCTAAGAATGTTGATATTGATTATCTCCCTTTAAATGCTTCTCCAACAGATAAAAGTGTATTTATCCACCTTTCCCCCCAGGACAAAATGTTACATAAGGTTGTGAATGTAAAGGTTATCATCATAGGAAATGGAATTGACAACCTGAGTTCAAATCCAGGATACAGATCTTTGCATTTCACATACTAGGTTCTTTAACTTTCATTAGGCAACCAATCTAAGAAAAGGAAAATTGAATTCAAACTAGCTGGACTCTGATTAAAAAAACTGAAATTGTGCGCTAAATCTTGCTTGTAGTATAGGGGGTTGGGTCAATACATGAGGTTAGGTTCATTGTAGGTGACTTATTTATGAATAAGGGTAAGGGTTAAAAACTGCAGAGCTTCCACTAGGTTTTCTTTCCAATTAGCTGCAGACATCAGGGATTGACTTTAATTGCATAACAGAGGTGCAATTTGGAGTAAGATGACCCTCTGAAGCTGTGATATATACTTATGTTCTCTAGTGATTGATGGTGCAGATATAAGAATAGAACATATGTCAATGAAGTAAAGAAGGTGCTTACTAGAGAACAATGGATACTCATATGTTGACCACAATTCAAACTGATCTAATCTGATAAAAAGTGCATCTCACAGATCATTGTTCGTAGACCAAATTCATTAGAACATATAGTAGACATAGGTTTGGAACATGCATAAAAAGTATACACTCCCTGGGTTAGGTGGTGTACATTCAATTAAAGTTGGGGGGAAAAAAACAAAAAAAAAAACAACAACCATTACGTAATTATTTACCCAAACTCTTTTCTATGAGGGAGATAGAGGCAGAGAGAAGAGATAGATTCATGTCTTTCCAAACACAATAATGCAAAATGAAATTTTGAAAGTTTCATTTAAGATTAGAACTCTAATCTTTGAAAGTTCATTTCCCATGATGATAACCATTACAACACAAGTGTCTTCTAATGAACTGTGGTATAATGGTTAAAAAACTAGGTTTGGTTTAGTTTTATAGCATATCAACTGTTGTTGGTTATTTAAAGCCAAATCCTGTTTTTACATATATATTGAATATGGTTTATAAATACATTTTGTAGATATACATAAACTGCTTGATCATTTATTTGACAATTCAGTTTAGCACAAGTCATTTGTTTGCACTCTGTGTAAATGTCAAACAGTTCTATTTGACCTATAGATAGGACTTTATCAGGTGCTACCACTCCAGGCCAGAATGGATCTGGGTGCGAAGGCAATAAAGGGGTACTCAACATTCCCCAAGGCTCAAGCATTACTGGAGCCTCACCATTAGATTGTTTAATGTCATATCCAGGACACTCATTGAGGGAGTCTTACCCCTCAATGCAGTCAGCATATTCTACAGCCCTAGCCAACTGGGCAAAAAAACAAAACAAACTAAGCTTACATACTATTGTTTGTTAGTGTTTCTAACTGGGTGGCCGATATGTCTATCCCCTTCAGAATGATATGTGGCATAACAATTATGATCAGAGTTAAAATCTTGAACAAAATTAGTGATTCCCTTTGCGCTATTGCCCTTGGGAAAACCATAAATCTATTTATGGGTAAATAGATTGTTTGATTTATGGCATATCAACAATTGTAGGTTATTTAATGACAAATTCATTTTTATACAAAAAACAATTCTATTTCAAACAATTCAGTTTAATATAGGTATAGATTTTTGTTTACATACAGTTAAATATGAAAACTGTTCTATTTCAAATGATTCATTTTAGTACAAGCACAGTTTAGTTTTATTTGATCCATGGATAGGACCCTATCAGGTGCTACCACTCTGGCTAAGAGCAGACTGGGGAGCAATGGTAATAAAGGGGTCCTCTGCATTCCCCAAAGCTCCAGCATTACTGAAGCCTCAGTAATTGTCTAGTGTCATATCCAAGTTGCTTGTTGACGGACTCTTAACCCTTTGCAGAAATGCAGTTGGTGTATTCTACAGCCCCAGCTAACTGGGCAAATCAAGTAGGCTGAACTCTTAGTTTTGTTAGATCAACTTATCTTGAAGGAAAACTAAGTTCAAACTAGCTGTACTCAGCTTCAAAAATTGACCTTGTATTGCATCCTGCCCAAAGTAGAGAGGTTTGGTCAATGCCCACTGAGAAGAATCAACTGGTGAGATAACTTAAGTACAGACTGAAGAATGAGAACAATCTACAAAAAAATCTGAGTTTTGAATAAAGAGTCGAAATTCCAAGAATGACAATGACATCTAAAGAAAGAATGTAAAATGGAGGAGGAGGAGGACACCTGGTAGAGTACATATTCTTTTTTTTATCTCAGTAATTTGGATAAAAATTGTAAACTTACTGCACTAAATTCACCCAAAAATTCATCAATAAACTCCAACACTCCCACCTTTACCCATTGTACCAGTGCCATCACTCCATCTATTTCCCCACTCTTTTCGATGACAGAAATCATCAAGGTATGGACTTTAGGAAAATACATATATTTCGTCCACGAAAACCAGGGTTAGTTGTACATCCATATTTTTGTGACTTCATTATCTGTCTGGGCCAAACCCTTAAGAATGAAAATTTGAGAGAAAAAGAGAAGAGACAATGGCAAAAGGTATTATTTTCTGGAATTGCAAACACTGCCACACCAATCCTGTCTTTTGCTTTCACTTGCCAACATATCTTTACCCTGTCCGCTCGAGATTAGTGGCAGTCCACGCTGGGTCACCCACTCCCTAGCACTGGTCAATCAGCCTTACAAATATACCCAGCTGTCTTTTCATATCGCCATTGCGGCTGTCATGGTGAACTTTTTCCAATGTAAATGTGGATGAAACGTTATTGTTTGAAGGCCGATTATTGATTGGTTATCGCCTATTGATTAATCTCCTACATACATTTATGCACCCCTGGTCTGAACCACTGCAAGTCGAAATCTCAGTCTTTTTCTTACACAATCTCTGTCTCTCCTTTTCAATATTTACCCCCTCCCTTACCATCTTTCAGGTCCATTCCCCACACTCCTGCATTAAAGAATTCTATTAGATTCTCTCTACTTTTATCATCTGGATTCCCTATCACTCCCTTTTCTGTTACTTTCTTTTCTTCTCCAATCCAATTTTTCACCCAGCTCAATGCCCCACCCATAAATTTTTATGTCCTCTTTTTTGTATTTATCTATTTTTCTCTTTGAGAGTCTCCTGTACTGTTTCCAGCTTTCATTCTCTCCTCCTACATCTATTCCAAGCCTCTATCTTTTCTTCTCACCCTTGTCCATTCTAAGCCTCTATCTTTCTCTCTTCCCATTGTAGTCTAGATGAATTACAACCAAGCAGTGAGCTTGATCCTCACTAAGTGCCTTGTACTTCTGACTTTGTTCCTAATTGAAGCTACACTGTTTTGTGTAACTTAAGAGGTGTAATTGTAACACCCCAAATTTTCTTTTCTCCTTTCCTTTGCCTGCCCCCACCATTATTTGTCCCCCCCCCCCGCTTTCTCTTTCTATCCTTCCTAAATTTCTTTTCCCACCTTTTCATTTCACCAACTCTCTCTCTCACACACAGAGTTCCCCTCTCCTATAAATGTTCACTGACCATCACTGCTCAAAGTAAATCAAACATCTAGAATTGAATTGTGATGCTTAACATGAACATAGGCATCTTTTGTGAATAAAAAGACAACATAAAATAACAAGCTTCTCTTTTCTTTTTTCTGCCGAGTCAATGTAGTTGTAGTTCAAATAGTTATATTCACACATTCATAGCACAAGTACAACCTATTGTCTTTTTTTTTTTTTTTTTAAGCTGAGGTAAAATACTTATACTGTCATTGTGGTTGAATACTAAAACTACTATAACCAACTTGAAAAGGTAAAGAAGGTGGCTCATTTGGTAAACATCACTTGTTTAACCTTCCAATTCTATCAAGTTAAGAATAAACATTGAAGACAGGTTGTTGACAATACAACTAATCTGCAACACTCAGATGTTAAAAAATAAAAATAAAGATGGATCTATATTATAGTTGTACATACATAAACCAAATCTAATTGGCTTAATTAGGAAGTCGACAGCATTTATTAGAGATTCGCTGATAAAGTAATTAGGAGGGTGCAGGTTCAAACCCTTCCAAGAGTTGAAGAGTTATTTTACATTTAATTACTATTTGAATTATTCAGAATTTCAAAAAAAGAAAAAAAAAATGCACTAAGATGTAATATATATATGTGAGAGAGAGCGAGATGGGAAGATTAAAATATTTGGATATTATTCTTTTTTTAAGTCACTTAAGGAAATGAAATAAATTCATACAAAATTTAGAACAAAAATTGATTGGAGAAGTACTTAGCCTAACAGTTATCTTAGGAAATGAACTCAGCAAACAGTTCAAATCCTGGACGAGTTGGTTTGGTTTTATGGCATATCAACCCTTATAGGTCATTTAATGCCAAATCGAGATATATATATATATATATATATATATTATTAAATATGATTTGTAAAACACATTTTGTAGATAACATTTTTAAATGCTCATTTTTTTTTTTTTTTTTTTTTTTTTTGCACACTGTTAAATGGTTTCGCTCATTTCTATCTAATACAAATAATTCTATTTACTTTTAATCCTTTTCTTTGAACACAGTTTAATGTTTTCAAGAATTGCTATATATCACTAACAGTTCAATTAAACATCAGTCATTTGTTTACACACAGCTGAATGATCAAACAGTTCTATTTACAACAATTCAGTTTAGCATAAGTAATTTTTTTTTGTTTACACACAATTAAATTGAAAAACAGTTCCATTTCAGACAATTCAGTTTAAGATGAGTATAGTTTAAATATCTAACAGTTCTATTTGACCCATAGATAGGACCATATCAGGTGTAACAACTCCAGGCCAGAGTGGGCCAGGGAGTGATGGCGATGAAGAGGTACCTCATATTCCTCAAAGCTCCAGAACTACTGGATCCTCATCATTAGATTTTTAGTGTCATGTCCAGGACAATCATTGGGGGCATCTGAACCCTCTGCAAAGATATGGTCGGTGTATTCTATAGCTCCAGCCAAGAGGGTCAAATCCTAGACAAGACTGTTTGCATTTTACTTTGTGTTAACGCCTTCAAGAAAGGTAGGAATCAATCTTTTCTCTCAACGTCACTTAACTATAGTTAAATAGAGCAGATTGATCTTTAGCCATAGACAACCAGTCAAGGAGAAGGAAAACTGAATGCAAACCAGCAGTACAAATTGACTGTTACATCCTGCTCACAGCAGAGGGGATGGGTAAATATATATAAAACTGATAACAATGATGAAATTTAAAAAAAAATATAACAGGAACAGCAAAGTTGGCACATTGTAGCTAGATTGTTCTTAGCATAAGTTTCAACATGTTTGAAGCTTATTAAGTAATTCCCAATTCAATTTGCTATTTAAAAAGATCATAAGTTACCATAGCAATGGAGAGCTGCATTTGTGTTTACCTAGATCTTGATAATTTTAAAGGGAGATAACGATTAGAGACTAATTTGCAATTAGATGTTATATAACTTCTATAAAGACACCGTGACGTGAAATAGAGCTTAATGAACATTGAATAAGTCCTTAGATGATTAAATTTTCCACAAAAGAGTCCTTGGTAGAGAGTTTTCCATTGATGGAAGCAATCCTGAAACTCCTTTTGATTAGGTGTAAAGCTGTACTGTTATATTTCTCTTCATGTCCCCCTCAAATCATACTCCAGACATGAATCTTCAGTTTAAGAAACAAAAAAAAGAGTTGACGTGCTACACTTGCACAATCCTGTGTTTCATGAAAAGTTGTTGATCAAAAAGTATGGACAACTTGCCTAGATTTTGATCACAACTCAGACACACATACAAATACACTAATACATACAGTACAGAGTATTAATATCTGAATTTCACGACTTCAAATCATTAGGTGAATTTACTACAGTCAGGGCTATATATGTATACCTTCAGATTATCTAGAATGTAATATTGCCTGATGATCATTAAAATATGAAACGATCAGGAGCAATATATAGCTTTTATTTGCCTTATAATATTTCGTTAACAATATTAAGTTAGTAAAAAGTAAATGAATAAATGAAAAAGTCCAGTTAAATTTCCAGCAACAAATACTATAGCTTGCCACCCTTGAATTTCTTTATAAATTATTCAGATTAATATTTTTCACCCTCACTTTTTAGACTATCCTCAATACTTCTTTTTTGTGGATATCCCATTCTATTTAAAAAGAATGGTGGTGTTTTTATCCACAGCCATTGTAAAGGAATTTGACAAGGTCAGTTTAATAAGGAAATCAAAAAGGAAGCAAGTATCCAAGGGTGGTGGGATAGCTAAGTTTCATGAAGATTCCTCTTTCAAGGCACCTCAAGCACCATTAGGCACCCCCTTACCCCTTTAGATGATGAGGTTAGTACTGCCTTGGGATGGGGAAAATAACCTACTAATGAAACTGACCTAGTTTATTTTTCGCACCACCCAGTACAAATATTTGTCAGGTAAGTATTTATTAAAATAGTGCAACAATCTTTCTACTTGCATTATTTCTCATGTGGCCTTGAGTTTTACCAAGAAGGCCAAAGAGTTGGAAGCAAAATAAGAGTGAAAATATAGATATGAATGCGTAAAATAACAAAGATGTAAGTGTGCCAAAATGAAATATTCTATGAAAACTGTACTTAATGACCACACACACACACATATATATTATATAATATATATATATATATATATATATATATATATATATATATATATATATATATATATATATATATATATATTATATTATATTATATATATATTATATTATATATATATATTATATAAATGTACATACACATAGGCAGATGCTTTGTTTTTTGCAAAACAGCCATGTAGTAAGAATGCCTATGTTATCAGCACCAATCAGCATAAAAAAAATAAAACAAAGTTGTCTTTACTTACCTTTTACCTACATTAGCATTTATCTAACAGAAGCATCTGAAATATGTGTGTCATTTAATTATTCACCTCCAAAATACATTTACCTACATATATAAGCATGTAAAGAGAAAGATATATGCAAAATAAATAGCAAAGAAAACAAAATAAATATTAGATCAACCTAATTTTATTTATTAAACAAAGTGAATAAACCTCGAGAGGTTAGTGTCTGTGTGTGTGTACACACTGAGAAAAAATAAATGAATAAATAAAATGAAACAGTTATGCTACCAAGAAAACTTTCTTCAGATGATGACTGAGGGTCAGACATAATTTAAGGGCCAAAGTACTTTTAACCCAGAAACCCACAACACTACCACCAGACTTGGCTGATTCTTCTGTAACATTCTGGAAATGCTCAGTGAAAATGCAGCCGTTTTGTGTAATCCTTTGTTATATTCACAACTTTAAAGCCATTACAAATGAGCCTAGCAGCAAATTATATATATATATTCCTCTGGTACAAGTAGGATGTGACTAATTTTTAAGCAGAGTAAAGCTGGTTTGAATTCAGAGTTTTCCTTCTCTTATATTGATTGCTAAACCAAGACTAAAGAATCCAGTCTCTCCAAATGGTATAAAGGCTTTTGGTACAAAAAATGTCACCAGCAAGCCAAGTTAAAATTTCGGGCATAAACTCTTTTTTACACAACTCTCCAAAAGCTATAGGAAAAATTAGAGCAAATTGGGCTCACTAGTATTGAGGAACAACCAGTCTAGAATAAAGACAGCCATGAATTCAACTTCAAGCCTCCTGCCAATGGGCCAATAAAGAGTATGGTCAATTACTTTCTATAGCAGAAGTCCTGAGAACATGCCCATAGGATTCAGGATTTTTTATACCAAAGAATGTGGCTATATTGCATGTGTACTTGGTGCTGTAACAAAAATATCACTTTCCTCTGTGTGTGTGTGTAAGAAATTGAATCTAAAGTAATTAAGCCAGGGTCTGGAGGTAGAGTAGGTGGTAAAGTCCATTGAGCAACACCTGGTTAAATGAATTACAAACTCATTTCACATACCACTGATAATATTGTGACCTCCATTTTTCTTCTGTGCCTCGCTTTGTGTAGTCTTGTGCCAAACAAAATATTGACAAATAAAAAATTATAGCATTCATAATAAAGAGTAAGTAAACTTATTTGGGAGACAAGAAAATCCATGATTGTGATTTTAAGACCAATAAATGTGTACTTACCATAAAGAATTATGTACAATATTACTAATGTGTGTTATACTAAACAGATAAAAGCTGCTGTATCTGTTAAGTTTCTACATGAAACTGTGTCACCCTAACAACAACTTCTTCCTGTCTGAAATGTGTTTCAGAGTAGTTTTCTATATAATTTGATAAGGTGCAAATTTTTTTTTTCTATTGGGGTTAGATAACTTGTAATTTTTGAATTTGTTTAGCAGGAATAAATGAATAAAAAAATTAACAGTTTGTTGAAAAAAAAATTTAAAAAATAAAAAATAAGTCTGTTTTGGCTTTAATAAGCAACAATTTCGTTTTTATGATTCTTCTCAACATTAAATCAACTCAAATGTTTGAGCAAATTAGCCTTACAACAAATAAAAGCAGCTGCCTAAAGATTTGTCTCAAAGATATGTTTCCTTGTGGCTGACACACAAGTCAACTGGATTTCAATCCCAGCTTCAAGCACCTCATATATATATATATATATATATATATATATATATATATGACCCATTGGAATAATGGTTAGAGTGTTTAACAATGGTCCAAGAGAGCAGGTTTCAATCCCAGGTAGAGTGATACCAAAGACTATAAAAAAAAAAAAAAAAAAAAAAAAAAAGAGTAATGATGCCTCTTTGCTCAACACTATAAGGTATGGATCAATGGGAAGTGGAGCAATCCCAGGAAAAACGTAGTACCCTCTCACTGCACCTCAGTGTAGTAACTATTGAGAAAGGAGCCTTCGGGTCAACCAATCTAGAATGTTTTTCATTTGTTTGTTTTTTTGCTAGGTTTATTTGCTGTTATTCCTCAAATTTTAAAATAGAAATCAACTGATTTATTTCATGCAATTTATAGTTTACATTTTTACAATTTCCACTAGTACAGCTAGTGTGTGTGTGCTCAATATCAGTGATCAAGCAGATGTAGATTTAAGTTAGGATAGTTTAGACACAGAGTTGAGTGTTTGGTGACTGTCAGCTTTTTGCCTATGTGATCATCAGACCATATATCATTTATGCATGTATATTGAGAGAAAGTGTGTGTGTGTGTGTGTGTGTGTGTATGCATGATCAGCTCTCTCCTTTATTTTGTATGAGAGAGAGAGAGAACTAAAGATTACATACAGAGAGAGTTTTGTTGGTAGATATTCATATTTCTGTAAACACATTACAATAAGGTCACAAACAAAATTAGATTGAAAATTTTATTTACTGGTGAATGGAATGAGTAAGGTTTTAAGAGACTGTCATAACTAGCAATGGATACTGCAGCTCCATCCAGGGGAAAGTCTAATAAATCCAATGTAAATTCTACCTCATTCTCGAACTATACACTCCTGTTATAAAGATGTGAGGTGTTCATGGAAGCAAGAGTACACGCACATTGGTTGGTCAGTTTTATGACATGTTAACTCTTCTTTGATTATCTAATGCCAAAGTCTTTTTTGCAAGCTTCAATTAACTCAGGATAATTTGTAAACTCAGTTAACTATTCTTAATACTATTTATTAATAAAATTACATGGTTCAAGAAATTATTTCCATGAATAATAATTCATTTGCACAGTTAAATGGTTTTAAAAATCCCTATCTAATACAAATAATTTCCAAACAAATTCATTTGATTCATAGATAGGACCCTAATGTACTTGCACTGAGCCACTGTTTTAATTTTAATGGCATGTCAACTCATCTGGAGTTGTTTAAAGCCAAGAAGTTAGAGAATAGCATACATTGTATATTTATAGTTACTTCAGCATAGTTAAACAGTTTTTGAGCACAGTACAATCTTAAGTTTTCCTACCAAATAATGATTTACAAACAGATTTATTGGACCCTAATGGGTATAACCATTCCAGTCAGAGTGGATCGGGAGCTAATGGAAAATGAAATGGTACTCAAGACGATCCAAAACTGGAGCCTCACCATTGGATACAGTTTAGCATTACTCTTCTGCAGGGGGTTACAGTTGTGAATCAGCATATCTAAGCCTTGTCAACAAGGACATCTCCTTTTAGGTGTGTAGGATCTTCCCACATATCTAAATGCATTCAGACAGGGATGAGGTTTAGTTTCGTTTTATGGCATATCAACTATTGAAGGTTATTTAAAGCAAAATCCATCTTTATACATATAAACAGTTCCATTTCAAGTAATTCAATTTAACATAAGTACACAGTTTAGTTCTATTTGACCCACAGATAGGATCCTATCAGGTAGTAACACTCCAGGCCCAAGACCTGGGAGCGATGGCAATGCAAAAGTACTCCACATTCCCCAAAGCTCCAGTGTAACAGGAGCCTCACTATCAGATTGTTTAGTGTCATATCCAAGACACTCATTGGGAGTGGAGTCGTAACCCTTTGCAGAGATGCTGTCGGTGTATTCTGCAGCCCCGGATGACTGGGCCAGACAGGGATGAGGGATTTTGGATTCATGCCTCAGCAAAAAGAGAGTAACCACCACCTGCAGTAAAATGTAATCTTTGCAAGCAATGGAAAAAAAAAGCAAGGAGGTTCTCTAATTAAAACAGAAGCTAAAGTAGATATATGTTTGTTTCCTGGGATACTGCATTAATGAAATTAAAATCCCAGGTAGAGAGGAAAGCAGTTGTTTGAAGAAAAAAATAAATAAAATAAATATGTAAAAATCTAAGAAATACTTTGGGAACATCACCACTCCAGCCCCCATCACTGACGCCCCCCATACCTTTCCATTTTTCAATCCATTCTATGCAGATAAATTGACATGAAGTGAAATTCTGCTATAAATGCCAAAGATAAATCAGTTCCGACACCACCAACACACACACATAAAAGAGAATTACACTCCAAGCGGCACAAAATCTAGGCCACTGGTGCTCTATGCTCTCCCGCTCTCTCTCCTTGATCCTGTGTGTGTGAGTGTGTGTATAGCTTCTGTAGGAGTTGTGTCCAGAGAGAGAGAGAGAGAGAGAGAGAGAGAGATGGTGGAGAACTAAAGACATTTATTAGCTTAGGGTAATGTCATTTGGTGCTTTTTGGATAATAGGAGACCCCCACCACTGAGAGGGGGAGGAAAGGGGGCAGTCAGGAAGAAAGGTGTTGGTATGTGACTTTATTTTGTTGGAAATTGTTTAGAGAGCAGGACTGGATATTTAATATCAAAATTATTTGCACACTGAGATAGAAAGAGAAAACACACATATACAGTGAAAAATAGATATTCGATATCAAAATTATATGCAGAGAGAGAGAGAGAGAGAGAGAGAGAGAGAGAGAGAGAGAGAGAGAGAGAGAGAATTATATATATATATATCTCAAATACATACAATTGTTTCATATACACATATGGAGGTGCTCATAGTATAATAGTTACAGCTGTGGGAAAATGGACACGGTGGCCAGAGTTCAAAATCCCAGAAAAGGCTGTTTGCATCCCACATAGCACTAGTACCCTTGGAAAAGATAGGAATCTAATGCTATGGGTAAATAGTAGGCAGACTTGGCTCTTTAACCTTGGTATGGTACTATTTACCCAACCCCTCCGCTCGGGCAGGATATGACACAAGGTCAATTTCTAAGCGGAGTTTAACAGGTTTGAATTCAGAGTTTTCCTTCTCCTAGACTAGTTGCCTTACCAAGGCTGAAGAACCTAGTCCGTCCTACTATTTACCCATAGCTGGAGGGAGAATAAGGGGGTTCATACCTTTCCAAGGGTATTTGCCCGAAAGTGAATATAATAGCGCGACTGGAGTACGAACTCGCGTACTACGATTCCGCAGTTCATCGCTTTAACCATTACACCACGAGGACACCCCCATTACACCACGAGGACACCTTGGTATGGTAACTGGTCTAGGAGAAGGAAACACCGACTTCAAACCTGTTAAACTGCTTAAGAAAAAAAAAAAAAAAAAAAGAAAAAAAAAAGAAAGACCATCGCATCATGACCATGCAGAGGGGACGTGTGTGTGTGTGTGTGTGTGTGTATTTTCCCCACTAAAAAGCCTGCATGCATAAATATTTAAATGTGTACAAATGTCTATGTGCTAGGAAGAATAAATGGAAAAATATCTTATTTATATTGGTCATGCCCTCCTCTATATTTAGATAATAGCAAGTTAGACAAGCAAACCATCACGAGTGAGTTAGAGTCTCATTGGGTGCCCCATTCACATGGCCTTGTGCCACATCTAAGCAAAATGCTTAGTAAATTACTACTTTGTAAAGGGTTAGGATGAGGATGTTGTAGGGAGATGAAGATGGGAATATAAATGTATATACTTACGTAACACCCTCTGCTATGAGCAGGGTTAATTTTAAAGTTTTTCTTCTAGATTGGTTGCCATACCAAGCAAAATTAAAATCAACCCCAGTCTGCCACACTATTACCCTTAGCTGGGGTGAATGGTTACATTTAATCCTTTTCCCCTTAGCATATGAATATATATATATATATATATATATTGTTGGGGAGGGGATTCTGGTATCTAATGACCAATGATACTGATTCATGTCAAGAATAAAGCTTATTAAGACATCATAGCTGAACTTTGGCAACTAGGTGAATCATATTTTGATAGGTTATGGATTGTTAGCACTTTGACATGGATCTCATTAATACCTTTCCGATCTATGTATTTTTTAAGTTTTAAACAGAAAAATCTTTCAAGAAAATAGTAGGTCATGTTATTGAAATTTTGGGTCACACTGGTCAGAATGACCACTGAGATCATATCTTAGGGAAAGAAAGAGTTAGAGAGAAACAGAAGAGAGGTAAGAAAAAGAGACACTAATCTTTTATGCTCATCTTTGGTGTGGAATAAACCATTGAAACTGGCTGTTACTGAGGTTTGAACTCTTAATACTGGTGTTCATGCAAAATATAACTATCTCACGCACACGTGGTGTGTACATATACAAACATTTAAAAAAAATCCAATCATGTTTTGCATAATATCAAGAAAAAAGTAATAAATTTCTACTGAAATTCTTGAGAATTTTATTTTATACTTATTTCATATATTTCAGAAAAAGTGTTTCTATTTCATTTTGTAGACAAGTTGCCATAACATCACACACACATACACACTATATATAATTATATATACACACACGTGAGTGAGAGTGTTATATAATATTAAAGAGATTGTGTGTGATTAATCAATTAAGCAACTAATTAAGGCAATGTCATCTTTTCTCTTACCTGACCGACTTTAGGGGGAGGGAGCAGCATATTTACAAACATAAAGGAAATGTTCAATCAATAATAAAAATAAAAAGAGATGAAAAGCCTGGAGGATTGCTGCAAGGAAGTGAGGAAATATCATCAAGCATGAATCCTAATGGAAATGACAGCAATTGTCTATGTCGGCCAAAAATGCATTCTGGGAAACAGGGAAAGGGAACAGCAGTGCATAGTTAGTGAAGAAGATTAAAAAAAAAAAAAAAAAAAAAAAGACTACAAGAATAAACTAGATAACACTGGTAGAAATCAAAGTTAAAGAGATCAGGATAAAATTAAAAGAAAATGGGTCTGCACATGTGTGAATAGTATATATAAAGATGGATCAATATGAGGAAAAGAGATAGGTAGGTGTGTGTGTGTGCGTGCGTGCGAATATGTATATAAGTAGGACATAAGACTGTATCCACGAGGATTAATATAAGTGTGTGTGAATGGCATATCAACCTGTCAAGGGTTATTTTATGTCTAGAGGTTAAGGAATTGCATTCATTGTATGTTTATATTTACATATTTTGTGTAGTTGTTGGTTGAGGTTCTCTTTTTTTTTTTTGCACAGTTATATCAAGTATTCCTATCTAATACAAATAATTTGCACACAGTTGTATGGTTTAAACTAATAATAATTCTTAGTAAACAATTACAGCTTTAAGTAACTATTAATACAAATAATTTGTGATATGGTATCGAATATTTTAATCGAATACAAATAATTTTTCAGCAGACCTATTTGACCCATATATAGGATTATGCTACTACTCGGGGTCAGAGTAGACCTGGAAGTAATGACAAGGGTTGGCTCCATATTCTGCAGAGCTCTACGCTAGTCTCACCAACAGATGCAGTGTATTGACATACCCATGTCTTGGCCAGGCCAAGAATTTATCAGCATACCTTTGTATGTGTGCGTCTTATTAATTATCTACAGTGCCCAAGTTTTACTGCAACATTCCTTTTTCAAGATATGGTTTTAACTTGCAAACATATCAAAAACGAAACTGTTCCAGACTTTTATATACAAAAATCCTTTCCAAAATAGAACCCGAGAGATCCTATCTGAAAATGAAAACTCATACCATATAATTTGAGTCTCTGTATGAATGTACATGCTTTTGTCTTTAACAAAATTTCTCATTTCAAAAGTTTATTGCTTTTATGTTAACAAAAGTTCTACACAAAACTATTGCTTATAATTACAAGTGCAAAAAAAAGAAGAAAGGGGGTGGGTTAAAAATTTTTTTTTTTTTTTAAATTCTGCATTATTTGGAATTGGTTTATAGCAAAAATCATTTTAATCTTGTAAATATGTTTTGAGGCTATTCATAATGGCAGCAACTCAAACAGTGTTACAGGTTTGAATAAAAGGTATGTCATCAAATTTTCGGTGGCTGAGAAATGAAAACCATGTGAAATTTATTGAAGGTTTAATGTGTGGAAAAGCATATTATAGTTGGAGGGAAAAAAATGTTTACAAATGGGGTAAACCTGGATTTGTCACGACAAGCCCGAAAAACACTCTGGTAAAAAAAAAAAAAAAAAAAAAAAAAAAGGTTGTGGGCACAGTGATCAGTAAAGGTAATACTGACTATCTACTGGGATATGAAAGGACCCATCACTTGATTTCCTTGAAAAAGATGCAATTACTGCTAACTCCTGGGGCAAAATTCACATTATTAAATGAACTTTTTTGGTAAGAAAATAAATCAAATGAATAACACTGAATTGTTAATTCTTAAAACTTGTTTAAAAATTATTATGCAAATTAGATGTCCCATGAGTGTGGTAAATGCTATTTGTTATTACATACCATACTAATTATAAGTATTAACAATTTAGCATGATGTAGGCTGTTTTGAAATCAGAATAAGATTGGAGAGATAATTCTATCATGTTCATACATTTGGCTGTACACAAGAGATCTGATGATTATCATAGAACATTGAGTAACAGTAATTCTCAACAAACTCCAAGCACCTTACACAGTATTCTTGTAGACCTCAGCACCACCATAGTCTTCCTCTAACATCTAATTCATTAAATCTCAATTCCAGTATGAAGCAAGGCTGCGGGATCACAGTCAGAGTCTGTGCCGGAAATTGTTCTTTGGTTACAGGAGTTGGGGTTAGTAAAAAGTATCAACCCCAATTCCTGATAAATTTAAGTTACAATATAAATGTCAAAATTTCTTATTTCATAAATATTAATTTGATTACCTTTTCCTCCTGGTTATATTTTCAGGATATATCTTAATTCAAGTTCACTTAATTTAACAGCATAAGAGATATATATATATATATATATATAAAAACAACACACACACTAAAGTACTCCCCCCATGAAAAAAAAAAAAATTCAAGGATAAAAAAATGTCAATGAAGTCCACTTTTTAACACTTGACAATTATAAATGCTGAAAACATTGGTTCTGATTGGTTCCAAGTCAAGCAATAACGACCCTGTTCAGCACTAAAATTGTTTCATTGGTTTTATGAGTGAAGCCTTATTGTGTTATTTAAAGCCAAAATCAGTCTTTGTTTGCATGCAGCTATATCATTCAACTAAATAATCATTTGTACATAATTATAGTCTCAGGAAATTATTCTTAACATCAATAATTTACATAGTTAATATGGTTTCAAGTATTATACAATACTAATATGTAGTGCATTCAATAAGTTTCCAGACTTTTTTGTACAGGCATTTAAAATTGTTGTAGACTTGAAAATTCACTATGTTATTGCTATACATCTAATGAGATGACTGTTCATTTGAACCTGAAATAATAAAAATTGGTCAGCTACAGCAGCAATTGGAATACACCCTACTAAAGCCCGATTGTCAGAGCTGGTGAATTAAAAAAAAAAAAAAAAAAAAAAAAATGCAATCTGGACCTGAGGACACTTTAGAAGAATGATATGTAATAAAATTGTGTTTTAAACTTGGAAAAAATGCCACAGAAACATATGGAATGCTTCAGACTGCTTTTGGAGCATCTTGCATGAATCGAGCATCAGTTTTTGAGTGGCATAAGAGATTCAAGGAAGGCACGGAGTCTGCGAGGGATGATGAGAGGTGTGGTAGGAGTAAGGAAGTCAATACACCAGACTTGATTGGCCAAAGGGTTAGGGTTAGGGTTACAATGTTGAGGTTTTAAGGGAGTTCAGGAATAGATTCCTAGGGAAGAGGCCAGCACTCTTCAAATCAGGTCAGTGGCATTTCCACCAGGACAATGCACCATTCCACAACTCCATCCTTGTCACAGACTATTTGACCAAGATGGGTATCAAGACAGTTCTTTAGCCTCCCTGTCGTCCAGACCTTGCTCCCTGTGACTTTTGGTTATTCCCAAAGCTCAGAGGCTTGAAGAGAAGACAATTGAAGAGATGAAAGAGGCTGTGACGAAGATCACTGACACGCTCACACAAGAGGACTTCCATGGGGCCTTCCAGAAGTTGTTGGAACAGTACAACAAGTGCATTGCAGCCAGGGGAGATTACTTCGAAGGGGACCAGAGCTTCATGTGTGTACTATCAATAAACGTGCATATACAAAAAAAGTCTGAAAACTTATTTAATGATCCTCGTAATTTTCAATCAAATCTATAACTCATAGGTGGGTCCCTAGCAGGTTGGCTGGTTGTGTTATATGGTATATCAACCCTTGTAGGTCACATTTAATACCAAATCCTGTTTATATAATTATCAGTAAACTAATAGATTATTAGTAGCATTAATTTTAAATGAGCAGAGTTCATTTGTTTGCAAACGGTTTGCTGTCTAACAATAATTCTATTTGCACACAGATAGTAATACCTTAAACCATTTACTTGTGTGCAAACAAATAATTGATATCAAATTGAATTCTTTTCGTTAAATTGCTATACTTGAAACTATTTAACACTAATAATTCTATGTAAGATCAATCAATTTTTTGCTCACGATTAAATGGTTTCAGGTATTCCTATTCAACACTAATAATTCTAATTACTAATAATCCCTCGTAAAAAATTGAGGAATCCTATTTGACCCATACATGGGATCCTAACAGGTATTACCACTCCAGGTCAGAAAAGATCTGCAAATAATAGCAATGAAGAGGTGATTCCACACTTCTCAAAGCTCAAAAACCACAGCCTCACCACTGGATACAGTTTAGTGTCATACTCCTCTGCAGGAGGTTCAGTAGCTGGATCAGTGTATTCTATGCCTTACCAACAGGACAGGAAGTATCTTGGGTCAAATGCTTACATTTGATCAGAACAAATATTTCCTATATCAATATACAAATAAAGGAATTAGAGCTAACAAAATGGAATCCACATTTCAGGTTTGGTTTATTACTGATCAATTTCTTTTTAAATGAAGCTTCAAAAATTAATCATTTCGAGCATTCTGACTTCATCTTAATATTCACGTTTTTTTACCAATCTATCTTTCAGCTTTCTTTGGGTTTTTTTCATTGAACTCGGAAGCCTACATGGATCTTCAAACCTAACTTTATTAAACTCATGTGGATTGAATATTCCATCAATTACAACCGAGTGTATTAGTAGAGTAACTGGTTACTTTTACCTATAGCTTAACACTTGTACCTGGTTATGGTTAATGGAATTAAGATGAAGACAATAGAGAAAGGTCTCGTTAGATTCTTTTGTTTAATAGCATACCAACTTTCGTGGGCTATTTAATGCCACAGCCATACTTGTAGAAAAACAGAAGAGATACTATTTAATCCATAGCTGGTAGAGATAGGAGGGTTAATATCTTTTCCAAGTGTCTTAGTCTGAAGGGGAATGTAAAATAGCATGACTCAAGTTTGAACTCTCTTACTATGATGTCACAGTCCAGTGTGTTAGCCAATTCCGCAGACCTAATACTAAAAGTACCACTACTATTAAATGCATGATCCTAACTTATATTTTACTTTTCTTTTTTCAGCTAAGAGGCAATAGTCAGTTTTGGAATTGATTTATGGTCAAATTATAGTTAAAGTATCAGTTTCTGCCAGATCATTCAAGTTAAGCAGTGATGAACTTGTTCAGTACTTCAGTGGGAGACCACATAGTATACAAGTCCTGGAAGCATCCTGGAGCTTATTACATAAGAGATAGTTCTAGTATTTTTCTATTCTCATCAACTCGTACACAATATTTCTCTCTGCCTCTCATCTGGAATATCTTTTTTTTTCCAAGGTCATGACTATCAGATCCAGTTTTCTAGCTTAAATGTTGTACATCAGAATGAAGATGATTACTTCTACAACTTATCTACTGACCAATTTACTAGTTTTTTTTTGTTTTGTTTTGTTAATCCTGCCCTCCTTAATGTAAAAAATCTTAAAGAGAAGGAAGGACGTTAGTTCCTCCTTTTATCTTTCGCAAATACAGGCCTAATGAAATCACATTGGGTAGTCAAGTTTCGATTTTCTCCACACCCAGAAAGGCATTTGGGAGATAGAAGACAACCCCCACCTTCATCTGGCCACATCTCCTAACACCTCCTCTTCATAAAAATATTGACAGGAATGAAGTGGGTGTGAGTAGGTTGGTAATGTCTAGGCAGGGTTCAGATGTCATGGCTACAATTTTAATGGCAGCAAATGAAATTAGAAATTAAGTTGGAAGAAATAAATTCATCTGACTGAGCAAGAAGTCCCTTCCTTCCAGAATAATGTATGACAGGAGGGGAAGTGAGGAGAATGGATAGAAGTAAGGAAATTTATATCCAAGATTGAGTTAATGAACTTCACAGAATCAGATAGTTATGACAAGGTGGATTTGGGAAGCCTACAATGTGGGTAAATTTGAAGGAAGGATTCTGCTGCTGCTGCTGCTTTGTCTGGTGTAGTTGAGAAGGGATTACCATTCTCCACCCATTACCAACCATTCTTAGAGAATGAGTGATTGTCTTGAGACTTACACTTCCAAGCACCAGATAATGCACCACTGACTATACATTAAAAAAAAAAAAAAAAAAGAAAAAAAAAAAAGTTATGGTCAATGTTCAAATGATAGCACTTTGGATTATTTGTTTCAAAAATTTATTTTATGCACACATCTGAAGTTTGTCTATCATGATGTACCAAAAGTCCCCCCCATACACACACCAAAACTAAATTTCATGTATCTGTGTGTATCTTTTGTTTCAGACCTTATAATAGCAGACAAGTAAGTGGGTTTCTGACAATTTTGAGACCATATAAACTGGTACTCAATA
The DNA here is from genome assembly GCA_963585895.1 of Sepioteuthis lessoniana. Taxonomy (NCBI): domain Eukaryota; kingdom Metazoa; phylum Mollusca; class Cephalopoda; order Myopsida; family Loliginidae; genus Sepioteuthis; species Sepioteuthis lessoniana. The sequence goes on from OY757939.1 coordinate 33,450,332, forward strand.
CTGCTGAAGCTGCTCAGGGATTTTAGTAGAGAAAAAGATTGTGAGTGATACTACTTAAATGAATTCAAAATCTGTAATCATGGTTAGGAATTAATGCATGTGTTAATGACAGAACATACGTCAATGTAATATTAATGATTTTACAAAATGAATGCATTGAAAAATCAGAAACAAAGAGATAGCCAGGGGTCTAGAATGAAGGCAGTGTATTATATAAAAATAAAAATTCCATAATTGTGTGAGTGCGTGCGTGCACGCACGCATGCACGCACAAAGATGGATATTTGTGTGCGAGTTATAGAGATAAATAGAATGGGATAGATAGATAAAACATGGTGTTTCAAAGAAGAACAGATTCCAAGTCAGGGTCAGGTAAGTTTCTTCATTGGGGAAACATGAAGCAGTAATCTACCAGCTGACATATCAGATTTTTATAGAATTACTTATCAGTGTTTGCCACTTCTCCACCTTCACACCCTAAAGTTTCCAAAAGGGTCAGGTGGCCTATTATAACAATCATTCCAAGAGTCGTTTCAATTTACTTGCAATTTGGCTTGGGAAGAGAAGAATTATGTTAACACATACTGATTACTATTGTTTTGAGATCTCCTTACTCAGTCTCCTGTCTAATCTTTCACTTTTACGATTTAGATTATATATATTAGTGCAAATGGAATAAGGTGGATGGTACGTAATCTGTGGTAGAAGCAAGTGTATGGGGTGGAACATGTTGGGATGTATTAATGAGTAGTACTGAAGATGCTAGAAAGGTAATTTGATGATACAGAAGGAAAAATATATTTTCCTAAGTAGAAGGGGATATATACATTTAAGTATCAATATGGATGTACTTTTATAAATGAGGATAAGAATTTATATCTGCATTCAAGTGTGTCAAGGAGAAGAAAACTACACACACACCTTTATGCATATTGGTATTTACACAATAGAACTTATGGTTAGTTGGTTGTTTTATAGCATATCAACTCTTTTAGGTTATTCAATGCTAAATCCTGTTTTTATATATATATGTATATATATATATGTATGTGTGTGTGTGTGTGTGACTTATAAATGGTTTGTAGGTAACAATTTTCAAACTAGCCAAAGTTAATTTGTTTACACAGTTAAATGGTTTCAAGTATTGTTATCTAATACTAGTATTCCTATTTAACATTATTTAACAGTGTGCAAGCAAATGAATAGTTTCAAGAATAGGAAATTACTAAATATTTCGATTTGATTCATAGATGGGAGCCTAATAGGTAATAAACACTCCAAGTCAGAGTGGCTGAGAAGTAATGGCAATGAAGGGGTTCTCCAGGACTGAAGCCTCACCATCAGATGGTTTAGTGTTGTATCTAGGACTCTCGCCGATGTATCCTATACCTCCAACTGACTAGACTTGGTTAGTTGTTGACCAATTTCATATTGTATAGAAAATAATTCATCCACTCTAAATGGATTATGAAAAATTATCTGTCTGTGGAAGGGTTAACTTCGTCAAACACAAAGCAAGAAGTAGGGGGGGCCTCAACGAGACTCGAACTCACTACCAATGGCCTGGAAGTCCATCTTGCTAAACATTTATATCCTACTAGGCACCCACATGTGAGTGAATGTAAATAAAATTTGGAGGGGGGAAAAAAAAAAAAAAAAAAAAAAAAAAAAAAAAAAAGATGGACAACAAACAGAGGTATGCCATGAATTTAGTCTTCGGCTGCGATTGAATTACATATTGTATTTTACGAATACAGATTTTGTTACAGGAACTTTTAATATCAGACATTTATGGCGGGATAATGCTGGGAGAACAACGGGACTGTGGATGGAGGTGATGAGATGTAGACAATGAACAAAGTTAGAAATGGATAAAAAAAAAAAAAAAAAAAAAAAAAAAAAAAAAAAGGTTCTACAACATCATTTCATGAATCCATCTATTTTTGTTTAGCAGTTAAAATAAAAATAAAATAAAAATTTTGGAAGGGTTGGATTGAAGGGGTCTATAGGAAGCCAGCAATGGAAAAGTTATCCCCCAGGCCCTATCAATAAGGCTGTTTTCTGAAAGAGCCTGAAGCAATTTCCAAGCTTGGGTTAAAGAGTTCTAATACCTAAGTGAATCGCCACAGGGTATGATACAATCCCATCACCCACCCCAAATATTTTTTCTTTTTTTTTTTTCTCTTTTTAAATACCTTCCCAACCCCATTTATTTTTTTGCATTTTCTGTCGCCAAAATGATGTCTTGAGGCAATATTAACAACAACAGCAGCAGCAGTGCCAAGTTCTGAGATGAAGAAAGAATGGTAAGGTGGAACCAGCAAGGAATGGTAGTCAGGAATCCCACAACAGCATGCTAAAATATAATTGGAGAAGAACTTGCCAACAGCTATATCTCAAATTTGATTAAGCCTGAGGGCTTTAAACTAACGCAGTACTACCTGTTATTTAAATAAATGGTCTATAATCTTTCACAGATTTTTTTTTTTTTAAGTAAAAATAAAAATGTTAAAAATTTAGAAATAAGTAATATATATATATATATATATATATATATATATATATATAAAATTCAAAAAATGTTTGACACATAAAACAGCAATAAAATGTCGAGGGAAAAAAAAAAAAAAAAATCATTGAAAAAAATTTGCCAAACTACAAGTAAAAAAAATTAATCAAAATCGTAAAAAATATTCTCATTTATAAATGAATAAAAAAAAATTAAAATTAAATAAAAAAAGCATTGTCTCTTAAATAGATAAAAAAAAAATAAATAAATAAAAAAAGATGAAAAATTTTAAAAAATGACGACAGGAAGAAAATGTATAAATCTTCATCTAATTGGCAACCATATCTATAACCCCTGTCTCCTGTTTCCCCTCACTTATATTTGATTTTATTTTACTTTACTTTTTTTTCCCCTCGGTCTATGTGCAACAACAAGATAGTATTGGGAGTCCTGGTTTATCTTAACCTCTTTCTCCAAGTCCACCATTTTATTCCCTTCTTCCATCATTTCCTCATAGAGACATGCAGGTAAAAATATATTGGAAAGTGTTTAGATTTTAATGAATAAATTGAATGAAATTTGAGGAAATTTTCTACCTGAATGCAAATAATTTAGATCAATGTGCCTATGAGAGTGTCTTTCCATTTCTTCAACTAGAAATCTAAATATAAGGAATTTGGTTTTTCAATATGAGTGGGGGCAAAAAAAAGTGTGATGGTGGTGGTGGGGGAATGTTTAGTGGAAAGTGCATATAATGGAAGAAATTATTGAAAATTAAAAAAATAAACCAAGAAAATAGTTATAATTTAGGGTTATTTAAAAAAGTTCTTCCTCTTTTAAAGTTTTGAATCTGAGATTATATATATATATATATATATATATATATATATATAAGATTTTGACCAAAGAAGCAGTTATTTTTCCTTTTTTCAATTTAAGAAAAGTGGAAATTCCTTCTCCCCACAAAAATAACCAAAAGGAAAAAATATGAGAGTTAAATGTTTACATTTAATAGAGAAAAAGAAATTTGAAAAAAAAAAAAAAAAAAATTCAAGAAATTACAGGTCTTTCAAATCATAATTACAGTAAAAGTGAAGGAAAAAAAAAAAAAATTACTATATTAAAAAATGGATGAATTTTCGTTCACCCTACCGAAAGAATTTTTAAAATTGAGGGATGGAATAATATTTCTTATTCTTGTAACCAACCTCATTAGATGAATTTTATTTCTATATCAAACCCAAGTTTGAATTTTATATCTTCCTCTCATAAAATGATAAATTAAATTTTTTCATTTTTATTTTATTTTTAAAATCAGCAAAAATTTGAATGAAAAGGTGTGGAAAAAGTTGTGTGTGTGTGTGTATATATATCTTTGCAAATATATTAATTCAAATATTTGAGTGTTGTTATTAGCAACTAATATATATATATCTCAGATAATACATTTAATATGGATTTTTTTTTTAAAATTAAAAAAATTCAAAAATTCTCGAGAACATCCAGAAATTTTACAACAGCACTCCAGATAATATTTAACTTTTAACAAGATATAATCCAAGAGGCAATGTTTTGCAAAATTGTCGGAAAAAAAAAAAAAAATAAAATAAATATATGTATTCTATTCTCAATTGAACTCTTTAGTTTCAGTCCATCTTTCACTTTAACTCAATAATTCATAAAATAAAATGCAAAATCACTGGATCTCCCCCACCATCCGCAAAAAAAAAAAAAAAAAAAAAAAAAAAAAAGTTCAAGTTTTGTGTTTTATAAATTGACAGCCATTTTGAAAGAGAAAAGAATGCTAGTCGGTAATAATTTAAAATTTATGAATTAGCAAATATATATTTTTTTCTCTGTGTTTTAAAAGAGGATAGTGAATTTAACAAAAAAATGTCAATTTCATGAACCAGGGTTTGCATAAAAGATTTTTTCTTAAATGAAGATATTTCTAAAATAAGCAACCTCTCTACAAAAATTTAATAAGATAATGTTCATCTGATGCATTCAAAAGTTTTAAGTCAAATTGAAATTACTTACCAAACAACAAGATTCGATATAGAATTACGATTATTATTTGCAGAATCTGATATCAATCTTCTCAAAGTTTTGTAAGGAATAGTTTTAAACTATTCCATACAAAACTTTGAGAAGTTAACAGTATTTGAAATAAACGTATGCAGAACATTAACTAGCCTCCTTGTTGGGCCATGTTCAATACTACGTCGGATTAAACTAAGGGGCCCCCTATGTAGGTAAAAGTAGGGTTAGCGACCATAGTCGAGGGTAACTCGAAGGCTCCCTTTTCGATAGCTACTACACTAATGTGTAGGGGAGGGCGCTACTCCTTCCCTGGATTGCTCTACTTTACCCTTGATCCGTACCTTATAATGCTGAGTGTTAAGCAAGGAGGCATCAAGTACCATTTTTTGAGTCTTTGGTATGACCCGACCTGGGATTGAACCCAGGTCTCCCGGCCCATTGGCGAACACTCTAACCCCTAGGCCAATGTCCGGTACCTATGTAGGTAAGGATATTAAATTTTGAAAAAAAAGAGAGTTTTGTTTAACGGCATACCAGCTTCTGTGGGTCATTTAATGCTAATCAAAAGATTAGGCTGGTTTTGTCTTCCATGTAGGTTTTAGGGTTAAGTATATGGGTTTTTTATGATTGGCATGTGCTTATATTTGGCCAGATATTGGTAAAAAGGTTGAATAAGTTAGATTTTGGCGAAAAGGTGTTTGTCTTTAAAAAACAAACAAACAAAAAAACAACTCAAGATGTTCTCCAGTTTGCTTTTATGACATATCAACCCCTTCAGGCCACTCAATGCCAAATTCTGTTTATACACATTAAACCTAAGATTTCCAAATGAATACTTTATAGATAGGAAAAAAACCCAAAAAAACAAAAACAAACAACTTCACTTGTGTGTAGTCCCCTTTTTAGGAGGGCTTCAGACATCACTTATTAACCCTGCTTCCTTCTTTTAGTCCAAAGGAGTTGGTACTGATTGATTTTAACGGGATGTCAACTTTTCTAGGGTTATTTTATGCCTCGAAGTTAAGGGTCTGCGTTCATTGTACATTTATATTTACATTTTATGAAGTTGTTTAAGAGTTTTTTCACAGTTATATAATTTTAAGTATTCCTATCTAATACAAAAAATTATATGGTTTCCAGTAATTATTTCTATTTGATAATTTGTTTGCAGACAGTTATATGGTTTAAACTAATAATACTTAAACAATTATAGCTTCAAGTAACTCTTAATAGGAATGATTTATAGTTATAATGAAAGTATTTTTATAGAATACAAATGATTTTAAACAAATCTATTTAACCCATTCAACAGGTACTATCACTTCAGGTCAGTGGGGATCTGAGAGTGATGGCAATGAAGGGGTACTATACCCACCCAGAGCTCCAGAACTGGAGCCTCACCAACAGACAAAGTACCCCTTTGGAAGGGTCTTATTCCTTTTCATGAGATAGCCTAAGCCTAACACCCACCGACAGAGCGAGGGTGATTATGTAGCTAAATTAGGTTATAACAAAAGCATGTCAACTGTACCTAAGTGTCTGGTGATAAGTAGCAAATCAACTAATTTACCCCCACCCTTAATAAGTGTGCAGAGATATAGATATACTGGCAGTGGGTGCAGAAATAAGCACCCTCCTCGCTTTTTCTACAAAGTTGATGCACTCTTGATTAGAATATATGTTCATAGCACATTGCTAAGATTTCGGAGGAAAAAAGTGTTGCAGTGTAAACAAGGTTGTCCTTACGTCACCACCTGTAAACCTTCAGGTTAGACAACGTTCTTTCACTTCCTAAGTATAGGATTGCCCTAGGTAGGCCATTTTTTCTTTTTATAAATGCTAAGTTACTTTCCAGATATTTAGCTGCATTTTTATTCAAGGAAAAGTGATCATCTTCATAGAGCAAGTCTCACTTCACTCAGTGCAGTAATGGTTAATAAGTCACATTACCATATAGTGAATTCGACCTAGGGTACTCTTAAATTACAGCTTTGTGTCAGACACAGATTGAGTAAATTTAGAGCAATCAGATGTGGATTTTATGTGCCATGAATAGATTCCAACTCAAACAAACGCCCCCCCCCAGAAAGTCGATGTGTTCAATGCAAATGTTCACGAAATTGTCAATTTAACCCACCGATCTTTTTCTTTAGGAATTATCAATATTGTCGTTGACCGCTGTCACTGAGAGACCCAATAAGTTCAGAGGTCGTCGACTGGAATTTTGGTTAGGAACTCATGAAAAGAATTTCCTTGCAATGTATGAACTTTGGGGGAGGGGGGAGAAGACAGGGCTTTAGGTTTGAAACCGAATTCTTTAAAAGTTCATTTAAAATGCAGTGTTCAAGGCTTAGAAAATTTAGATAAGTTACCACCTCAACAAAAAAAAAAAAAAAAAAAAAAAAATTTATATTATATATATATATATATATATATATATATATATATATATATATTACTCATCTTTGCGTTTGTATAATTTAGTATAAAGACAAGTGTTCTGATAAGACTCTGAAGTCTCAGTTGGGAGTCATTTCCAATGGATTAAGCCTCCATAGTTCACAAGAAATTTGGTAAATAAATAAATAAAAAGATAAATAAATAAGTACAGGCCGTCTCATTTCTTTTTAAAGAACCTGAAATCCTGATAAGCATTCCCAACCATCAATAGTTTACATTTTTTTTGTTTTTTCTTCTTTCTTCTACCCCCACCCCAGATCTCTGGTCAATAGGGAAAACTCATACACACTAGATAAGAAATATGTGTAACTTTACACACCTACCCAAAAACGGTATGTTTGTTTACAAACTTATAATTTATTTATTTGAGGTCATGTAGGACATATTTTTATTCAAAAGAAAAGGGGTTAAAATGCAAAGGAGAGAGTGTGTGTAGTGGGAGACAAAGGAGAGAGAAAGTTAGACAGAGATAGACATATACAATGAAAGAGGAGACAGATGCAAGATAGAGAAGAGAGAGAATCAGCTAGAGAAACAGAAACAGGCTCAGGAGATAGACTAATTATTTTCTTGTTCAGTTTTATGGCATATAAACCATTATTTAATGCCAAATCCGGTTTATACACATTAAATATGATTTGTAAACAAGTCAACAAAGTTAAATGGTTCCAAGTATTGTTATGTATCACTAACAATTAATCATCAGTTATTTGTTTACGCAGTTAAATGATCAAACAGTTCTTTTTCAAACAATTCAGTTTAGCATAAGTCATTTGTTTGCACTTAGTTTAAATATCAAACAATTCTATTTGACCCATAGATAGGACCCTATCAGGTGCCTCCACTTCAGGCCAGAGTGGACCAGGGAGCGATGGCAACGAAGGGGTATTCTACATTCCCTAAAACTCCAGTATTACTGGAGTCTCACCCCATCAGATGCAGTTTAGTGTCATATCCAGGACAATCGTTGGTGGGGTGGTGTTCTTACCCCTCTGCAGATGCAGTCTATTCTACAGCCCTAGCCGATTGGGCTGGGAGAGACTAAGTAATAGAGTGAGGAAAAGGGATAAAGAAACTAAGAGGGAGAGACAAAAGGAGAGAGATAGAGAATAGAGAGATAAACAGAGAGAGTGAGACAGATTGAAAGGGTGTATGTGTGCATTATAAATCCCCACCCCCGTTCTTTTTTTTTTTTTTTTTTTTAACACAAAGAATTTGTTACCTATATGCAGTCATGTGTAAAACAAAAAATAAAAATAAAATAAAAAGTAATAAACATTTTTATCCTCAAAATGTGATACACACACAAAGAGATTGGTCACACAACGTGGTATCACTATAGGATTATGTGAAACATCGTTATGGTAACCCGAGATGGAAATAGAATCTTATGTCAAAATTGATGAATAAAAAACCAATTATTCAATGGTGAATATAATGCTATTTGTCAATTTTGAGCCTCAGAACATTTTTTCTCTAAAATCTGAGAAACTGACAGATGTATATAGAAAAAGTGTTAAAAGGAAATCAGAAATTATGATTGGCTCTTCCCAAATAAAATTTTAATTTAGGATAGGTTTAAAAGTATATATTAAAAATAGCTGATATCTCTCTCATATATATATTAGAGGTTGGACAAAATAATGGAAACACCTCGAATCTTAGTATTATAATTTTCAAACTCCTATAAAACAATCAAATGTTTGTTATTTTATGCTTTTTGATATATCATTAATTTTTCTTGTCTTATTTTACTAAAATGTTTTTTTTTCCAGATATCAGAAGAAAATAAAATTCATTAAAATGACAGATCTACCAGACTTTAAAAGAGGGCAAATTGTTCAATTTGGTTGTTTTTTTTTTTAAACGGCATATCATCCTTATTGGGTTTATTTGATGCCAAATCCATCTTTCTAGAAGAACAGTAGTGGTACTAGGAGGATAAGGGGGTTCATACCTTTCTTAAGGGTATTTGCCTGACAGTGAACATAATAGCGCGACCTGAGTTCAAGCTCGCTTACTATGATGTGGCAATCCAGCGGTTTAAGCATTACACCACGAGGACACTGTTGTATGGCAGGCTCTAGTGTGACAAAAAGTGCTGAATTATTTGGTGTAGCAAGGAGTACAGTCTCAAAAGTAATAACAGCATCTGAAAAAGAAGGAGAAACCTCCTCATGGAAGAAATACTCTGGAAGACACGGACTGTTAGGTTAAGATCACAAGAATACAGCTCCGAAAATTACAGCAGATCTTAGTGATCATCTCGAGAATGCAGTTTCCTCAAAAACTGTAAGGGAATTGCACAAAGATGGATTTCAGGGACGGGCTGAAATGAAATGTGTGTTTAAGTAAGCATGTTCATTGCTCTACAGGAAATAGTGCCACCGAAACAACTGGTTCTTCCCGCCGTAAACAATTTTCTGAACAGCCTACTATATAATTTGGCTAAGTACAATGTAATCCTAATGGGTTAGCTAAATTGCATATCTTACTTTAAGAATATGCACTGTAAGAAAAAAAAAGAAAAAAGGGTGGGGGTACTTTTAGAAAAATAAGATTGAAAATTAGTAACTACTAAATTCAATCTCAATCTTTTCTTCATTGTAAACAATCAAGTACTTGATAAGTTTTATAATTATACTCGATGTGCGTTGATTGGGTTTTATGTTATAGCCACCCTTGTAGAGTTATCTAATGCCAAAGCATTATATATATATATATATATATACATATATACACACACACACACACACACAAAATCTGCAATGAATAGGTTGAAGGTAACATTTTTAAACGAGCCTGAACTTATTTGCTGGCACACAAATAGTTTAAAGTATTTAATCATTTTTTGCATGCAGTTAAATCGTTTCAAGCATTGTTATCTAACACAAATAGTTCTATTTGCACGTAATCAAGTAAATGATTAATTTTATTTGACCCGCAGATGAGACCCTAATAAGTAATAAGAGTCAGAGTGGTCCTGGGAGTAATGATAATGAAGAGGTACTCCACATTCTCCGAAGTTGCAGGACTGGAGTTTCATCAGATGATTTAGTGTCATATCTAGGACACTTGTTAGTGGGGAGTTTTAGCTCAAAGGCAGAGATGCAGTCGGTATATTCTACAGACTGACAGCCGACTTGACTGGGTGAGGATGTTTGCTTTATCAACCTTGATTCTCTCATAAACTGGCAATGTTACCCTTATAGTAAATGGAACTCCTCTACAAACACCTGGATATACAAAAGTGAACAACTTCACAAAAGCGAATTTTTAATTTTTTTCATTCAACTACTTTTAAAATCATTTCTATGGCTATGATAGTGAGTGAGTGTGCGCACACAAGTCTCTCCACGGGCACGTGACAAAGAGACATACAAAGATCAGGAATTAATGCAAGCATTCCTGACAAGCTGGGGCTTTTACATCTTGGATGGGCAAACCAGTCTATGGAAAAGAAAAAGCCTGAATTTGATCAAATTTTATTCAGCTTTAAAATTAGTTGTCACATCCTGCCAGTGTTGAAATGTTTAGGTAAATACATCCTTCGCATACTGGTAAAATTTCAAGTTCTGATCAAGGTAATTCAAAAATAAATAAATCTAAAAAAAAAAAAAAAAAAAAAAAAATACAGCTACAATTTTAGTAAACTGACCCAATGATTTCTGCTACTCGTGATGGAAGACAGTTGAGTAGAAACAAAATGAATGAATTTTATTTTAGCCATCAAAGGCAAATCATGTGATACTTGTTGATTTGCAATATTTTTGTTCCAGTAGGAAATGATTAAATCCAATATTAATACTTTACAATGAAAACATTATCTATTCTTTCCTCCTCTCATCTATTTACCTACATATAATTGCATCTTTTTCTAAACTATCATATATACTCTGGTAATGAATGACCCTTATTTTCAGCCACAAAAATGGTGATTTATCATATATATGTGAGAGAGAGTATATATAACATGCTAACTTTTGGCAACAGAACTATTTCTTTAACACCCAATGACAAAAAAATAAACAAATGAATAAAATAAAATGAAATAAATAATAAAATAAAAACATTTATACTTTCAAAACTATAGTCATCAAAATCCATCCAATACCACAAATAAAAAATTCTTAGGTTTTTAAATTCAGAGCTTTTCTCTTAGACTGGTTGCCTTACCAAAGTTAGAGATACCAGTCTGCTTTTGTATTTGACCCACAGCTAGAAATGAATTAGGATGTCACAGTCCAGTATGATAGCCAAAGGAACAAAACCCTACATATATATATATAGCTATATGTGTGTGCATATATTTGCACGGATTTAGTTCCATATCTATTTTATAAACACAAAGAAAAACACCAACCCTCAGACAGACCCTAACCCAGATATCCCATGATACATAAATAACTTCATTTTAGCATCTTCAACCATTACAATTATTCTAATTTGTCTGCCACTCCCAAGCTGAACTTTCCACTGATTTTAATGCCACTTTTACCCATTTATTTTCAATCCCAGGGTCCCATTGCATCAACGATCCAACGAAATAGCAAATATGCGCGCGCGCACACACACACACACACACATTGATGAATGGCATCAGTAGCAACGAACTTCATGGTCTCACCAGCTCCTTACCTTTTCCTCAACAGCAAATCTTAATTCCAGACTGACAGTTTCTGTACAAGCAACAGACAAACAAATCCTTAAGTTCTCAGCCTCACCCCGGTTTCCTAACACCCCCCAGTCGGTAACACCCAGTACAGGTAGCTTTCTGTTATGTTAATTGAGACCGAACAGTGACCAAGAGACTAGTGATTAATAAATACAGTGTAAAGAGGCTGGTGTGCCATTCTTCTGCCGATGTCAGCGCCAGACAGTGCCAGACAAAACCTGAAGATTTACAGTCGTGACCTTTTCTCAGCTAAATGTCTCCAATTTGTCCGGGGTGCCTTCTGCCAGGGTAAATAGAGCTGATCCCTCATGTTTTACTAGCCAAGTGGGGGTTGGTGGAGGAGAGTTAATTATATCAGTGTTGAGTGTCTTGTCTTAACCTACCTGTAACCCCCTGCTACACACATCACACTGGGTAAATATGGTTTCAAAACAAGCCTTACGACAAGATAGGTAGCTTTTCAGGTTACAATGTGAATCTCACTTTGTAACAATATCTGCATAATAAATATGTTAGATACCTTGAAATTAAATCAAGTGGCTCAAAATTGAAAAATGATGACATTAAGAATAATAATACATATGACGACCCCCTAATTCTTGGCAAACCCTTTTTCTCTGATTTTTAATGCATTTCTTTCAATCAATCTATTTATCTATATAGTGTTATCGTCATACAATTCAAATTCACATCTTTGAATTAATGATTCATTGAGATTTTGTACACTGACTTCATGCGTTAAGTTCACGAAAATTCTCTTCTCGTTCGGTGTAATGACATGTCCTACTGTCAGTTGATTCAAATCTTACATCAACTAATTAACACTTTGATAGTAGAAAGTTGTGAATACCACAAAGGATTATGAGAAGGGGCTGAACCTTGATCTGGCATTCCCACGATGTGATGGAAAACGGATCAAAATAATGCTGTTAGTGCTCTGAGTTAGTGGTATGATAGTTTGACCACAAAACTATGCCTAATCCGAGAGTCTTTCTTGGCCACATAGTTGTTTTGTTTGCTGTAGTGTGTGTATGTTATATAATTGCCCTATTCTGTCAGTAACGTTTGCATAGATTCCTGACCATTGATAATCTCTTGATTTTCAATGCATCTTATAGTAAATTAATTAGTGTTTTGTTGATTTATGGTATATCAACCTTCTTGGGTTACTTAATGCCAAATCCATCCTTTAAGAAGAGCAGCAGTGGTACTATTTAACCCATAGCTGGGAGTAAATTAATTAGTAATGTATTTACAATACCTATGTAATGATTTACAAAGCTTTGCTTCGTTTGGTAGAAGGCCATAAAGTATAGGGACACCTAATGAGAATTGAACTCACCAATAGCAGTCTACGAGTTTAGTCCGCAAACCACATGAGTAGTCATTCTGTCAATAAAACTTTTTATAATTCCTGACCATTGACAACAACTCCCTCCTTTTTTTCTCATTTTTAATGAATATACAAATTAAGTGAAAAAAGTTTTCGTGTTTAAACCATCAAACTTCAGTTTTGACCTTGTGGGAATTTGTTAATTTTGAGCCCTGGGAACCTTGAACCAAAAACCAAGTATAAACTAAAGTATACATCAGTGATAAGTTTTTGTTATTAGGTGTCAAAAAAAAAAAAAAAAAAAAAAAGAAAACACTGTTGATGGACATCAAACCCAGGCCAACCAACCACTAAAGATGCCCTTCACCATTTCTTGCAGACATCAAATCTATACATTTCAAAACATGAGCTGATAACAGCTTCAACAGCAGCAGCAAAAACGGAATCTATTTCAAGTTACAGCCATAAAAATTAACTCTTCATGTCACTAGAGAGTTGTTGAATTTTGAGAATATCGAGTTAATGGATTTATCAGTGAAGCAAAATAGATAAGAAGTCTGTCTAATTCCATTCCGGTTTGTCTATATAGACATAATATAAGTAATTTCACATAAATAAATGTGTAATTGAGAAGAATTAGAAAGAGTGGGTGGGATAGGCAGAAGTATGTAAAGGTTGGCAAAATTGATTTAATAAACAAGAGATTTTCCTTTAAGAGTTCAAACATAAAAATGACCGAACTTATAGTTTAAATAAGAGAGTTTTACAGTGTGTTAATAAATTATTTTCAGAGAGTGTCCATCTTGCAAGAAAATTACCCCCCATCTTTGAATTACACTTAGCAGGCATGAGAGATAGATTTTTTTTTGAAGTTTACTTTCTCTAGCATTCATAGGCATCCAACACTTACAAACATAAATGATTTTTACTTACCCCCCCACTTCCTTAATTCTCTGGTGACAAATTTTTCAATTCGTAAAATAAGAGAGGACCAAGAACTTCAGCATAAGAAATAAGAGAAATGAAGGGAGCCAACAACACCCCAAAGACAAAAGAAATGAAGGGAACTGGGGAGTCAACAACTAGAAAAAAAAAAAAAAAAAAAAAAAAAATGAAGGGAGCCGGGGAGCCAACAACACCCCAAAAAGAGAAACACGGAGTCAGGAAGCCAATAGACCTAAGAGGAGCCAACAGCAACCCCCCCCCCCAAAAAAAACAAACAGGGTGCAACCGAACCAAAACAAGAAATATGGGAAAGGGGTCATAAGATAAAAATCAGAAAACTTAATGACATTGATTTTGATGTTCTGAAAGAACCAAAATCATTTGGTAACGTTGTTGTAACCTAACAAAAGGCTACTGGATGGGAAATAACCAAAACGGAGGCTGGAAATGAAAAATCATTAACACATTAACAAAATACAATACTCGCCAGTGGCATGAAGAAAATAAACCACTGTTGACTACTTAGTCGGCATATTTGTCGTATGTCCTACCAACCGGACGAGTATGGCACAAGGCCCTTTTCAAGGTGAGTCCAGGCACAGACACGCCCGTCGGCTCCAAAAAAAATGTCTCGGGTCCCGTTGGCATTCCTCTAGGGACACTTCAGTCGCCAGGCATAAACCTAGTCCTTTCAAGAAGGATTAGAGCCCTCCATCCGGCGTTTCCCCGAGACTCTAGGAGGGTCGGCTGCATGACGTGATTGCTTGGCTTCCTGGCACCCACGTCAGGCAACCTCAACCAAGTAACTGTCAACTTAGCATATTTCCCTCCGCCCTCACAATAGTGTCCAATGTATTTATGGATAATGGGACATACCCATTAATATTCATAGGCAGCGTATATAACAGTAAGAAGAATGGGACATACCAATTAAATGTTCATAGGTAGGATATATAACACTTACCCAAGGGGAAAAAAATACACTACACTCAATCAGTATGTGTATGCGCATTCAAATATCACATGCATTTTTTCTCTTCTCTTTTTATTCAACAAGATAGAACATCATACTTTTATTGCAATGTCAACTGACATTAATGAAACATTTTCCGAGAGATTGCATGAAAAAGTGAATGTTAAATAACTACCTCATTTACCAGAGCACAATTGGATTAGTTCTTGTTGGATGTTTTAAGGACAAAGTTTGTGTCTCAAGATCCTAAGAGCAACTTGTACAATTATGGAGCCTGATCGAAGGGAATTATCATTTGATTGTGACTGATAAGATTTATTGCAACTCAGTCTCTTGATGACCTAACTTTTGACCTGGTTTGGAAAGATGACATTTGGGGAAGAAAAAAAAAAAATTTTGAAAATTAATTTCCTATCCTACAAGAGATGAAGCAACATAAAGAGGATAATAAAACAATGTTTAATGAAGTATATACATTTTGAGACGCACACAATTAAAAAATATTAATTCGCTTCTTTTGTTTAACCATTTCTTTTTAGCATGCTCCAAGATGCATAATTTTTCTTCCAGGCACAACCTGCAGCTATTGTCATCTTCCCACTATATACAGGGTGTCTCAAATATACATGGGAACCATGTGACTGCCCAATTATTTCTGCCCACTCATTTTATATATATATCTCGGGGGTCTCAATATACATGGGACCCATGTGACTGCTAATAACTCGACAAATGTGTTCTTTTTGGTTTAGATTTGAAAACAGTATACTATATCACAACTATTAATCCTCAATTACACGATGCCTTGGACAAGAAAGGAAAAATATTTTGCATCCCTACTTATTTGGAGACAAAATTATTCAAAACTGTGCAAGCAATATTTCACAGTAAGTTTAACTTAACAATTATTCCCAGAAAAGCCAAAGGCTCTGTATACAACCTCAACAAGTCAGAAAATCCCAGATTTGGCAGGAAGTTGAATACAAGATGCCCTGACAATGTGGATGCGGTGAGAGATTCTGTCTGAAGGAGTCTGAAAATGTCCCTCTGAAGACATTCCAAGAACTTGGTCTTTTATGTAGACTTGGATAAAGTCAATCAATTTCTGCCCTTGTCATCTGGTTTGACCTTTCTGAAGTGATATCATTACTTTTTAAAAAACTCAAATGAAAGATGACTTGGTGCAACATGAATTATCATATTAATGGGTTGCATCTATTTTGAGACACCCTGATGTGTGTGTGTGAGAGAGAGAGTGTGTCTCAAACATTGAGATTGGTATGTTTTCATTACTTTAGATTTTATGTACACTAAAGTGATTAAATGCAGTTAGATATTTTTTCTTTTCAATTCGATTAAAGATCAATGCTGTCAAATTAAAAAAAAAGCCTTTAGCAAAATTCAAGATGAACTAAACTCCTGAGAACCTCATGCACATAAAATTACAATCAGAGGAAAAAAAAATCACAAGTATACACAATGTAACAAATACAATTTTAGACAACTATTTTTTACTCCCATCTTTGCGTTAACTCTAATGAAGCTATGAAGGCAATGAAAAGATGTGAAATTACCAAACGAAAACTTTTCTTATTTAGAAAACAAAAAGTCAACACAGGAAGATGGAATGAATGAAGAGTACATTTGAAATAAAATCAAGGCAGAGAAAAACGTGACTCTTAAGCAAGTCCCTCAAGGAAAAGAGAACAAAACAAAACAAAACATAAAATCTATTGTACAAGATATGTGTGGATGGAGGGGCATTTTTTTCTCTCATCCAAGTTAACAGAATGACATAAGTGACAATAAATCTATAGCGCAACCCTGGGGGGTAGGGGATACCGCTAAAAAAAAAAAAAAAAAAAAAAAAAAAAAAAAAAAAAAAAAAAAAGCGCTTCACCTAGTGTGCGTATTTAATCATAGGATATGCCAAGGAGGAGGAGGAAAAAAAAAAAAAAAAAAAAAAAGTTATGATCAATACAAGAAGGGGACTAACCTCACCCTGCCTCATCTTTTGCTGAAATTTTTCTTTTTGCTTGTACTGTCGTTAAAATAGATTTTAGTTTGATCAAAAATTTCAATAAAATTGAAAAAAAAAAGTATTCGACTCAAAACATGTAACAGTTACACACACACACGCATATATGAGAGAGAGAGAGGTTCACAGGTAGCTGTGTGCGTGTGTATATGAGCGTGTAAGGAGAGAGAGAGAGAGATTGTTGCATATAAAGTTATAAACCTATCTTTTTATATGCATTATACATACATATTTTAATATCTCTCACTCTAAATATATATTTAGAAGTTATAACAACCTCTCTTCCACATGTATATCTCTTTACCTCTCCCTCACACATGAGAGAGAGAGAGAGAGAGAGAGAGAGAGAGAGACACACACACACAAGTATAAATCTGTGAAACCTCCCCACATACATGTTGGCCTCTGAAATGCTTATTTTCAATTTGCAGGTTGCATCCAAGGTTGGATCTTGAAAATCTTTTTAGCATTTTCCCCATCGAAGAAATAGAAAAAACAAAAAGACCCAACTCTGATGCAAATACATTTCTACCTACAGTGTTCTCATAATACAATCTTTGGGCATGTTTTTTTCTTTTATATATATATATATATATATATATATATATATATATATATATATATAAAAATCAAATTCTTCGAAAGATGCAAGTACATTGAAAAACCAAGATTCTGCACACACTTTCTGTGCAATTAAATTTTGAAGATTTTACACAGTAAAAATATGATGTACCCAAATACGCAACCGTATGCAGAATTGAGTGGTATCTTTACAGAGCAACAGGTTTTTTAAAAAAATGGGATGGATTAAACCATTTTACTGACAGATACTAGGAATTAAAAGGCAGATATCCAAGTCTGAAGCTAATAGAATTTAATCCATGGATTATCTACTTGATCATCTTTAAATCAACATAGATTCTATTGGATGACTGCATAACATTTTGCTTGCATTGTAAGTGTTAATAAGTGTGTGTGCATACCCCACCTCTCCTCTAGAGTAAGGATTGTGACACAAGGTCAATTTTTAAGCAAAGTACTAGGGATTCAAATGCAGAGTTTTCTTTCTCTTAGAATAGTTGCTGAATCAAAAGCCAAAAAGCTGGTGCATTAGAAATGATTTTACAATAAAATGCACCGGAAACGATTTTTATTATAAAAATGCATCGGAAATTATTTTACTTTCTATAAAGTACTCAAACACTCAACAATTTTTAATATAGATGTATTGTGAAAGATTTCGCATTGAAAAATAGGTAGCTCTACATCAAAGGGTTTGTCAATAAAGAATGGAAAGAATCCTTCATCCTCTCTCTCTCGTATATATATATATATATATATATATATATATATATATATATATATAGCGATTTTCACACATGGAAAATTTCACATATCAGACATAAGTGTCCAAACCAAGCACTTGGCAGTCTTTAGTTTCACAAATATCATAGGCTTCTATTATTTTTTTTTTTTTCAGATACAGGAAGCTCATGCCAAGATTGTGTCTCACAAACCTCCGAGGGGTTTTCTTTCAATAAATAATAATAACAACGATAATGTTGATCATGATGCTAGAAAAAAAAAATCCCTTCACTCAATAGGCTAGCCCTGAAACAATAATGGGGGTGGTCTAGATTCCAATTTTCATGCTCACTCTCTCTCTAACCCTGCCGGCTACTTCTCCTCTGGTGACTGATGGCTGCCCAGCGTTTGTGGCCAATCTCAGTGCAACAAACAACACAGCTGGACACTATCGTGCAGGAGAGCAAGTAACAAGTAAAAAGAAAAACAATCACACCATTGTCTAGAGTCAACATATTCACTGCCAAAAATCTGTGTAGCCATATTGAAAGAGAGAGATTTGTAACAAATAAGAGAAGTTAGAAAACGAAATCAGAGAGGTGGGGAAAAAAAGAAGAAAAAGTTGTACTCGATTTTAACTGTAGGCAAACAATGTCTTCATTTTTGGGTCAACAATAGTCCAGATCTTAAATCCAACACTGCCCCGTCAGCAGAGCTTAGAATTCGCTGGTTGTATCCCCGTAGAGAGACAAAACCTCTTCCGAAAAAGGGTCCTTGACATGACATTAAACTGGTCTGCTTGTGAGGCTCCTGTTCAGGAGAATAGAGTACAATTCATTGCCCTTACTCCAAAGTTTATTCCGACCCGAACTGGTAGTCCCTGTTAGGATCATATATACGAGTAAAATATATTCGAAAATTATTCGTATTCGATTAAAGCAAATAAACATACAATGAACGCGGTTCCTTAAACTCTAAGCTTAAAACAATCATAAACAGATTAACACGCCCTTAAAATAAAAATCTTTGCTGAACATCAACTAAAATTTAAAAAGAAAATGTCCAATGATTGTTCTTCAACCCTGCTTCAAATCAGTTTTATAGAGCCGACATCATTTTATTAAACAAACAGGATAAATTTTTGCATTTACAACGAATAAAAGTTGGGAAATCAGAGAGTACACAATGATACACGTGAATAACGATTTTCCTATTTTCAATGCATTGTTCATTAGCAATATGTAATAGCCATATTCTGTAGCAAAATTATTAGTAGCAATGCATTTCTATAGAAAAAATAAATAATATAACACCTGTCTGTCACAGGAACTCGAGTCCTCTTTTTAAACTGGCTACGTATTACATACTATATGCTAGCTAATATAGTTTTTAGTTTATCTATACTTTAAAAATTACTCTGAAAATTGTAGTCCAATTCGATTGGAAATTACTTTATTTTCCAAATTAGAGCATAATTAGTATTGTGACTTTTGTTTAGCAAATACAACTACCCTAAAATCGGATATAGATAAATATTATTACATGAGAAATAACAATTAATAATTACTTTACAAGAATAAAAACTTAAAAAACAGAGTTAATAATTAAAATGAACGCTGGTAAATAAGAGGCGTGTTGGAATATACAACAATAAAAATTGATTAAGTTGTAAAAAGCTGAATGAAGAGAAGGAAAGACGAGAGGTTGCGCTCCAGTGCCTCTTCATCTTGGAACATTCCAATGAGTGTCTGGCATATTTGTAACTGGGGAACAATGGTATTAATGAGACTAACAGTCACATAGCCGCGAGGACAGGGCCAAGTAGTATAAACAAAGGTTAAATAAGAAGAAATAAAGAGAATTGCTCTTCAGCAAATAATAAACTAATTGCAACACGACAAAAAAATCCTTGATCGCTGCCCCACCCCACAATTTTGTTTTTTAGGGGTGAAGGAGTTTGTGAAAAGAAAGAATATACATTTTAATTTCCCCCAAGTTACAAAAGTCAGTTAACGAAAGGAAGAAAGAATAGAATTTAAAAAAATATCTAATTAAAAAAAAAAATTAAATATAAATTTAGAAATAAATATGAACAATTTTTAAAATTTAACAATAAAAACATGAATTTTTATTTTGGAACCTTGCCCTTTTCCTCATCAAGATTCTTACACACACAGGGCCCCCACTCTAAAACATATTGAAGTACTAATAAGAATTCTTACTCTGCTACATGTCTATTTTCATAAAGTAGTATTCATAGAAAATATATGAAACCTGCCCTTTCAGGGCCCCCAAAGCAACTTTGCTCTCATCCCAGGTCGGGAGATAATACGTGCCAGCCCAGCAAACGTACATACATACGTATTTCATTACTTGTCGGGTAGCAACATTTTCAATTGAGATATAGATGAGTTAATTTTAATTAAAAATTTTTTTATACTATAATAAAGAGCTAAATTAAGATGAATTTTCATAAATAAAAAACTAGAAGGCCAGAAAAGGAAAAATGTTTACCGCAATTTGGTGGGGGGCTTTAAAAAGAAACCCATTATGTGATTCAGAAATGATTTTTGAAAAACTATGAAAAGATTGTCGTGAATTACATGAAAATACTTTTGAAGAAGCTAGCCGATAATCACTTTTTCAACTTCTGCATAAATTTTTAAAAGTTTAATAAAATTCAGGTTTAATAGAAAAAATTCAACTTAGAAAAAAATTTAAAATCTTAAGTTATATTAAAAAATATAAATGTATAGTTGGCCTCCTATATTGGAGTTAGAGGGTCAAAACTCCCAAAAACGCAAGCGGGAAAAAAAGGGGTGTATCTATCTCTTAGCACCTTTAATTTTGATACTGCTCAGGCCAAAATGTGACACTAAGTCGGTTTAGTGTGGGGTCTCCGGTAGAAGCAAGCCTCAAGGTAGGGAAAAAAAGGCCCAGTTCCCTTGGAACGTGCCTCAGGCGACAGTGAATCAATCCAGCTCTTACAACTTTAGGCGAGGAGGGCTGCCGCTGCCTGATGGGGAGACCCTCCCCCCGGAATATGAGGTGTTAAATTTGTTGGTTCCTATCACCCAGCACGAACACAGGTGAAAGCGTTTGCAACACATAAATAGCAACGTTATATAAAGGCATTTATAATTATCGAAGCACTTCGCAAAAAAAAAAAAAAAAAAAAAAAAAGTTTGAGAATTCAAATTAAATATCGATATTGGATACTACAGAGGGTGCTGGAGAATGGTGACTTATTGTCACTTGATACCAAGTGTAAAAAAATTAGATAAGTAATAAATAAAATTTACGCACTAAATATCAAACAAGTATTCAATTTACAGACGGTATCTCAAAAGTATTTCCTTCTGTACTGTAAATGTACCGAGGAATACAAAGAGAGAAGGGGGAAAAAATTCCTAAGAGGAATTTCTCTACCCACACCACTTTTTTTTTTCTACCTCCCCCATAACTATCTACTTACTTGCCTTGCGTTGCATTTACGGCCACAGAACTCTTACTTAGTACCTCAGAGGAGACTTTACTTAGGCTAATATCTCGTATACAAATGCCCTTTCAAGTATTATAAAAAAAAAAACCCACCAAACAAAAAAGTCCTCGTTGTTATGCAATATTTCAGTCTACTAATTTCCGGGCACTGATCTAACTACATGAACTTCTCCACCCCACCTCTAGCCCCATGTGATTAGATTGCTAAGGTTTCCAGTACCATAGAATAGCGAGACCCCCCCCACATCGCGCTCTCATTTCAGGCTGAAGTACACACAGCCAATAATAGGCCTAGAGGGAAGCGGTTGATTATAGTGTTGAGGGTGGGGCTCATTAGGGTGTACCGAGGGTGGAGTGGATGAGAAAGGTTTCAACAGCAAAGACAAAATCAGGGTAACTGAATATTCTCAATGGAATGGTGAATGCACTTGAGTTTGAATCTACAGTGCCTTGTAAAAATACTGGTTTCTGGTACATAGACATTAACATGGGTCATAGAGCACATATCCATTTTCTTTGGCAAATACATGCACCTCCACGAACCCTCCCACACAAACACACTCTTCTAACATGAGTATTAGACATGCATGACTTTTAATGTGGTTCTAATTGGGTACTCCGAAATTGAGTCCTTATGCCAGACTATATAAATATCAGCATACAAGAAAACAAGTGAAATTTCTATGATGATAATTCTGCTAAAACTAAGCATGAGCAGATTGATTAAAAAAAAAAAAAGACATTTAATTTTAATCTCTTCAGCAATTTTCACTGGAGAATTCAAATAACCCATAACGTGACACCATGAAATTTCTTTTGAATTACGACGATCAGAAAATTTGAGACACACACAACAATATGAATAGAAATCAAGGAACCTTTTCTCCATGACAACATACTAAGCATAGCAATATCAGTATGGAAAAAAAGGGGGTAAGAGTTAAAGTACTGTCCCCCAACCACCAAATTAATACAAAGAAAAAATAAAAGAATAAAAATGAAAGATCCAATTCAGATCTGTCACGCATAGTTGCCAAAATGTCATTCGGACATATGACAATGCGCATTTGGGAGAACAACAGGGCGTAGAGTGGCTAGGTCAACCTTCCGAAGACTCTAGTTTATTCTTGCATGATAAAACAACCAGAAGAGGACAATGAACCTCAAACGAATTTCTTTTTCTTCACTGAACGAACCGAGAAGAAACCTCTTTTTGAGCTCCGATTTTCTTAATGTCCTCATGCTGTCAAATTACAGGAAAAAAAAAAAAAATTGTATGGTGGTAGGTCTACAGACAAGTAAAGCTCCAACGGGCAATTTCTCTCTAAATTACATTCACTCACTACAAACAAACCATTCTAACCCACAGGAAGTAAAATTAAATAACTAGTTAGACAGACAGACAGACAAACTAGGCACACGTATAATGTATCGCTTCCAACCACCCCACAATATATGGGTGGGGTGTTTCATAAAGAACGCAGTCTTCAAGATAAGAGGAGGAAAAATTTACGCACAGGTAAATTTTCTGCCATAATAGTCACGTAGTAACACAGAACATTAAGGATGATTTAATCTTTTATCAGACATAAGGCTACGATAATGCATACCTTTCTGGCTATCGTCGTAGGAAACGGACTCAGTGACAAGAGTTCGATATCTGAACGGGGCGTTTGCGTCTGGTTTCGTGCTAATACTCTTGAAAAACGAAACAAGAACCAATCTTTTCTACCTCCAGCCATGGTTAAATATCGAAGCAGCTTTGGTAAGGTAACCATTCGAGAAGAGACAGTTCAAACTAGCTGTACTCCGTTTGAGAAATTGACCTTATATCATACTCTAGACAGAGGCAATGTTGCCACAATGGAGGCAAGATTAAACTTACTTTCAACGACCAGTGATACCACATTGCTGAAGCAGATACCCACTGATAATCAAATTCAACATGTTGGTAGGCTGACCACCGTTTGGTTTGGTTTTATGACATAATCATGACACACACACATTGTAAACTTAAGTCAAAGTTAAATGATTCCAAATATTTCTATGTATCACTAACAATTCAATTAAATATCAATCATTTGTTAATACACAGTTAAATGATCAAACTGTTCTATTTCTAACAATTCAATTTGGCCCAAGTCATTTGTTTACACTCACTTGGAATGTCAAACAGTTTTATCTGATCCATAGATAGGACCCTTTTCCCAAAGCATTATTGGAGCCTCACCATTATATTATTTAATGTCATATCCAGGTCATTCGTTGGGGGCGGGATTTTACCCTTCTGCAGACACACAGTGTATTCTATAGCTTCAGCCGACTGCATCATGCGCTACCCTCATTTTAGCATCCATTCCTTTGAATTAAGGTAGCTTTGTTGAGAGAGAGAGAGATTAGCTGCTTTTCATTCTAAACTTATATTTAGCGAAATTGATGTTTGCAACTCGGTCTCTCGACAAGCTAAAAAAAAAAAAACCCAAAAAAAAACGAACCCCCCCAAAAAAATTTGAACACATCAAATTAAGTGTCATTTAAAACAAACAGCAAATTAGGTCAAAACCCAAATGGTATAATGATAAAAGGTTGGAAATAAAAACAGCCACGAACTGAAATAGTTCAGGTGGAAATAAATAAATAAATGAGGCGGGGGAGTCCTTTAAGGATGTAATTTGGGTACAGTTGCGCCAAAGGAAGAGGAGTGGAAAAGGAAACTTAGCAATTCTGAGAGGGTTTTCTGCAATTCTTGAGAACGGCATTTATGGCTTGCGGGATGTGACAGCAGCAGCAGCAACCACCACCACCTAAGTCAACATATAGAGTCAATTGTGATGTCTCCCCCATCCACCACCACCACCCATTCTGCCAACCGCACACACTTTAGAAGAAAACAATGTCGAGATTCAGTAAATGTTTTCCTGGTCGAAAGTGCACTGGCATTTTCATCAAGAGATGGTGGAGTTCATTCAATATGCCTTTACTTACTTTCCTCTCGGCCTCCACTCCCATCTTCCATCACACACAATTCCGGTTCAGAAGCTGAGAATAAGACATCGTAGTGAGGCATAGGGGGGAGGATAGAAGATAGAGAGAAGGGGAGGCAGTTGCAACCCAAGTACATGAAGGTTGACACACACACACAAAAGTTGTATGTGCAGTGTACGTGCGAGTACAAACGCGCGCGTGTACATAGGGTTGAGCAAAATATGACTGTCAATATTACACATTACAAATCAGTTTTCCCCCCCTATAATCTATGTTTACTTTCTATTATAGTGACTGGTCTATTACTTAAGCTACTCACACACACAATGTCTACCAATGGATGGACAAACACACACACACATACTATCCGCCCGTAGACAATTTGTATTACACACGCGTACACAATTTTTTTTGGATGGGGGGGGGGTAATGCACTTATATATTTTAGTTGTGGTTACCAAATTTCAATCCTGTAGGGTTTGGCAATAACACCTAATACAATCAATTTTCATTGCCTAATATTCTACTAAAAATTAAATCTTATCTTTAGTTTTGAAGAAAATAACTTAATAAAATAAGATAAAAAGCTAACTTATAACGAGTAGAAAGAAGTAAGACAGATGAAAATGTAGTTTATCCATTAAAAAGGAAAAGAAAATCATAAACGTATTTGAAGTTCGATGAAAAGAGTTTTTAAAGAAAAACTAAAAACATTTACGGCAGGTCAAGTAATGTTTTGCCTTGTTTTAAACAACGGCATTTCTCAACGCATTGTCGTGAGATTCAGATTGTGTGACAGACAAATATATATCGAAGTCACACTGTATTTGGTTTGTAAATAGATGATTGGCGTGCTTATTTGTATGAGTCTCAGTCAACATCTCGTCTCTCCGTATCCTATTACGTTACATAATTTAAAATCAAAACTACCGTAAGATAGAGTACATGTTGAAACTTGACTGAGCATAATGGAATAAAACTTACATTTGTGAAGGGTAGGGAAGTTAGCTTAATGAAAAGGTCACCGAGTGTATTCAAAGGTGACTGGGTCAATATTAGACAGAGCAGCATTGAGGTGTTAAAGCGAATCTTGAAAGAAAGCAGCCACCTTTTTCATTGACGATGATCTATTGCTGAGGAATAATTAGCAGCTTCGGTCTCCTCTACCCATACACACAATTTAATTATTAAGTAGTAATCTCAGAGTCAATCCCTGATGTCTGAGGGAAAGTCAACGAAGTTCAGCTACATTTGGCACCACCCACCACCGGTACTGGAAATAGTTTTTCTATCAAACTCGAACTTGTGCTAAACATGTTTAAGTAAATAATTACCTTGCGTGTGTGTTGGGGGGGGTTATCTTCCCTCCCTTAAAAAGATGAAAGCCCCTATCCAAAAATGGAAGGTGACTTTCCGGCCATTCACACCCGGGAAAAAAAAACAGAACCAGGAAGAAGCTAAAAGGAACAATGAACGTTAGGAGGAGTGAGGCAGATTGAGGGTAGCGTGGGAAGAATGTCCCCCGTGGCAACAGAATTCTAATTAGCATAAAAACAAATAAAAATTGTAGATGGAAGAGTAAAGGTTAATGAATGACACAGATTAAGTTGATCAAATCCATTCATATGAAAAAAAGGGCAGTAAAAACTACTCCCTCCCCGACACACAAACAGGGAGACAAAGAGAATGAAGTGGACGAGGAAGATGGAGGTGTGAGTGACCCCTAACTGTGGACTATCCTTTCCCATCAGATAATTGAAACTGTCCTATTGATTCAAGCCAACAACAATAGTGGACAAGGGAGAGGAACGAATATGAGGAAATAAAAGGGAGAAAAACGTGTGGGAGTGAAATTGGAAGAACAAAGTAACGAATAAAAAGAAAAGGAGAAAAAAAAAAAAGAAAAGAAAAACGGAAAAGAAAAACGGAAAAGAAAGAAGAAAGAAAAACGGAAAAGAAAGAAGAAAGAAAAACGGAAAAGAAAAGGAGAAAGAAAAACGGAAAAGAAAAGGAGAAAGAAAAACGGAAAAGAAAAGGAGAAAGAAAAACGGAAAAGAAAAGGAGAAAGAAAAACGGAAAAGAAAAGGAGAAAGAAAAACGGAAAAGAAAAGGAGAAAGAAAAACGGAAAAAAAAGGAGAAGGGAAAAGAAAAGAAAAGAGAAGGGAAAAGAAAAGAAAAGAGAAGGGAAAAGAAAAGAAAAGAGAAGGGAAAAGAAAAGAAAAGAGAAGGGAAGAAGGGAAAAGAAAAGAAGAGAAGAAGGGAAAAGAAAAGAAAAGAGAAGAAGGGAAAAGAAAAGAAAAGAGAAGGGAAAAGAAAAGAAAAGAGCGGAAAGGAAAAGAAAAGAAAAGAGAAGAAGGGAAAAGAAAAGAAAAGAGAAGAAGGGAAAAGAAAAGAGAAGGGAAAAGAAAAGAGAAGAAGGGAAAAGAGAAGGGAAGAAGGGAAAAGAGAAGGGAAGAAGGGAAAAGAAAAGAAAAGAGAAGAAGGGAAAAGAAAAGAAAAGAGAAGAAGGGAAAAGAAAAGAAAAGAGAAGGGAAAAGAAAAGAAAAGAGAAGAAGGGAAAAGAAAAGAAAAGAAGGGAAAAGAAAAGAGGAGAAGGGAAAAGAAAAGAAAAGAGAAGAAGGGAAAAGAAAAGAAAAGAGAAGGGAAAAGAAAAGAAAAGAGCGGAAAGGAAAGAAAAGAAAAGAGAAGAAGGGAAAAGAAAAGAAAAGAGAAGAAGGGAAAAGAAAAGAAAAGAGAAGAGCGGAAAAGAAAAGAAAAGAGAAGAGCGGAAAAGAAAAGAAAAAAGAAAAATGAAAGAAAAGAGAAAAGAAAAAAAAAATGAAAGAAAAGAAAAAAAATGAAAGAAAAGAAAAAAAATGAAAGAAAAGAAAAAAAATGAAAGAAAAGAAAAAAAATGAAAGAAAAGAAAAAAAATGAAAGAAAAGAAAAAAAATGAAAGAAAAGAAAAAAAATGAAAGAAAAGAAAAAAAATGAAAGAAAAGAAAAAAAATGAAAGAAAAGAAAAAAAATGAAAGAAAAGAAAAAAAAATGAAAGAAAAGAAAAAAAATGAAAGAAAAGAAAAAAAATGAAAGAAAAGAAAAAAAATGAAAGAAAAGAAAAAAATGAAAGAAAAGAAAAAAATGAAAGAAAAGAAAAAAATGAAAGAAAAGAAAAAAATGAAAGAAAAGAAAAAAATGAAAGAAAAGAAAAAAATGAAAGAAAAGAAAAAAATGAAAGAAAAGAAAAAATGAAAGAAAAGAAAAAATGAAAGAAAAGAAAAAGGAAAAAGAAAAAGAAAGGAAAAAGAAAAAAGATAAGAAAAAGAAAAAAGAAAAGAAAAAAAGAAAAGAAAAAGGAAAAAAAAAAATTATATTCTAATTAATCGGCATCAATTTTATCTCCCACCCTCACCTAAATTGTCCCAGATTTTTCACAAAATTTTATATTACAAATCGAACTTTTAAAAACAAAGTTAAAAAAAAAACAAACAAACAAAAACCTCACGTGTGGGAATCACAGCAATTAATTTTTTTTAAAACTTTCCTTCAGGTCATTTTACGGTATAGTAACCACGTGACAAACCACATTTCCTACTTTTCTTAAAGATAAAAAGTTCTGTTTCTACGAGTCGTTTCAATAAAACCAGTATTCGAAAATCCATCTAAAAAAATAAATAAAAAAGAGATTCTTAATTGTTACAAGACGACCCATCAACCCATTGGGTTCCCTTTGTAACGGCGATCCATAATGATACTGAAGTTTCTATTTAGAAATGAATGAGTGATTTTTATTAGCAATTCATAGCTATCTTCGAAATTTACTTTGACGTGGGAACATTAAAACTTTAAGGAAAAGAATAAAACCAAACTCATTCGTACATATATAAGAAAAAGATTCTCACAGGGCAACACCATATTTCTAGCTTTAAGCCACATCTAAAATGTTTCTTAGTTTGGTCTGATTTGATGGCACAATCATTATAGGTTGGTAATGCAAAATCCAATTTTATACATATAAACAGTTCTATTTCTAAGAATTCAATTTAGCATAATTTTTTTGTTTACACAGTTAATGTCAAAATAGGATAAACTTAATTGTTTGAAATAGAACTAAGTACACAGTTTAGTTCTATTTGACCCATAGATAGGACCCTGCCAGGTGCTATCACTCCGGGCCAGAGTGGACCTGGGAGCGATGGCAATGAAGGGGTTCTCCGCTTTCCCCAAAGCTCCAGCATTACTGGAACCTCACCGTCAGATTGTTTAGAGTCATATGAGGACATTCGTAGGGGGAGTCTTACCCCTCTACAGAGAAGCAGTCGGCCTATTCTACAGCCCCACCCCCAAACTTCAGATAGTATATAACATGTTGGTGGAGACCAGAGACAGCAGTTTTCAATCAGGACCCGGGCTTTCGTAACACTATCCTCAAACATTTTTATTTTGAGGGTTAATTATTTTCACACTAACCAGCTATTTTTTTTTCCTGAGAAGTATGTAAACCTACTTATCAAGATACTGTATTAGATAGCCACATTATTAAACTTCTATTTTGGTGTCACTGTTAATAAATTGTCTCCTGTCGAGTTTAAATTGAAGAAAACACTATCATAGCAATACTGTGATACTGATACTGTGAGCCGGGTGTTATTTTACAATACAGAGTAGGCCCATTCAATAGCAGAAAGGCTTCAGAAGTTACGCAGCCAACCAGCCATAAAATTGAAATGAATGAGATGAAAACAGTTGTCAATGAATGGAAACTTAATTTGAAATTGTCACTCCACGTGACCTGACTGACGCTATCATAGTTTCAGGATATTTAAATTTATATCACTCTCTCTCTCACACACATACACACACACTTTAACGCTAAAAATCATCCTCATCCTTGAAATATTCAGTTCTTTATGCAAGAAGACGCAGAGCAATATGGCTATATTTTTCAAATATAAAAGAAAAATTCACGGCTTTCACGTTGTCGATTATGCAGTAAGTGAATACGTGACCATTATCCTATATTTGGAAATAATATAACACGCACACACGCGCGCGCGATATACCGGGTGGATGGTACCAAATATATATAACCTTCAGGACATCAGGAACTAACCACATCACTATTAAAGACTAACGTGAAGAATTTTGATGAATCGACGAAATGTTACAACTTTGCGTTCATAGGTGACTTTCAATTTTTAGCCAATATCTTGATAAAAATGCGGCAAGACTACATTAGTTGGAAACGAGTGCTCTACAGCAAAGGAGGGGATGCTCTCCTTTCAGAGAGAGAGAGAGAGAGAGAGAGAGAGAGAGAGAGAGAGAGAGAGAGAGAGAGAGAGAGAGAGAGAGCGACTGAAAATGAGAGAAAGAGACACACACACACAACAGTGAGATTGAGAGTGAGAAGCCCTATCACAAGTGTTGGATTGAACAATGTCCTACGCGATGAATTTATTCATTTTGAATAAAGACAAATTGCAATGTAATATAAATCCTGGGAAGGGAAAAAATCGAAAACTTAAAAATTGTAATGATAACTCCTTTCTTTTTCCCCCCGCCTGACGAGGATGTAAGATAACACCGACGATGAATAATAATAATGATAATTTTGAGGGCGGAAGAAAATGATAGAATTAATTTTTCGGTTGTTTACAAAGAAACGAAGGAATGTTAACAGAATTCCAAAAATACTTTCCGCAAATTACTGACCCCTGTCGAAGCTGACAATAAGTGTAATAGAGCACAAAGGAAATTAAGTTCATGCCTTTCTCAAGCAAATTGCTACTCAGTGACCACAAGCAGCTTCAACTGAAATTTGAAACCTGCACATAATATACGTGGACACGGCGACACGAGTTCAAATCCTGGACTAGACCGATTGCATTTCATATAGCACTAATACCCTTGGGAAAGGTATGAATCCAATCATTTTCCCTCCAGCTATGGGTAAATAGTAGGGCAGACTAGGCTCTTCAACCTTGGTGAGGCAACTAGTCTAGGAGAAGGAAAACTGAATTCAAACCTGTTAAACTCCGCTTAAAAAATTGATCTCGTGTCCTATCCTGTCCGAGCGGAGGGGTTGGTAAATATGTATACGTGCACGTAGACTAAATTGCAGTCAATAAGGATGAAAGCGCCGTTTCCCGCGATATCATGGAGCTAAGTAACGATAAGCCTGGTCAGTTCTGAGAGGAGTCACCGCTTAATGATTTCAACGGATGGCAATCTGTCAATTATTTTATGCCTAGATGTTAAGAAATCGCATTCATTGTATATTTACATTATCGACCAAATAATTTGGCACACGGTTGCATGGTTTCAAGTATTTCTATCTAATATTAATAATTATATGTTTTCAAGTAATTATTGCTTTAATTAGTTATCTTTAATACAAATAATCTACTGTTTTAAGGTATCAAGTATTCTTGTCCATTGCCAATAATTTTAAGTAGTTCTATTTGATCCTTAAACGAGACCTCGCGACTTCGGCTCTGAGTGGACCTGAGCAACGAAGGTGTGACTCCATATTAGTGAGATCCTTATAACTGGAGCCTCACCAACAGATATAGTTTAAGTGTAATACCTAGGGTATTCGTCTTTTTGGGAGTGTCTTATTCCTCTATAGGGGATACAGTCAGCGTATTCGAGTCATCGACAGAGAGCCACCTAAATTAACCGTTGCAGGTTGTTCCTATGAGGTGAGAAAGTAGTGACATCAAAAGGCAAATTGTGCTCATCTAGAAGAATCTGAAATAAACTTTGTATTATTTGCAAGAGACGCTTTGTAATTTTCAATGAACCAAGTAAACCTTATGTTTCGGGCAAAAAGATGGCCCCCGCTTTAACTGAGGTTTATTCCCTATATCTTTCTCTATATCTAATATCTATCTAGATCCCATACACACTCACACAGTTGATTTTTTTAAGGGAGTGGAACTTGCAGAATCAGGAATGACTAAAAGACGCTACTATTTTCTAACGATAAGTTCAGTCGAGATGGACCTAATAGAACGTAACAATATGACCACAATCTTCAGAGAGTGCAAGGATATTTTTTTCTTTTTCTAAACATCCATTAAGCAGAGGATCAATTATAATGCGAGAAACTTTTTTTAAGCCAGGAGTAAAGTTGAATCAGTGGTGATGGAAGACAAGCAAAACATTCGGCGTTACATCGTAAGAGTCGGTGAAGTCTTATGTCATTTGCCGACCGTCAATTTGGATGAAATTTTGTATCCCGGCAGGCTAAAGCAGCTGTTCACAAGACTAGAATCTTGAAAGGATAGTTTGAAATCGAAGAGCATTGTGATTATGGACTGCCCTGCAAATTCTCCAGATAACAGTCCTATTGAAAACTTGAGGGAGCATCCTTTCAAGGAGGAAGGAAGCCAATTGAAAAAGAACAGTTTAATCTCTTCCATGAAACATTGATAGAATGTAATTTCGGCTGAAACCTTGAAATATCTTGTGTCCTCAACGCAAAACACCAGAACACATATTTCGCAAGTAAAATGAAAACCTTGTATTTATTAATTAAAGTAAATTTCGGGTTGATTTCAATTTTAATTCACGAAGACTTCAGTTCATTTCCAGTTTTTGCATATAACTAGCAATCGACATAAAAATTGATTTTCAAATCGAATTCTTATTTTTCAGGATCATATGTAACAACTCACTAACTGCGCAAAATATACAAATTGCACGAATTTAAACTATGACATTCTGAGAAATTTACAATATAAAATTTGGTTGATTACTACGAATAGAAAATTCATGATTTAAATATAAACTTACAAAAAACAAAGTCGAATTCAGTTATATGAAGCAAGATTTAGGTCGGTGGGTCAATATGCATTAAGGCTAACGTTGCTTATTTACGAGGATGCACCAAGTTGATAATACTATCGCAGCCAATATTAATTTTATCAAGAAAGTAATGGTTTATTTTTGAGAGAGAGAGAGAGAGAGAGAGAATGCAAAGTGCATAGAACTGACCTTTCTGGTTAAAAATTTTAATAAGCAACTGCTCCCAAAATTATATATTTTCCTTGTTTAACGAATCCTCTCGAGGAAATAAAAATAAAATCGAAGTTGATCGTGTATTTTATTTATTTGTGGGATACAGTTAGCTCCCTTGCCTAAGGCACAAAATAGTCTGGCATCAGCCCTGTTGGCAATGTGACAAAACACGAAGTGGTCTCGTGCTTTTTCTCACAGCTAACCCAAGCTGAAATTTGAACTCGCTTTGTTGATCTAACCATCAACACTCACCCCCACTCTTTTGCGCGCCGGTAATCTCTCATTGTAAATACGCGCGCTTTTAATTTGAATGCAACGGAAATCTGTGCTTTGTACTCAAGAGCGACTGGAAGCGTCAAATAATTAATTAGAAGTAGTAGTAAAGAAAAAAAAAAGAAAAAAAAGTAAACTAAGTGACTACAAATAATTGACTTCGCGTGGCGTAACGGTTATAGCCGTAGGAAATAGGCCCCAACAAACTGGGTTCTAATCCTAGACGAGGCGGTTTTAAGTTTCACTTCATGCTGATTGCCTTTGAGAAAGGCATGAATCCAGCTATGGGGAAAAAGTAGGACAAACATGGTACGGCAATACGTCTAGGAAAAGGAAAATTTTTAATACCAACCAGCTGTATTCTGCTTAAAAAATGCTCGTAGCAGAAGGATAGAGTAAATAGATACATAATAAACTTCATTTAATGGCATCTGTATTTTATGTTTGGATTTGAGAACAGGCCAGAGCAAGGATGTATAAAATTTTGGCAGTTGCCCAAGCAGCAAGCCTCCCTGTCAAAGGCAAGGGATGAAACTGATGCAGGTTGTCATCTTAGGGTCAGAGAAAAGTTGATAAAATGCGGTTAAAGACGAATATGGAATTAATTCACGAACTCTTAAGATTAGGTTTTTCTCCGAGACAAGTTGTCCACTAAGGCTAAAGAACCCATAACTGGCACTCAAGAGGCCGAGGAAAATATCTTATTTGGGATCGAATATAATTAAGTATAATCATTTTTTCCTACAGTTAGTTGGTTGGCTTTCATGGCATATCAACCTTTGTAGGTTATTTAACGCCAAATCCATTTTTATGCAAATAGAACTATTTCAAACAATTCAGTTTAACATGAGTACAGAGTTTAATTGCCAAAATCATTTCTTTCAGTTTAGTCAAACAGTTCTAATTCAGTTTAGTATAAGTAAAGATGTTTACAAAGTTAAATGTGAAAACAGTTCTATATTAAACAATTCAGTTTAGTCTAAGTAGAGTTTCAATGTCAAAAACAGTTCCATTTCAAACAATTCAGTTTAGCATAAGCACGCAGTTTAATTGTCAAAACATTTCTATTTCAAGCTACTCAGTTTAGTCAAACAGTTCTAATTCAAACAATTCGGTTTAGCATAAGTATGCAGTTAGTTCTATTTAACCCATAGAGAGGGCTCTATCAGGTACTACCACTCGGAGCCAAAGTGGACCTGGGAGTAACGGCAATGACGGAGTGCTCCGCATTCCCCAAAGCTCCAGCATCACTGGAACATCACCATCAGAGTGTTAAGTGTCATATCCAGGACTCATTTGG
The DNA here is from genome assembly GCA_963585895.1 of Sepioteuthis lessoniana. Classification (NCBI taxonomy): domain Eukaryota; kingdom Metazoa; phylum Mollusca; class Cephalopoda; order Myopsida; family Loliginidae; genus Sepioteuthis; species Sepioteuthis lessoniana. The sequence continues at coordinate 33,484,674 of OY757939.1, forward strand.
GGTACAGTCGGTGTATTCTACAGCCCAATTTTTTTTAACGGGCAACATTTCCGACTTCATCGTTTTAAAACTTAGTTGTACTTGAAAATGATTGCATGTTGAAATCCGAAGCGTTATACCAGAAACACACACACACACACACAGCAAATTCTCCTAGAGGCATATTTCGTGAAATGTTTATACAACTTTAATTTTTTTCCCTGATGGCTAATAAGGTGGCTACAAGTATGAAGAAAGACCGTATAAACAAGAAAATGAATAAATAAACTGACCGAAGTTCTGTGGGTTTTTTTTTTTTAGTAGTAGTACGTTTGTCCGTCATTGGTCATTTTCAAGATCATAAGTTATCGTAGTTTTTCGGCTTGAAATAATTGTTGGCTATTACATACACTCAAACAGATAGCAACGTGTAGGCAAAAAGAAGGCATCTCGAAATATGTAGTGCTTATGAACAGGATATAAACACTTAATCCGATTAAAGATACGAACGTTCCGTCTAACACCCTTTTTATAGAAGGAAATAAACATTGAAACAGTCTTCACAAAAAGCTTAGTGCGCGAACACATACAAAAAAAGAAAAAGCAAATAAACACTTGTTCATGTATTTTAAATTATGTAAATTTAATTTCGTTTGAACGAAAGAACAAAAATCTATATAATAGATATTATAACTTGATTCGTCCATTTGTTTATCCTGTTAAGATTAGAGTGTAGTATATGTCGCTATTCTGCACTTTTAGCCACATCAGAACATCCTGTACGTGTGTGCGCACACCTGTGTATATAGACAGTATGGAGAAAAATTAAACGTTTCGGTTTTAATGAACCTTCGTCAGGTCTTTACCACCATTACTTTGTTAAAGAATTAAAGAATTAGGAGCAAAATTGCTTTATATATAAAATAATTTCCGCTCCTAATTCTTGTTGCTTAGCATTCAGTAATCTTAAAGAAATTTAACAGATTTGAAAAATAGTTTTTTTTAAAATCTTATTCTCTTAAAAGATAAATAAACAAAGTGAGATGGAAAATTCCTAAGAAAAAAATAAGTAAATTTGGCGACCTTAATCGAGGGTGACCTGAAGGTTCCCTTTTCAATTGCTACTACACAGAGGTGTAGGGCGCTACTCCATTACGTGGATTACTCCACTATACCCTTGATCGTTATCTTATAATGCTGAATGTTAAGCAAGGCGGCATCAAGTACTATTTTTTTTGACTCGACCTAGAATTGAACCCCGGTCTCCAGGACCATTGGTGAACACTACTCATTATTCCTAATAATGTATTTATTTAACTTCTTCACCACTAGATCACTTTTTAAGCACAATACAACTTGTTTAAATTCAGAGTTTCTCTCGAGACTGGTTGTAGATAAAATAAAAATTAAAATAAAAAAAAATAAAAAATAAAAAATTAAAAGAAAAGGAAAAGTGCAGTCTGGTCATGGGTGTGAAGAGAATAGTTGGATATTGGTGCTATATGAAATACGAAGAGTCTCATCTGGTATTTGAACACTGACTGCCGAGTCCACTTGATGCGACGATAAGTATTAGGGATAAAAAAAAACAACTCCCATGTTCCTGATAGTAGTTGTGGTTGAACACTATTCAGACTAATGTTTCACAGAGCACCATTTTTAAAGTCGATAGTCGAAAATAAAAACAAAGGAAAGATAACTCTGGTCAGAAAAATCAGACTCACCTAAAACCACACACACACACACACACACACTTCTAAAATCTGAAAAATTGGTTTTGTTTCTTCGCATAATGGTATATCAACTTTCGTAGGTTATTTAATGCGAAAGCTATTATTGTTTAACCCATAGTCGGGAGAAGAGGGTTTATACCTAACCCAACTCCGAAAGTGAATGTAATGGTACGACTGGAGTTCGAACTCGCTTACAACGAAGTCGAAATCCATCATTTTAGCCATTATACCATGGGGACTCCTATTTGTGACTAATTGCTTGAATAGAAAAAGATCGTCTGAAACGTGTGTGTGTGTTAACTTAGTACAAGGCCAGAAATATGTAATTACCCAATCACCCCTACGGACAGGATGTGACACAAGTTCAATTTTTTAAGAGAGATTACCTTCGCCGAGATCAGTACTCGCACCAAAACCAAAGAACTCTGGCTAATCATAAGTGGTGGGAGTTAGAGATGGATTCATGCCTTTCCTAATCACGTGAAGCGAAAGAATCGCAAACAGCTTCTTCCAGGTGTTGAACTTAGGACGAAATTAGGCTAGGCGACAACAGTACTTGTCAAGACTAATACAATATATAACTAGTTTTGAAATAGAAAAAGAAATGATTCTATGCAAAGTGCAACAGATACTACATCCCGATCCAAGATAAAAGGCGCCGATCCATGCGTAACTCATTTGGTTAATATTATTTATTTTTTATAATTTTTTTTTTTTTTTTTACCGGTGCTATGATATTTAGTAAATAAATAGAAAAGTAAAAGAAAAGAACTGGGGTGATGGGTGGGAAATTTCAAACGCTTAATCGGCTGAGTGCAGAATAATTAAAGAGAGGCTAATAACCAACTCATCCCTGTCCCCGTCCCCACCATGCAACGCAACGTTGATTCTTAACACCAACCTTTCACCACCCCAGCCGCCACCGCCACACTTACTTACTGAAAGTTTTCGCCAGTGGGTACATCACTAATAATCATAGTTTAGGGAGAGAAAGGAAGAAATGAGAGAGAAAGAGAGAGAAAGGAAGGAAGAAATATGAGAGAGAGAGAGAGAGAAGGAGAAACAAAGAAAGAGAGAGAGAGAGAGAGAGAGAGAAAGAAAGAAACAAAAATATGAGAGAGAGAGAGAGAGAAAGAAACAAAAATATGAGAGAGAGAGAGAAAGAAACGAAAAAATATGAGAGAGAGAGAGAGAAAGAAACGAAAAAATATGAGAGAGAGAGAGAGAGAGAAACGAAAAAATATGAGAGAGAGAGAGAGGAACGAACAAATAGGGAGAGAGAGAGAGAGAGAGAGAGAGAGAGGGAGAGAGAGAGAGAGAGGGAGGAACGAACAAGTAGGGAGAGAGAGAGAGAGAGAGAGAGAGGAACGAACAAATAGAGGGAGAGAGAGAGAGAGAGAGGAACGAAGAAATAGGGAGAGAGAGAGAGAGAAAGAAAGAGGAACGAAGAAATAGGGAGAGAGAGAGAGAGAGAGAGAGGAACGAAGAAATAGAGAGAGAGGAACGAAGAAATAGAGAGAGAGAGAGAGAGAGAGAGAGGGGAACGAAGAAATAGGGAGAGAGAGAGAGAGAAGGGAACGAAGAAATAGGGAGAGAGAGAGAGAGGGGAACGAAGAAATAGGGAGAGAGAGAGAGAGGGGAACGAAGAAATAGGGAGAGAGAGGGGGGAACGAAGAAATGGAGAGAGAGAGGGGAACGAAGAAATAGAGAGAGAGGGGAACGAAGAAATAGAGAGAGAGGGGGGGGAACGAAGAAATAGAGAGAGAGGGGGGAACGAAGAGAAATGAAGAAAGAGAGAAATGAAGAAAGAGAGAGAGAGAGAGAAACGAAGAAATATGAGAGAGAGAGAGAGAGAGAGAGAGAGGAACGAAGAAATATGAGAGAGAGAGAGGAACGAAGAAATAGGGAGAGAGAGAGAGAGAGGAACGAACAAATAGGGAGAGAGAGAGAGAGGAACGAACAAATAGGGAGAGAGAGAGAGAGGAACGAACAAATAGGGAGAGAGAGAGAGAGAGGAACGAACAAATAGGGAGAGAGAGAGAGAGGAACGAACAAATAGGGAGAGAGAGAGAGAGGAACGAACAAATAGGGAGAGAGAAGAGAGAGGAACGAACAAATAGGGAGAGAGAGAGAGAGAGGAACGAAGAAATAGGGAGAGAGAGAGAGAGAGGAACGAAGAAATAGGGAGAGAGAGAGAGAGAGGAACGAAGAAATAGGGAGAGAGAGAGAGGAACGAAGAAATAGGGAGAGAGAGAGAGAGAAAGAGGAACGAAGAAATAGGGAGAGGAGAGAGAGAGAGAGAGAGAGAGAGAGGAACGAAGAAATAGGGAGAGAGGAACGAAGAGGGAGAGAGAGAGAGGAACGAAGAAATAGGGAGAGAGAGGGGAACGAAGAAATAGGGAGAGAGAGGGGAACGAAGAAATAGGGAGAAGAGAGGGGAACGAAGAAATAGGGAGAGAGAGAGAGAGAGAGAGGGGAACGAAGAAATAGGGAGAGAGAGAGAGAGAGGGGAAACGAAGAAATAGGGGAGAGAGAGAGAGAGAGAGGGGAACGAAGAAATAGGGAGGAGAGAGAGAGAGAGGGGAACGAAGAAATAGGGAGAGAGAGAGGGGAACGAAGAAATAGGGAGAGAGAGAGGGGAACGAAGAAATAGGGAGAGAGAGAGGGGAACGAAGAAATAGGGGAGAGAGAGAGAGTGGGGAACGAAGAATAAGGAGAGAGGAACGAAGAGAGAGAGAGAGAGAGAGAGAGAGAGGGGAACGAAGAAATAGGGAGAGAGAGAGGAACGAAGAAATAGGGAGAGAGGAACGAAGAGAGAGAGAGAGAGAGAGAGGAACGAAGAGAGAGAGAGAGAGAGAGAGAGAGGAACGAAGAGAGAGAGAGAGAGAGAGGGGAACGAAGAAATAGGGAGAGAGAGAGAGAGAGAGGGGAACGAAGAAATAGGGAGAGTAGAGAGAGAGAGAGGGGAACGAAGAAATAGGGAGAGAGAGAGAGAGAGAGGGGAACGAAGAAATAGGGAGAGAGAGAGAGAGAGAGGGGAACGAAGAAATAGGGAGAGAGGGGAACGAAGAAATAGGGAAGAGAGGGGAACGAAGAAATAGGGAGAGAGAGAGAGAGAGAGAGAGAGAGAGGGGAACGAAGAAATAGGGAGAGAGAGAGAGAGAGAGAGAGGGGAAACGAAGAAATAGGGAGAGAGAGAGAGGGGAACGAAGTAATAGGGAGAGAGAGAGAGAGGGGAACGAAGTAATAGGGAGAGAGAGAGAGAGAGAGAGGGGAACGAAGAAATAGGGAGGAGAGAGAGAGAGAGAGGGGAACGAAGAAATAGGGAGAGAGAGAGGGGGGGAACGAAGAAATAGGGAGAGAGAGAGAGAGAGAGGGGAACGAAGAAATAGGGAGAGAGAGAGAGAGAGAAACGAAGAAAGGGGAGAGAGAGAGAGAGAAACGAAGAAATAGGAAGAAAGAGAGAGAAATGAAGAAAGAGAGAGAAATGAAGAAAGAGAGAGAAATGAAGAAAGAGAGAGAAATGAAGAAAGAGAGAAATGAAGAAAGAGAGAAATGAAGAAGAGAGAAATGAGAAAGAGAGAAATGAAGAAAAGAGAGAAATGAAGAAAGAGAGAAATGAAGAAAGAGAGAGAGACGAAGAAATAGAGAGAGAGAGACGAAGAAATAGAGAGAGAGAGACGAAGAAATAGAGAGAGAGAGACGAAGAAATAGAGAGAGAGAGACGAAGAAATAGAGAGAGAGAGAGAAACGAAGAAATAGAGAGAGAGAGAAACGAAGAAATATATATATATATCTATATATATATATATATATATAGATAGAGAGAGAGAGAGAAACGAAGAGAGAGAGAGAGAGAAACGAAGAGAGAGAGAGAGAGAAACGAAGAGAGAGAGAGAGAGAGAAACGAAGAGAGAGAGAGAGAGAAACGAAGAAATAGAGAGAGAGAGAGAGAAACGAAGAAATAGAGAGAGAGAGAGAGAAACGAAGAAATAGAGAGAGAGAGAGAAACGAAGAAATAGAGAGAGAGAGAGTGACAGACGAAGTAGTGAGAGAGAGAGTGACAGACGAAGTAGTGAGAGAGAGAGTGACAGACGAAGTAGTGAGAGAGAGAGACCTGGAAATAAGAGAGCGACGGAAGGAGAGAGCGAGACCAAGATGCGGTAGATATGAGAGAAAGAGATACAGGGCGAGAGAAAGAATATATATATGAGAGAGAGAGAGAGAGAGAGAGCCACACACACATCATTAAGGAATGAGAAGACCGATTATCTTTTAATACAAATACGAAACTTTATCAAAACGATTGATAAAGAAATTTTCTTCAATCAACTAACGATCAACTTGGGATTTGTTTTATACCCCATGACAACTGCTGTCAGTCTATTTAAGGAGAAAAGGAACCCACGAGTTCGGGGTTTTGTTTTTTTTTTTTTGGAGGGGAGAAAATTTTAAATATTGACTTGGCACATTAGATCTTTTTTCCTTTTCTTGTACTCAAAGCCAAACTTTAATATCAAGGAGTTTTTTTTTCAGTCTGGTACAAGGCCCTAAACGCAATTCATTGAAAACGAGGTGATTAACATCCAATAAATAGGAATCTATAATAGAAAATAAAATGGTATGATTTTTAAAAAAGTAAAGACTTTTTCTCAAATTTCGTAATCTTGAAGAGGTAAAAATAGAAAAGTTTTACATCGTGATCAACACACACACACACACACACACACACACAGTTATATAGAAAAGTACATTTAGCCGGCAAGTTTTATTATGACAAGTCTCCTTGTTATTTTTCTCGTGTCGGGATCCATATGGTAAAGAAATGGTCCCATATCTTCTGCCCAAGCGCTTTCGCCGTCATCAAGGGTCGTCTAGTTTGAGTTTTTGTCATATATATATATATATATATATATAAGCTCTTACATTGATAGTGTGCAGTATTTAATAATACCGCAAAATTAATCGGAGAAATACAATGCTCTATGCACCCCCCCCCCAATAAAACAGGGTAAAAACCGCTCAGGGCTGATCTTTAGGCGAGTAGCAATCAACACGTGCGTGTGTGCGCGTGTGTGTTACCGTCAGTTTTACGATCAGCAGTGGTGATGGATATGTTTGTATTTTAAAATGCTTGAATACGAATAGCTTTATCTAAGATATTGAACAGAGTTACAGAAAGAAGAAGGAAAAAGGGTAGGTCACACACGAGTCAATTATTATCAACACTTTAAGGAAATTTGAATTATCATCCAGAATTTAAGATGGGTACTTTTTACTGCACCCCTTCATAAAAACAACAAATCCACCGAGTGTACGCTAGAGTCAATGTATAGAAAGTTACAGAAATTTTATGTATTCAGGATATTAAAAAAAAAAAAAATCTGGAGGAAAATAAGACAAACGTAAAATAAACGAAAACGCTTTCATAAAATCCATTTCTAATTAAAAGAGAAACATACATCCAATAAACTTATCTTCTAAAATTCATAGATTTTTTTATTTTTCAACTAAATGTTTAGATGTGTCAAATTTGAAACTTAAGAACAAGCTAATATGACAGGAGATAGACATACCATTCAGGTATATATATATATATATATATATATATATATATATATATATATATATATATATATATATATAAAAACACACACACAATTATCTATGTATTTACACACACACGATAGTGTGTGCAATATTTAATTTACATTATTTACCTATTGATTTTAAAGGCATGAAACGACTCTTACGCAAAAGAAAATTACATAATATTAATCATTAAAAAAAAAAAAAAAAAATGCTTTGCAGCAAATATGTGCCAACCATATATACAATTGTACAAACATCTCTTCCCGGCAATATAAATTTTGAGAATTGCCAATAATTCATTTGACATGAAGATCAAATAATAACTTAGAATAATTTCTCAGTCTTTCAAGTGAAAACATCAAACAAAGGAATTTAATCACCTACACCCACACGCCCGTAACATAAGTAAAAGGAATTTTTGGAAAAATTTCAAGGAATTTTAATTCAGCAACAAATACAAACAATTTACACAAAATAAAACAAACCACGTCCTAATTTTTTTTCTTTTTTCCCCTTTTTCTTCAAAATAAAACAACCTGGTTATTTTATTTATTAAATGGTACGCAAGGCCATTAAAAGAACCACAAGAGCTGGACAGGAGTGTAGAAAAACAGATTTTATTTTATTCTCACTTTCACACACACAATATCTTCGACCTTTTTCTCGGTCCATTACAAGACTTTCTCAAAGAGCTGTGAGGAAAAAAGAAAAAAAAAAAAAAAGCTTAGAATTCAGTTGTCATTGTTATTAACTGGTTACCCCTACCAAGTCTACACGGTCTCACCTGTCCTATTTTACTCATAGCTGGGGGATTCGTGGTCCCCCCGCAAGGGCATTAGCGAACGCAAACAATCCTATCCAGTATTTGAACTTCCGCAAACTCACTCACTATGAGAGACTTAGATTTACCCAGTAACATCCAATTCATATATTATTACTTTGATTCAAGATCTAAAGTCATTTCAATAAATTCTACTATTATTACCTCTAAGTGGCAAGTTTTTCCTAACAGCATTAGCTGGAGTAAGTGACAGCAAGTCTCGAGTTTTCAGGACTCTTCTCAGTATCCGGGCCGATCTCAATGCTGTCGTTTGAATGGTCTCGGCTCGTCCTCTGATTTCCTACTACTAATAACAATAGCAGCAGGAGTAATTTAAATTTGTACTTTCCACCAGATCATTTATTTAAATGACCCGTATTAATCCAGGTTAAAAGCGCTGTAAGGTTAACCCGAAGCCGAACTTTTTTAAATGTTTTTTTTCGATGTAGGTATCACTGGGGAGCAGGAAGACTTAGTAAACGGTGCTGGCTTTGGCCTGTTGACCAAGTCTTCCGGTTCCCCAATAATACCTGCATCGAAAAAACGTACGGCTTCGGGTTACCCTTACAGCACTTAACCTGGACTAGTGTTTCAAACTGTGTCATAGGTGAACGATACATTACTAATAGCTATCGCACCGAGATATTCTGCTAGGTGTACAATAACTGGCAACTAGACGACATGATCCAACGATTTTTATTCTCATCTTATAAAGGGATTTATAAATGCAAACTTAAATCCACTTCACCCTCCATGGACACCTATGTTTTTTTATTCATCTTGCCTGAGGTCTATATGGACCACTTTGTCACGCTTAGACAGGACATCTCAAAGCCTAAAGATGACGATAGGTAGTTACCTAAAGATGACGATAGGTAGTTACAATGGTATTAGTATTTAAGTAAAGTTGGCAACCAAAAGCTCCCTTTTTAATAGCTACTACAACAAGGAGTAAGAGAGGGCGCTACTCCTTTCTCTGGACGGCCTCACTTTACCCTTGATACGTTAGCTTATAGTGCTGAGTGTTAAGCAAGGAAGTATCAAGTACCATTTTTTGGAGTCTTTGGTATGACTCGACCTAAGATTGAACACCGGTCTATCGGGGCATTGGAGAACACTACTCACTAAGCCAAATTTGTATTTAGGTTACCGTTAAGAGGCGAATATTAGCTGTGACCACATTAATAAAGAAAAAAGATTTACATAAAAAATATTACTGAACATGACATTTTACCCACCTCCCGCCCTTTTTTAAAAATTGATCCTGAAACACGAGCTTCTTAACATCCTCAAATCACGTTTGGCCATTTGGCAAATACAAAAATACTTTTGAAAACTGCTATATTGGTCAACTAGGCAATTGGTCAAATGTTTTCTCTTCCATGGCAACTTATTAATGAGGTTAGGCCGATTCATTAATTTTCATTTTTCCCTCTTTACAAAATTAATATCATTGAAACAATGATAAAACAAATCAAAAGGCGTGGAAGCAAATAAATAATGAGAGAAATATATCAAAGACTTGGTTGATACCCACATAAAGTAAAAAAAAACAAAAAAAAAACAACCTCTAAATTAAAAAAAAAAAAAAAAAAAAAAAAAATTTTTGCGCGTGTTTCTGCACCCAGACAGCCCACACACATTAAATCATTGATACGCATGATCAACGAGCAATATGTACTAACAAATGGCGTTTGTCAGTTATGAGATATCAAATACAAATGCTTATTAAGTTTATGAGCTTGAAAAGGGGACCTTCTGTTACTTGACCTTGTTAAAAAGCTTTATAAGATATTCCTTTGGTTTAATTACAAAATTATCACAGATTCAATTCCTAAAGTCAAAAACGGGATTACTTCTTTTAAGAATGAAATCGGCGGCTAGAGTTCAAATCTTGGATGAAGCTGTTTGAGTTTAACTTTGCGATAATGTTCTTGGGAAAGGCATGAACCCATTCATTTTCTCCTTATTGGTAAAGAAAATAATCTACTGGGTTCTTTAGCCTTGGTTAGGCAACCAGTCTGGGAGAAGGAAAACTGAATTCAAACCAGCTGTACTCTGCTTAAAAAATTAACCTGGTATCTCGTCCTCCTCGTGGCAGAAGGGTTGGGTAAATGCGTAGTTCTTTCAGGAAAGTGTCCGCTTTATTTTAGCCACAAGTAGAATTGAAATAATTAATAAAACATTTTAGCTAAGTAAATAATAAACTTTGAATATGAAGATCGGAAAGAAAAAGAGAAAAAAAGAATCATCAGAAATCTGTCTCAAATTGAATGTGCCAATCACGGTGTGGGGGGTAAGTATTTATATCCGGTGGAATTTTATATAACAAAAAAATAAAAACAATGTACGCTAGCAGCTTGAAGAATAGTTTTCTACACTTGGACGCGGATGCATGCACGCACACACACACACACACACACACGGCAAATAGATAGTCACACGCACGTACGGCTAACAGACGCACGCACGTAAGCAAGCAAGCAGGCAGACACACACGTTAAACAGAGAGAGAGACGGCAAGCACAAGGAGACACACACGCATGTACGACACACACACAACAAAAATGGCTGGCTGTGGAAGTGAGTAATTTACGCTTGTACTCCTTTTCTTAAATTCTCAACTTAAACAGGAAGAAAAAATTTACCATGCTGATTTTCTAGGCGTAGATACAAACTTCACAATTACAAGATTGATACACTATAATCTTTTTACCACTATTTTTAGCCCGGTGTTCTAGGTTGATAATCTAAGCTTAGCAAATAATCGACACACATGGCAGAACTTGAGACGGTGGGGACCTTCAGTTTTCACGCACTGCCACTCAGCTCATGAGACACGTGCGGTCTTCATACTAAGTAATTGCTAATGTTGATTAGATTTTTTTTTTTTTTTTGCTGTCCACAACTAACCTGCCACCACCTGTTGATTGATTTTCCGTTTTTCACCAACATTAAATTAAATGAGAAGAAAAAAAACTAAAACGTAGATCTTTTACTCTCAACAAGTGGCAATGTTTTTCTAACAGTAATTGAAACCACAGTTTAAATTAATTGTTCTAAACTAATCTCATTTACAAAGCTATTAAACCTTTCTGCAGAGAATAACGACATCACTACAACACTAACATTTATCCATCAGGCCAAAAAGATGCGACAACGACGTCTGGATATTGAAATAATAGCAGATTCATTAAAAATCCTTTAAAATTTATTTGAAAAAGGTTTTAATAAAGTGTATACATATATATAACACACAGGGGGTGGGGGTGAAAATTTGATTTTTTCAATTTTTTTTAAAAGATGCCTTTTGAGAAAGGGAGATAAATCTGCAACTCCATGATAAAGTTACCATGCAAAATAGAAACTATCTAGTCGTTTAATAAACAGTCTAAAACTATAAGAACTTCGATAAATTATCTTCATATATAAAATGCAATGTAAACAGACTCTCTCTCTCTCTCTCTCTCATATATATATATATATATATATATATATATATATGAGAGAGAGAGAGAAGACATGTGCGTGTACATAAATATATTTTTGTATGTGTGTCTAGATATATGGAGATATGCGTGTGTGTCTCTCTTGAGCATATATATATATATATATATATATATATATATATATATATATATATAAGTAAATATGTGAACTATTCTGATATCCAAGTCCTGATGATGGTTACTGAAACTGAAGTGTTAGTGTCGATTTTACATCATAATAAATTCACCTATTTGGATCATGTTTTTCTGCTACCTTCATTATATATATATATATATATGAGAGAGAGACACACACACACAGACAGACATATGAGAGAGAGAGAGAGACACCCACTTACAGAGTTTATATAGATACATAGAGTTAGAGATGACAAAAATGAAGATAAATATCAGTAGATAAAAAGAAAGAATGGATAAATAAAAGTATGTAATTACTTAACTGCATATATGAAATGCTAGTAACAGTGGAAATAGAATTTTCTATTATTTTATATATAAAAATGAAAACAATGATTTAGACTATTTACAGATGTTCACTTATTTTAACTTCTTTTTAAGAAAAACAAATTCCAATCACCTTTCTCAGAATCCATTCATAGAGGAAAAAAAAAAAAAAAGAAAAGGTAATTTAATTTTACCTGAATAAAAATTCATCTTACTAAAATTGATAAAAATCTTTATTTTTAAAAAACTAAATTTTCTAATATGTTCAAATTTAATAATCACAGTTAAAAATATCTTAGAGACAAAAATATGAATTTCTTTTCAATTATCTTAGATAATTTTGATAAAAAAAAAAAAAAAAAAAAAAAAAAAAGGGTATTAGCTGGCCAAACAGGAGATTAGTTAAGTGCTATAGATATTTCCTTAGTCAGCATTAATTTGTGTGTAAGGTGCACAGGAGTGTATTGGTGTGCGTGTGTGCAGAAGTGTACTTTTGCCTCTGTGTGTGAGTGTGTGCATCATATATATATATATATATATATATATATATGTGCTAATTATGTACTTTGTTCTCACTACATAAAACTTTTAGTAACAGGATTTGATATATTGTATATACTTTCTGGCTAGGTTTGGATTTCAAGACAGCATTTTTTCTTTTTTTATAAGAAAATAATCGTATACATTGTTTTTAGAAGCATGTGCATAATAAAATACTTTGAAAACAACAAAAATATTTTAAAATCCTAAGAAAGAGGAGCCTTTGTTTGTCACTTTTTTTTCAGAAAATTATGTCATTGATGACAAAGTTTTCATTGGAGGAAGCTAACATGGGATATTGTCCTTTGATAAAGCCATGTTAAGCTTCATGCACACTTATAAAAGCTATTTAGATTTTGTACCTACCACAAGATCTATCTTTCTTTCTCATATACGTGTTGAATAAAATATTCCTTTAAAAACGCTTTTTATGAAGTCAAAAACTTGCTTAATACTGGCTAGCAGAGCAGGAACAAACTTGAGATGAATAAATGCTTTGGTTTGGTGTTATGGCATATCAACCATTGTAGATTATTTAATGCCAAATCCATTTTTATACACATACACAGTTCTATTTTAAACAATTCAGTTTGACATGAGTACAGAGTTTAAATGTCAAACATTTTTATCTTAAGCAATTCAGTTTATCATAAGTACAGTTTAGTTCTATCTAACTAATAGATAGGACCCAATCAGGTGCTATCACTCTGGACCAGAGCAGACCTAGGGGCAATGGCAATAAAGGGGTACTCCACATTCCCCAAAGCTCCAGGATTACTGGAGCCTCACCATCAGATTGTTTAGCGTCATATCAGGACACTCATTGGGGAAGTCTTACCCCTCTGCAGTGATACACTTAGTATATTCTACAGCACCAGCTAACAGGGCCAATGAATAAATGCCTATTCACACCTTTGTGGCAGCGTCATTTCCACTGTCATGTATTTGAAAAGTAAAATTATAAAAATAACTATCTTCAGATGAGACATGGAAGTTTCTTCTGAGGATTGCATCCACTTTGGTTTTTTAATGAATGAACAACCATGGAGTGAGTAAACATCCATTTATATTTTAAAAAAAAAAAAAAAAAAAAAAAAAAAAAATTATTATATATATATATATATATATATATATATATATATATATATATATATATATATATACATACATACACACACACACACACTTAATACTTTACAGACTGGCATTAGCTGAATTCTGATGCAAAATTTTCAATGTATAATGTTTGATCCAGGTGATTAATATTTACCTCTAAAGTGTATTGACAAAAAAAAAAAAAAAAAAAAAAGACATAGCAATAAATATTTGTTGTGTAGAATATATACTTTTTTTTTTTTTTTTTATTATTGATTAAAAAATAAGTATACACACAATTAGACATGTACTTTTATGCACCCATGGATTGAAAAAAAAAAAAAAAAAAAAAAAAAGTAAACCCATTCTCTTAGGAAGAAATTAAAAATGCTATTTACCAAACATTGTAATTAGGTTGTTGAGAAGGAATTAAAAATAAAACACTAACTCCATGGTTATATAAGTAGCTACAAAAAAATTTTTAAATTAGGAAAAAAAAAAAAAAAAAAAAAAAAAGAAATGGAAGTCTACATTTAATATATCACAAAACTTAAAAACAAGCAAACAGACCCAGTTTAAAATATAACCACTTTTCTAACTTGAAAGCTATTGATAGTTTCAACAACAAACGTGGTTACGTCCCTTGGTCTTTATCCAATATGATTTAAAGCAAGTCTCACACTGATTAACATCAGCGGTCATTTAAATTTATTCACTACTATAAATTGATTTTAACTGCTTGTCAACCACCCTGGAGTTATTTTATACATTGAGGTTAGAGAAGTGCATACATTCTATGTTTATATTTTTTGTGTAGTTGAAGAGGGTTTTTTTTTAAATTATTTTATTTAAAAAAACAAAAACAAAACATGGTTATGATATTAGGTATTTCTATCTAATAAAAATGATTTGCAAACAGATCTATTTGACCCATAGATGAGATCCTAATATGTACTACCACTTTGACCTGGGAGTAATAGCAATGAAGGGGTGACTCCATACTTCCTAGAGCTCCAGAACAAGAGCCTCACCACCAGATGCAGTTTAGTGTCATATCCAGGACATGTTACCAAGTCAGAATATTTTGGAGGAAAAAAAAAAGTGTAGTTCATGTTCAATTACATATTATAAACTAATATTCCTAACTACTATTAAAATTTAAATAGATCTATTTGACCCATAGATGGGACCTAACAGACCCGAGGTCAGAGTGGACTTTGAAGTACTGGTAATGAATTGGTGACACCACATTCCCTCGAACTTCAGGAATGGAACCTCACCAACAGATACAGGTTAATGTCATACACAGGACACCCTCTATTGATAGATCTTACTTTGCACACAAATGGTTTCAAGTATTCTGATCTAATACAAATAATTTTCAAGTTGATTTATTTGACCTTAACATGGGATTCTGACAGGTACTACCACCCAGTATGAGTGGATCTTGGAGTAATGGCAATCAAAGAGTGACTACATTCTCCAGAGATCAAGAACAAGAACCTCACCAATAGATGGAGTTTAGTGTTGTACCCAGGACACCCACAACTAGGGAAAAAAAATTGCCTTGACATCAGTAATTGGTGACCAGTAAGACGAGGGTAAGCATTTCTATGAAAAGGATAGACACCCACTCACTTTACGGACAAGAAGTTAAATAAGCTTGCCTCAAATCCTAAGTTGATTAGTGCAATGAATTTGATAATCACCAGGTGGCCTAATAGAGATTTGTTTTAGAACATTTCTAACATACAGAGTGTGTAAAGAATTCCTACTTTATTGGCCTTGTGCCAGACTAAGCATTGTTGATTCGTATATTTTTTTTTAATCAAACCAAACTGGTTCTACAAAAAGGCCAATAAATGAAAATAATAAATAGAATAATTATGCTAAGGGTGTTTATGTGGAACAATAGTTAAGCAGTTCATAGGGATTTGATCTTCACTGGGTGGTCTACATCTATGGTTTATAATCAAATTAAATTAAGCTTTGTAACTACATTTTATCCAAAAACGTACTAAGACAAAATAAAATAAAATAAAATAAAACATTTATTTTAAAACAGTCCCCTTGGCATTCAACACTTCTTTCAGAGAGTTTTCCATTGATCAAAGCACCTCTAATTTTTCTTTTTCACATGAGAGATATCCAAGGTTATATACTTTTTTAATATCTCCCATCCTCAAATTTTATCAATAAGATTAATTTTTCAGCTTAGAAAATAAAGAAAAATTGTGTAGAGCAAGATTAAGTGACTGTTTGAAAAGTTTTGAAAGTGCTTATGAAAAATTGTCAAATTCACTGTTTTACAAATGACATCATTTAAATTTTATGATTAAAAAATTTGAAGTATAGTCTC
>OY757939.1:33505744-33538244 GCA_963585895.1 Sepioteuthis lessoniana
TGCTATAGTCAGTCTATCCTTTTCAAGTAATTAAATGGTTCAATTAACTAATGATTATCACTTATAAACAATTACAGCTTCAAGTAACTATTCTTGATATAATTTGTACAGTTATATGGTTTCAAGTAACAACTACTTTATTTATATTAGTCTTTTTATTATAATCATCAGTTGTTTGACCATAGTTACATGGTTTCAAATATTCCTATCTAAAACTAATAATTTTCAAACAGATCTATCAAATCCATAGTAACAACCTTACTAGGTACTACCACTCCAGGTCAGAGTGGACTTGAGAGTAATGGTAATGAAAAGGTACTCTACAGTCCCCTAGACTCCAGGACTAAGATGGTTTAGTCACATCCAGAACACTTGTTAAGGAAGGTACTCTTCTATAGAGGTAGAGTCGTATTTTAGAGCCCCAGTTGACAAGGTCATCATGTAGAAAGGTACTTTTAGATAAAGATAAATGCTTTTCCATGGAAGCAGAAAAGTGTAGTACGATGAAAGGTGGGGGTGGAAATCTGTGGCCTACAAAACAATCTAGTTTGGTTTTCTATAGCCTGGTCAAAAGATGAAGTAAAATCACCAACTTCTACTTCAGAATCTGACACCCCCAATGCTTTCTTGGAGTGGAGGGAGGGAAGTAAAGTTTTTGGTTTTTGTTTTATTCTTAATAAGTATATATTAATTAAATTTGAAGTTATTAACAGATAGATCAAACACATTTGGTTTCTTTGATGCGATATCCTCATGGGTTATTCAATGGCAAATCTATCCTTAACGAAGGACAGCAGAGGTACTATTTAATCTATAGCTGGGGACGGGGGGAGACAGATCCTATTTACCAACCCCTCCACTTGGGCAGGATATGACACAAGGTCAATTTTTTTTAAAGCAGAGTTTAACAGGTTTGAATTCAGAGTTTTCCTTCTCCTAGACTGAAGAAACTAGTCTGTCCTACTATTTACCCATAGCTGGAGGGAGAATAATTGGATTCATACCTTTCCCAAGGGTATTAGTGCTATGTGAAATGTAATCAGCCTCGTCCAGGATCTGAACTCGTGTCGCCATGTCCATTTCCTACGATGATAACCATTACACCAGGGGGGGGAGAGAGAGAGAGAGAGAGAGGTTGGAACAAATGGTCAAAACCAAACCCATGAGTATAAGTCCAAAAGTGAAAGTAATAAGATGATTGGGGTTTGAACTCACTATGATGTCACAATCCAGCTAATTAGCCACTAAGACAGACTGCTCCTCAAACATTTCTTACCTACTTTGGTCCCTCAAAGTTTTAGTATCTTTTAAAACTTTTGTTTTAAAACATACTAAAACTTTGAGGGACCAAAGTAAGTGATAAATTTATGGCCTTTGAATATGAAAATTGTTCCACACTACAACTGTGGGACATTTACAAAAATTAAAAATTCTATTTTATTTTATTTATTTCTACTAATAATTCCACAGGGCTAGATTTAAATTCAAGTGAAGTTCATATAGGTATTTAGTAAATTGATTCAAGTCATACAGGAGAAGAGATATAACATTCTATTATCATTAAATTGCTTCATAGAAGATTAAGGTATCCATCCATTCATCCCTTTAAGGCCAGAATATGACCAAGTTGAGTCTATGGTGATCCTAATGTATATTTCGAGTAAACTTTGAGAACAAACAAAAAATTGCTCAGGTTTGAAAAATATAAGAAATGATCTTTGTTTCAGGGAAATTTGAAAACTCCAGAATGAATAAGATACCAACTGAGGCTCAATAAGTCTGTGACCCAGAATTGGGGGCACCCAGTGAGAATCAGACTCTTACAAAGTATGGTCTGGTAGCTTAAAAAGTTTAACATTAAACAATATGAGAACAAGGTTTAGTTGAATTCCAATCTAAAATTTTCATTGTATAATGTTTCTGAGATATATACACACACACACTTTTTTTTTTTTATCTAAACTAATTAAAATTTATTAAAAATACATTAAAAAAATCTATTTCATCAATTGTTTTAGGACTAAAAATGAAACAAATCATTATAAAACTTTCCACATGAAAAATTTTAAATAAAATCAATATACATTTATATTGACTGAAATATTTACAATATTTATTCAAAATATTTCTTTAAAAAAGAGAATTAGGGCTTAGTGTGTGTGAATAAAAATATTATTTAAAACCAGTGAAATATGAATCACAAAATATAATAATCTACACGTACAAATTGATTAGTAAGTCAAATTTTTGCACAACCAAAAAAAAACAAAACAAAAAACAAAAAAAAAAAACATTTTCATATTCATTCATATGTAGTGATTATTTTTTTTTTTTTGAATACTTGTCTAAATAAAGAAAATAAATAGTTCAATATATACTGATCAATTCATACTAATCTCTCAACATTTTGGCTATTGGACCCTTTAGCCCGTGTGTGTGTGTGTGTGTGTGATATTCAGAAACCCTTTGGGAATTTTCAACTGAAACATTTATTCAATCCAATTGGACAATGGCCAAAAAGACATGAATGTTTGTTACATACTTAACTGGTGATTCAATCCAGGAACGAGCAGTGGAAGTCATATACACTTGTTTATTGGAAATAAAAGTAACATCACGAGGATGAATTAAGTGATATGAGATATTCTTTAGTACAGACAGTGAATTGTGAATGCTGCCAACATCAGAAATGAATAAAGGATTCAGTATGAAATTCTGATATGTTTTAATTGATTTAACAAGAATTAGTGATGACTTCTAATTTGTCACAGTAGCATTTCTAAATCTAAAACAGTACTCT
Source organism: Sepioteuthis lessoniana (assembly GCA_963585895.1). Taxonomy (NCBI): domain Eukaryota; kingdom Metazoa; phylum Mollusca; class Cephalopoda; order Myopsida; family Loliginidae; genus Sepioteuthis; species Sepioteuthis lessoniana. The sequence goes on from OY757939.1 coordinate 33,508,545, forward strand.
TAAAAAAAAAAAAAAAAAAAAAAAAAAAAAAAAAAAAAAAAAAGGTTCAAAACTTAAAATGCCTATTATATATATATATATATATATATATATATATATATATATATATATTACACACACACACAAAATGTTTCCATGTTAACAACAATGAAAAGATTCAAAATTTTTTCAAGATTTTCCCCCCCTCTTCCACAAAAGAAACAAAAAAAAAAACAACTAAAAAACAAAAACAAAAAAAAAAAACAAGTTATTTACTCTAGATACTTTTATTTTATTTTATCTTTTTTTTTGCTGTTATGAAAACACAGTATGGGCTTGGTTTGAGTGATCATACCTTCTGTTGCAATAACAGGATATGACATGGAATTCTCTGTTGATATGTAAAAATATTATGAAATATATCCGAAAGAGATGCGTTCCAAAGGCTAGTGATATATCAGACATGCTTTAGTTGTTGGTTTTAAAATCAAATCTTGTTTCTTTTCAGCCATCCATAATCATTTTTTGGCAATAGTTTCCTCAATCAAAGTGATATGCAACAAAGTCTCCTTATTTACATATATTATTTTGTGTGTATACATATAAAATTTAAAAGTAAGAGATTTTTTATTATTATTAATATATATATATATCTCACACAATGCATCCACCTAAATTACCAAATCTAAATAATGAATTAAAATTCTAAAATGTATTAACTCATTAAAATCAAGATCAAATTTAAAACTAATTTCAAATTAATTTTCATAGTTTATCCCATCCATCTAATCCTCAAACAAGAAAACTTATAAATACCTTTAACAAATAAAAGGTTTGGTAATATGTTTAAATATAAAAAAAAGAAAAGAAAAAAGTAATTAATAAAAATTTTCAAGTTAGATATTTTCTTAGAAGTTCTAGTATATTTATTAGGTACATGCAAATTGATAATATATTTTTTATATGGATTCAATGTTGAACAAATACATTTATATTCTGATGCTAACCCACACATATGTACATGTGTTTGTAAAGCAAAAGTAATAGGTCAGTCAATAATACATAAATGACTGAATCATATTTCCCCGCCGATGTGTAGGTGTGTGTGAATATAAATATATAATTTGGGAGTTCTTAATCTTTGGGTTGTATTTCTCAACTTTGAATCCCTTTTTGGTTTTCTCTTGTTTTTGTATATTTACCATTTTATCCTTGATTCTGTTTACATTTTTGTCAATGATTTACTTGTGAAAAAAGGATGACCGAAAGAGCTTTTAGGTTACTAGGTTCTCATCTATTCTTTTTAAGATGAAATAATATAGAGATAGGTTTAGTTTCTTTCTTTAATGGCATATCAACTTGTGTTATTTAATACTAAACCGATCCTTACAGAAAAATAGCAGAGGTACTATTTGACCCATAGCCAAGAGAATAAGGGTGTTTATACCTTTCCAAAGGGTATTAGTCTCTAAGTGAATGTAACAGGACAACTCAAGTTTGAACTCTTACTTTGAGACAAGAATCCAGCAGTTTAGGCATTACATCACAAGAATATATATATATATATATATATATATATATATATATATGGTTCCACTTAAATGGAATGACCTTTTTTCATCTTCCCCCTCCCCACACATCATAACACTTGATGGTCAAAGAACAGGTCAGTTATTACTTAATAAAAAAAAAAGAAAAAAAGGGTTTAATTGCTGAAATAATTTCTGGTATGTTAACTTTTCTTAAAAGGTGAAGACAATAGAAAAACAGAACAATTACCCCACCCCCTCAACATACAATTCTTTACACATCCCAATTAATCAAAAATGCACCCAAACTACCGGCTCAAATGATGAACATAAAGAATCAGGAGACAGCTTTAACAAAATGACTTGATTCAGCACTTATAAAATTAGTAAAAGGCATGAATCCATTTCTCCCTTTTCAGAAATCTTCTCAAAATGGTAATGATTGCTAACAGAAGATTAGGTGCATGAGAATTGTACTATAATAGTACAGACAGGAAGAAAAAATTAAAATTACTACAAATGAAAATAACTAAGGTCAGAAAAACAATCACTATACAAGTCTTGACAATATCATTTAATACATATTTATATATACAGGGTGGGAAAAATACAATTTAAAAAAAAAAAAATCTAAGTTTATTTAAAATAAAGTGTGTGTGTGTGTGTGTGTGTGTGTGTGTGTGTGTGTGTGTGTGTGTGTGTGTGTGTGTGTGTGTGTGTAAGCTTGTCCCACAAGAAATTTCATTGTCATGGTAACACAAGTCATTACTCATGAGAAAGAGAAAAAAAGAAAAAGGCAGAGGCAAGAACACTCGAGAGGGAAAAGAGGAAAAATAAAAAAAGAGAAAGAGAAGAAAAGTGGGAATTAGGGAGAGACAGAGTTAATAAATCTGTTAATAAATCATCCTATCACCTAACTAGATTATTAATTCTATACATATTGTGACAAGTAGGAAAAACAGGTACTACAGTGATCCAAGCCTGAAAGAGCTAGACTGATCCAGAACTGAAAGGTCAATCCATAAATAATAGTATCCTTCTGATTGATCACAAAATTAGTATACAGCCATACAACTAAATTTTTGGGGTAAGAAACCAAATGAAATTACAATACCAAAGTCTTTAAAAAAGTTAAAATCTACAAAAATTTAAATTTAGTAAAAGAATTCTTAAAATCAGTAAAAAAACTGAACAAAAAGTTAAAAGTAAACAAAAAAAAAAAAAAATCATTATATATATATATATATATATATATATATATATATATAAAACAGGGAAAGATTTCTTTCAACCAGAAGGACCAAGGAAATTTTAAAGAAAATGTATAAGAGAGACTAAGTAAAAGAAATTTTTAGTAATTGTCATCTTATAAGAATTTTTCCTTATTAAAACAAATCAGAAAAATACATGCATTGAAAAGCAAGGGAATTAATCTAAAAATACTCAACACTTTTTTAGAAAATATACTATCAAAAAACATTTGTTTCAATCAAAGAAAAAATAGCTGTGAATACATACATACTTTTTTTTCATTATACTGCAAAAATTCTCATTATGTTTGTATATGTAAATGCAAGCTAGTTCAAAAAAATACACAGGATTTTTTTTTACAAATAGAGCAATGCACTTATGTGAGGTCTGCATTTTTGAATGACATTTTTTTAAAAATCCAAATTCTTGATATAATGGCAACAACAACAAAATGCTAACACTTCACTCCTTCCTAAATAGAAGCCTTAATATCATCATGGACTGCTGTTGCAACAGAAACTCAACAGGTACATTAATCAAATATTAATCATACACACACACACACAAAAAAAAAACAAAAAAAAAAAAACAAAAAAAAAAACAAACATGTGTGTGAGAGATTGGGCTCTGAGATTAAATGTATATATCTACATGGGTAAGTCAACTAATCTACACTTTAATGATTACAAAAGTATATTTTTTCAACATAATATCATTCTATATCAATGCATACAGCAAGAAATGATAATCAAATATATATTGTGTGTGTGTGTGTGTGTGTGTGTGATTATATATACACACACACACACACACACACACAAAAGAAAAGAATGTGAATGTCTACAGACATATGAACAGAAAAACATGTGAGCACATTAAACATTCTTTGATTTTGTGTCACTTGATATCATCCTTTCCTAGTCCTGATGATAGTTTATTAAAACTGAAACATTATAGCATTGACTTTCTTTTACATTAAATTGTTCTTTTTGGAAGACCTTGTTCTTCAATTTCTCTATAAAATCACACACTTAGTAAATTATCAGCCATGAAAATCTATGTATGTATGTCTTATTTCAAAAAAAGTTAAACTTCCTCTGTGTGTATTTTTGTTTTGCTAAACTTTGTCATGTTTAAGTAAATAGAGTATACATTTAGCCCATAACTTCAATCCTGATTTGATCATCCAACCTAGAGATAAGCAGACCAGTAACTTATTCAATATGCTGGCAATTACATTAAATGCATTCAATAAAATTATAAATTCAAGCAAAAATGCACCGATAATCCTAGAGGTACAATTACGATGTCGCATTACTATATCACGGGAACTCAGCCACCCCTAGCGAGATGTTTTGACACATGTAAGTAATCTCATCATCTTGTACAGGTAATATCATTGCAATTTGTCATTAATAAGAATTTGATGAAAGGCTGTAGATAAATTGTCTTGTTATTTTGAAAAAAAAATTTTTTTAATTTTCTTTTTTTCATATAGCATTTTCTGTTGAATATAAGTCAGTAATTAGTGTATATTAGAACTGTCAATGTTTTCAGCAAATAAGGTATTTTTTTTTAAATGCTTACCTTAAAATCAAGAACTTTTACTCATAGTTAAATGGTTTTAAGTATTCAGATCAAACACTAATAATTTCCAAAAAGACCCATTTGACTTCTTTAGGCCAGAGTAGACCAGGGAAAATGGAGGTAGAGAAAGGGGTAAATTTCCCAGAATTAGAGATTTACCATCAGATGTGATACCCAGAGCAACTTTAGATAGTACTGAACTATGTGTATGTATGTGTACACACACACACTTTCAATTTCGCTAAACCCTATGATAATACTTAAGCTATAAATCAAGTATCACAAAAGGTTAATAAAATAATTATAATAAAATAACGTAATATAAGTTACATGAGAGATAGAAGGAAGCAATTTAGGTTTATCCTGTTCAGGGAAACCTACATTAATAGTTACTGTAATATAAAAACAGTTCAAAACGTTTTGATAGTTTTCAAATATTCATTTAGTCATCATTAAAATCCAGAACCTTGATTAGTGACTAAATATATATATATACACACACACACACATAATTCTTACACAATTTGCATTATGACAATTACACAGATATAATTTAAGAAAGCGAGAAAACCAAAAGATACTCTTCTGAAGAGAATATATCAAAGTCATTAAAAGGGTTAAAAAATCCAAATATCTTAATGAGAAAAATTTTCTTTCATTAAACCAATTTCAACACATTACCATCATGCAATGCACATGTGAATCTTGCAGCATGTTGCATGTTACTTTTAATGCATGTGTTTATTCCCATTTTATCACAGGTAAAAAAAAATCATAGCAATTGTCACTTTCTTTTTTCTTGATGTTTATAACTATGTTAAAAAAAATAAAAAATAAAAAAAATAAAAAAAAAAAAAATAAAAGACAATGGTACCAACATGTCACATGACATTTTAGAGCTTAAAACAAAAAATAAAGTTTGGACAATGTACGAAAATTAATGTCATGCTTTATAAGAGAATATTTCATCAAAATAGAGCACAACCACTCGGGGGGGGGGGCTTACTTAAAATATGCTGACTGTATCCACTATAGTGGAGTAAGACTCTTCTCAAAAGAGATATCCTGGATATGGCACTAAACTCCATCTGACAGAGAATGTGGAGTGCCACTTCATTTGCCTGGAGTGCTAGTAACTTGGTATCTAATATATGGTTCGAATCCATCTGTTTAAGAATAATTGAGAGGACTGTACCTACACAAAAGAAATGTAAATATGAATGTACTATGAATGCAATTCTCTAACCTCTAGACATAAAATAACCCTAGACAAATTGAGATGTCATAAAAATCAATAAATTAAAATGAGCTTAAGTCATCTGGCATGGCAATTTTTTTTTTTTTTTAAGTTGTAAATATAGCCAAAACATGGTTGGCTGAGTTTTATGGCATATCAACCTTTCTAGGTTATTTAATGCCAAATCCATTTTTATGCAAATGATCAGTTCTATTTCAAACAATTTAGTTTAGCATGAGTAAACCCAAAACATGGGCAGCATTATATAAGTGTTCAAATATCTAAAAGACGACAAGATAAAAGGAGTTTTTTTTCCGGGGAGGGGGGGGATCAGTTATCTTCATGCTATCAAAAGTATTTGGTATGTCTTTGAGATCGAGTTAGGATTATATGAGCAACATGAAAAATAATATACAAAATGGGATAGAAATAACAGGACGGGGGTTAATAACAAAACGTTAAACATTTATTATAAACAATAGTAACACATCAAAATTAACTGTATTATTATTTCTCTCTCTCTCATATATATTATATATTTATTACACACAGAGTAGTCTCCCCCTTATGACATGTTCCAAGATTTCCCCCACCCCATTGGATACCTCAAACTCTGGATAGTTATTTGTTTAATGGCATATCAATTCCTTAAAGATTATTTAATATCAAAATTTGATTTATTTTGAAATATGTATAAAATCATATTTTCAATATTCCATAGATTTTTTTTATCTTTAAATTGCTCTTTTTTGATATGTAATCATTTGTTTACCCATATTTATATAGTTTCAAGTATTTTAATCCAACACTAAAAATCTCCAAAAAGATCAATTTGACCTGAAGATCAGACTAACAGGTATACAGTATTTTTGAAAGACTCCCTAAAAATTACCCATATGTTACAAACTTAGTTTTGATGTGTTTACACTTTTTCTTAAAAACTACATATATTGATTGAAGAACACTTCAAGACAAATTTAATGACTTCAACCTCAAATAACTAATTTAATTCTAAACCCTGGACCCGTAAATCGCAGTATTTCAAACTAATTTTATTATTTTCAAGGTTACTAACAATTTTGAATATAATATCAAAGTGGGTAGTTTTGATTTTTAAAGATACAGGAGATTAGTCATTTACTCTCAATAACCAGACATGCCAAATACTGGCTCACCTGAAGATCAGCAATGTGAAATTCAGTCATGAGTTTTTATCCTGTTTTTTTTTTTTTTTTTGTTGTTGTTGTTGTTACCTATTCTCTAGTTAAAATATTTCAAAAAATGCTTTTAGTGTTAAATCTTAAATCATCACAGCCAATTAAAATCAATACATCTAGTTCAACATGAAAAATAAAAAATAAAACCAGTATTTGTCTTTTAGCTTAATTTGGCATAAATGCAGAATTATGGGTACCCCAAGAAAAACACTAACTTTCTAGTAATGATTACCTAGTCTAGTTCCCTAACCATTATAAAATGATAACTATTTGCCAGTATACAAGTTGCACATTTAGTGTTTGTGTGGATGTATATAACTTAGTTAAAAATCTGAATTTTCATTTAAACACTTACCTTAGCTTAATCACACCACCACTCCTTTGCTAAAATAAAATTGTCAGTGTTTAACAATCTTAATCCTAAAGTGTGCACATGCAACAGTTTCCGAACACAAAAAAAAACAAAAAACACTAAGACAATTTTTAAAAGTTAATTACTACCAACTTTCCTGGCATTCCAGGGCCCATCTGGCATTTGTGCCGGGTGGATTTAAGTTGATTGCCTGATTCCAGGGGGCCTTCCCCACCCAGGCAGTACCTGCTTAGCAAGACTGAGTTTATTGCTTGGTGCCTGGGGTGCCTCTAAAGAGGAATGCCAAAAAGACCCAGCATTTTTTGTGACAGCCATACAGAAATCTCAATTTGCCCATGCTCACCACCCTAATTGACTTCATGTAAAATCCAACTTGGTGGGAAGTCGGATAAATCCATACAACCCACTGATCTGTAAATGATTTTTTTCAGAATGGATAACTGCAATATTGATAATGTCCAAAAGAAAACTCGAGTCACACAAGTTAAATTTTTTCTTGATTTTTTTTGTAATGTATCAAAGACAGATACTACAATGATCGTAACAAATTATAGATAGATAAATAAAAAATTAATATCACATTACCACAGTTAATGATAAAAAATGCAACACTCAATGCGTTCCAATTTTTCAGGTTTATGTAATACAGCTAAAATACAGTAAATTATGAGATATACAAAATTGATATGTGCCCAGGTTCTAAAATAAGGAGTGTAACAACAGTATTCAAATTTAATACCTGTACACATAAAAAAAAAAAAAAATCAGCATTCTACTTCAGAGGATTGCAGTTTTATTTTTTATCAATGTATGTGTAATGCATGTGCGTGCATATATATATATATATATATAATTATTATTATTATTATATACACACACACACTTGGAATTAGAGCAAGTTTGTTAAAATCTAAAATGGTATTAAAATCAGTCAAGGATGAAAGTCCTTAAACACAAACTGGTATATTAAAAACATTAAGCAAATATAAGAATATCAAAAGACAAAGATAATAATTACTAACTCATAACTGAATTTCATGTTACTAATCATCAGGTGAGATTCATTAAACCATATATATATATATATATATATATATATATATATATATATGTGTGTGTGTGTGTGTGTGTGAGGAAAAGCTGTTTAAAAGTATTAATTTTGTTATTAGAATGTTAATTTATGATTAAATTCTATAGATACGGTGCATAGTTTTTATTTTTGCTTGTAAATAACTAAAGTTAAACAGCAAAGATAAATGGTACGAAACCAGTTCATCATATCCTGCGTCAAGTGTGTGCATCCGTTCATTCTATCTCTTCATTTGTAAACATTCAGATCATTTTTTGTTTTTACTGGGTGTCATCCAATTTTTTTGTACAACAATATATATATATATATATATATATATATATATATATATATATATATATATATATATATAAAAAAGAGAGAGAGAGAGAGAATTAAGTCAAAGACATGAGAATACTACAGGCACAAAGATGTATGGATTAAATTGAAAGGTTGAATAGTCTCAAAAGTAATAAGTATTTTCTTTGAGTTTATTAGTGTTTTAATGTTGATTTAAATATCAAGTTTTTGGGATTTTGTCTTTTTTACTTAATGTCTTGGGAAATTAAATTCAATTATCTCAATGTAGATTTTTTTTTTGAGTACAAGGAGTTTTACAAACAAGGGAAAAATAAATCAGGATTGAATAGATGTAAAAATCATTCAGAATTTTGAGCACTTTCTGCTGTCTTCAGTCATTTTCAAGAATGGGGCGAACTGGTTGTTTTTATACTATTTAAAAGATACTGCTTTTTCGCAGTCAACCACTGTTTTTGCATTATATATACACATATACACACGGAAAGGGATAACCCAAGAAAGTTGATATGCCATTAAACTACAAAAACAAAGAAACAAATTTACTTCCATGTTTGTTTAGGTTTTATGGCATATCAACTTAGGTTACCTAATGCCAGATTCATCCTTCTAGAACAGTAGGGGTGCTATTTAACCCATAGCTGGGAGGATAAGGGGTTCATACCTTTCCCAAGGGTATTTGACCAAAAGAGAATGTAATATCGTGACTGGAGTTTGAACTTGCTTACTACAGTTCTTCAGTCCAGCGCTTTAACCATTACACCATGAGGACCTGCCCCACCAGAAGTTAAGTTTGACTACTTTTATTCGTCCTGCATGTCAACATCTTTTTTTTCCTCAATAATAACAATTACAAATAAATTTTTTATATAAGATGCACACACGATGCTGAATGAGTAACTGGTATATCAATTCTAACTCCAAAAAATATATATGATCTAATACAAAAGTCTCAAACTTTTAGGAGTCGAAGAGAGAGTATTTTAAAGACTCAATGCAAGTACAGTAGGAATCATTTACATTTAAAGCGAAAATTATATCTGGATTTGATAAAAATTCCTCTTTTAAGATAATGCATATAAAAATAAACAATAAATTGGCAAAGAATTTATCTGATAAATTTTTAGAAAATAAATAAAATGAATATGTAAACAAATTTTTAAAAAACAATTTGAATATTGAAAAATTGACAAAAATTTGTTGACCAAAACCAAAAGTGAAAAATAAAATCAATTCTAAAGTTAAACTTAATTTTTAATTTCTAAAAACCAATCTGTGTACAGGATTTTCATGACCCTTAAACAAACAAGCACATGCTTGATTAACAAAGGGGAAAATATTAAATTTAGGGTGGGGAAAGAAGAAAAAGAAAAATCAACAATGAATAACATTTTTCTTTCATCAAATGAAAAAAAATTAAATAAAAATGACATTTATGTATGTAAAATATCAATTCAATAATTCTTGTATAGAAATTAATAGAGAATACAAATAGCACATTAAAAAATATACACATGCTAATATTAAAGCAATATGTACATCTGAAAAAATTGGAGTCACCCAAGAAAGAAAATATGCTCTTTGCACACATACATATATAAAATTGAAAAAATATTTTTCAACAATCTTGTGTCATAGCTCTGAATCAAAAGTGTCTCTTTAGATGATAGATCTAACATAAGACAATAAAAATTCCAAGCCAAAATTCAGTTAATTAAGACATACATGCCGGCAAAATACTGTCAATGACTTTTGTGGCATTCTTTATGAAAAATTGAAAAAACGCATGCAAAAGATTTCCCCTCAACCATAAATAAATTGAACAGTTAAAAATAGTTTGTTTTTTGCCGGGAACTTTTGCACAAATGTATATCTATATAGAGATCAATTATTTAACAGTTAAATGTTTTGACTAAAAAAGGAAATGACTATTAAAATAGAAATGCACACACACACAAAATAATAAATGAATGCATTACGTTTAATAAGTAAAACAAGCATTCAACTGGAAAAATAGAATTAAAAACAGAATTAATATTTTCATCTATTTGGAAGCACTTTTAACAAAGGCATTTCATATTCTATAAGAATGGTAAATAATTTATTTTCATAGAATTTTAAGATTCATTTCTTTAAATAAAAACTCATTTTATGCATTTTCAAGAAAATAATTATGTATAAGTTCCAATTCAGCTTTTTCAAAACCTTTTCAATTGAATCAAATTATTTAAATAAAATGAGACTTAATGAGAAAATGTCATGACACAGCAATCTACAAAATTTGATAGTTTTGCAAACTCTTATCTCGAAACAAGAAATTAGACAAAATTCACCAACTGTATCTATCAATATCAATTAGTTCCTATCTACCTATTTATTTTTTGGCTGTTCCTATTCTGCAACAAGCAGGCAATGTTTAATAATCATTCTGACATTTCCGGGTTTCAATCATTTAGTTATACTGTTTTTTTTTTTGTTTTTTCCTAAAAAATTTCTGATGCCAAACACAAAAGCTTTTTCAACATGGTTCATGTCATAACATATTCAAGTTAATTAAACACTTTCATAACATTTTAAAGTACAAGATTTCTGTTAAAAAGTAAGTTTTTTAAATTTTTTTTTTCAAATTATATAATCCACACATGTAGACTGTAAAATCTAAAATGCAATGTGTAACATTTCTTTATGCCTGTGTAAGTTTTCAGAGTTCCTCAATACGAAACTGATTCTAATATGAAGTACTGGAAGTAACAACTAAATAAAGTATGTGGATATGCTGATCCAAAATATAAAAAAACATTTTTTATGGGTACTAAGCATTACTGTAAGTGCAGATTAGTATAACTCTTGATATGGTGATCATTGGTTTAAGGAGAAAGGATTAAATAAAATGTTCAATTTTATAAGGTTTTCTCTTCTGCACAATTCAAACACTTCAAAGAGAGCATCATTTAAACAACTTAAAAATCAAATTTCTTTCCAAACTTTATTTTGATATTCATATAATTTAACGTTTGCAACTTAGTTTGAACAATGTGAGCTTAGAAAGGAAAACATTCTTTAAAACTTTAAATAAAAAGAATTAAGCACAATATTATGTAGGAGCTGATGGGTATTTTTTTTTTGTTTGGGTACAACATGAAATCGCGTCCCCAAAACAACCATTTTTTTTCTGCCTCCAACAAGTTTTTATCACTAAAAACAAAATTTTTTCCTAATTTGCTTAAAAAAGAATACATTTTTAATTTTCAAGAAACTTGGGAGTGTGGTAAGGTCGTTAATGAGGAATTATTTGATTAAAAGGTTTTATGATTATTCCAGACAGTAGAAATGCTGTTATCAACCTTGACTTTTATTTTGTGTTAACTGGCTATGTCAGTCTAATTGTAAATTGAATTACCCACCTAAAAGTTAGTTAAATTGTTTTCAAATATAAATATATTTATATAAAAAGTGAGCTACTTACTTCACAAAAACCAAGTCAACTTTTCCATTCAATTTTTTATTTTCAAGATTATATTTCATTCCTGTTATTAATTGACCAAATTTTAAAATAAATAAACAATTCATCACAAAATGTTAATTATAGTTTAAATTTGTGCAATTATTACACATTGTATACCATGGAATTTCTACAGGTATGGTTAGTTTAAACAAGACTTTAGTACTTTTCTTTAAAATTCTAAAAGGAAAATGTTTAACTTAGAAAAAAGAAAAAGTTTTGTTCAATAAAGTTTTTGTACATTTTTGAAAGGTTCAGTATAAGACTTAATAAATGACCATTTCTTTCTGATCCTCAGGTGTAAAAAATCTTGGAGGCACAAATTTATATTAACAGGGGTCAGGCAGTCAAAAAACTTGATTGATTTGTATTGTATGCTATTTAAAAAATGACTTTTACATCTAGTTGCCCAAAAACATGCAACTCTCAAATGAAGGCATCCCAAAATAGCGAAATGGTCTAGAAAATTTTAAAGTATGAGTGTTCTGCATGTCAGACCTTGTGACAAACTACACTTCTAAACTGCAGCATTTGAACATAAGAACTTAAAGGTTTTATTTTATTTTTTTTTAATTTGATATATACAGAATTTCATTCAGAGTTTAATATTTCTCTCATGTAAACAACTTTTCTAAAGTTGTAAAAACATAAGTATTAGGTCGAGATATAAGTGAGAGCTTTACTTAAAAGATTGAATAAAATGTTATTTAGTAGTAAACAATTGATTTCATTCCCTAATGATAACGAAGCATTTACAGATTTACTAAAAGTTTAATGGTAACTAATATGATTTACTAAAAGTTTAATGGTAACTAATGTGTGCAATGGGTTGGATAGTTAAGTGCACAGAAATGGAACTGATAATTCTAAGTCCACCCGAGACTGTTGCTTTGTACAAATGCCCTTGAAAAAGGCATGAATCCAACATTCCCAGTTATGGGCAAAAATAAGCAATTGAGAAATGGTTAGGTAATAGTTCTTGCTAATGGTATCATGTAACCTAGTATAACCTTTTGCACATTACTTAGAGAGGAGATGGGCGTCATCAAATAACCTTCAATGCAGGATAGCATGAAGGAGGAAACTGATTAGTCAAGCACCCAAACATCCTAATGGGACATAAACATTGAATATAAGACTAACTGGAGAGAGAGAGGACTCTCTTCAAAATGAAAAAGAATGAATGCACAATGAAAATGACATCTTGGGGAGAAAAAAAAAAAAAAAAAAAAAAAGGGATGCAGGTGGATTTCATTGTAGCTTCAACAAAATTTTAACCTAACCCATACATTTTAAAAAGATAATTTCAAATTTCTAAAATTAAAAATAAATAACCAAGTAAGTGTAACCTTACAAATAAGTATTAAAAAAAAAAAAAAAAAAAAAAAAAAAGAGGAAGAAAGAAAGAAAGATATACTGATGAACTACCAGCTTAAAAAAAGTATTTGAAATATTTGGGGAAGAAAGAATGAACAAAATTACTAGATTACAACACACACACACACATATATATATATATAAATAAATAAAAAAAAAAAAAAAAAAAAAAAAAAAGGAAGAAATTAACGTAGAAAATCACATAACTATCAAATTATGTTTTATCATAATTTGATTTCTATAAGAGATCTCATCAAACAGATAAAACGCATTTAGGGAAAACTTTTACACCAGCTCCTCCAAAATATACAATTCCCAAACGATAGAGTTTTACAAAGTGAAATGGTTAGAAAGTTCAAAAGTATGGAAGGTCAATACTTCGGACCTTGTGTCAAACTAAGCAACTCCCAAATGAAAGCAGTTAAGCTCATCCCCACCCCACACACTATAACTTTTGACAATATCAAATTAAAAAGAATAATGCGCAGACATTGTTGCAAATTTAAAAAAAAAAAAAAAAAAAAAAAAAAAAACTGCATGTGTGTAAAAGGTTTCAAGAGACCCAGTTAAAAAGATTTAAATCAGTACAAAATATAATGCGGCATAATGGTTAGAGAGTTTGCCAATGGCCCAGGAGCCTGAGGTTCAATCCCAGTCCGAATCATACCAAAGACTAGAGAAAAAAAAAAAAAAAAAAAAAAAAAAAAACACAACACACCTATTTGATACTTCCTTGCTTAACACTCAGCATAAGATATAGATCAAGGGTAAATGGTGCAATCCAGGGAAAGAAGTAGTGCCATCCCCTACACCATGATGTAGTAGCTATTGAAATCAGAGACTGAGTCACCCAACTTATATATAAGTATTATACAAATCAAAAAGAATTATTTTTGATAAGTGGGAAAAACAGAAACTGTCTTTATTCAAACAAAAAAATATTTCTACATTAAACAAAAAAAAAAAAAAAAAAAATTCTTTTTAATAATAATAATAATAATAATAATAATAATAATAATAATAATACAAAAAAATGCTTTTAACAATTTAATCAAATTAAAATGTTTCCTTTATCAAAAGATAAAATGAGTAGTCAAAACCTAAAAACCTGGCCGTGTCTTTTCGATCATGTGATATTTAGGATAACATAAGTTTCAATAGATTTAAGAGTGATTTTTTAAAAATTAATAATAATAATAATAATATAAGCTAAGACAAGAATTTAATTGGAAGAGTACTTCTAAAGAATTTAACAAACTCTAATTGTTACAATTAGAAATTATATTCAACCTAATTTGAGGATTTCAATTAAAAATGTTGATTAAATGACGAGGAAACTTTTAAAAGGTATTTTATCAAATCAATCCAAGAAGAATTCAATTATTTCAAAAAGGAAGACAAAAGGTAGGGAGAGGGAAATAAAATAAAAACTAAGACTAAATACAAGAAAGGTTTTAAGATAGACAAAACTCCTACAAAATACTTTCAATATTGGTTATTACAAAAAAGAAAAAAAAAAAAAAAAAAAAAAGGTGAAAGAGAAAGAGAGAGTGAGAGTTGTTTTTCTTAAAATTTATTTTTCAATGATTTAAATAATGATTTATTTTAATGAAATATCAACCAATCTGGGGTTATTTCATGCCTAGAAGTTAGGGAATCACATTCATATGGACATTTTTTGTGTAATTGTTAAGATTTTTTTACACATCAAATAGGAAATCATTTTTAAATAGATCTATTTGACCCACAGATAAAGGATTAAAATAAATTAACATTTAATTTCTTGAAACAAAATAATATCAGGCTTTTTGGGGAGGGGAAAAATGTAAACAATGTTTTAGTTTCATTCAAAATACTGTCTTATAAGAATATTTTCCATATATAATAAAAAACTAAGTGTATACCTAAATTTTTCCCCTACCAGTTCCAGGTTGAAACCAAGGTAAACAGCCAACATCTCAAAAACTGATTTTCAAAGCAAGCAGGCCCTTTTCACTTGGAAGATGAGGACAGCTCAATATTCCTTTTCTCAGTTGACCATGTGCAACTAAACAAAATCTCTGTATGTGTGTGATATATATAATTTATGTCTTTTTTAGGTTAATCCCCAACTCTGCCAGAGTGAAAATAAAATGATCCAACTTGTGAATAAACAAATGCACAAATTGATATTTGGGGGAAAAAAATTCTATAAAAGAAAAGCAAAAACACCATATAATCCTGAGATTTTTTAATGATACTATATAATCTTTCAACTATTCAACATTGTGCAATGCTAATATCAAATAATGAAAAGTACAGATAATAGAATACAGTAATTTTTTACCCCAACATAAAACCAAATGATAATTTTGTGGGGTCAGCATTCATACAGAACTACATTTTGTAAACATTGATATAGTTGCTATAACAAATAACTATGAAACGCTGATTAGAATTTTTTTTTTAATTTCCTTTCTAAATAGAAGCATCAATATCATTATGAACTGAATCACAGGTCATTCGATGTATATACAAGTCCACTAAACTCTAACAAACATTATTTAAACGTTATATTAAAAATGTGCAATAGGTAATACAAGAAACTTGAGGAATTTTCACATATTAGCTAACAAAATATTGTTCATAATTACAAAACACACAAATAAATTTAATGTCTTTATAAATGTTCAAGAACACACACGCGTGTGTGTGTGAGAGTGTTTGTTTAATACTAACATTTAAAAAGAGAAATGTAATGGTTAGGAATTGTGATGAGTTTGTCATATTATTAGTTGAAACTAAATAACTAGTTATAAGAAAGCAAGAAAAAACAAAACAAAAACCGAAAAGACAATTGACAATTTCCTTATTTCTTAGATGCCAGATAAACAAAAAACACAATTTTTCAACTTGGCTTGTCCTAAATTTTCATAAATACTTCACTTTTTCACCAATAACTTATAAGTGTAAAAACAAATTTTCAAAAATTTGATCTAATTAAATGCTGCTTTTCTTAAACTTTCACAACTTAGAAAACCAGAGCAGCAGAATCTTTCTAATTTTTAACTTAGTGCAATGCAAAGGTAAATTTGTTTACACGAAGTTTCAAGATTATTGGAAAAGAACTGAGATATATATATATATATATATATATATATATATATATATATAATATATAAGTGGCCTAAAAGTCACTCAGGGACTTTAAAAATAAAATAATAGTTCTAATTTTTTTATAAATTTTTCACTTTTACTTTTCAGAATATGAAGTAAACGGCAGCATTTTTCATAAGTAAAGTAGATTTCTTTCCATTGGGGAAATGTTTCAACGTAACAAAGTTATAAACAAATTACCAAAAATGCAAGTTTTTAAATATCTAAGTGACTTTAAGGATAGGATATATATATATATACATACATACATACATACACACAATATCATAACAGAATCCTTGCATAAAACACAGTGTATTTACTTACATTATAAAATAAAATTATTCCATATCAAAATTCACCAGGAAATAAATAATTTCTTAGAAAAGAAAGACATTTTTCAAGAAAGTTTGAATCCATTAGATACAAGAGAGCTTACTGCAAAATTTACTTCTAAGATTTGCATTTAAAAGAATTATCTTTTTATTTTATTAACTTTATTAAGTTGAACAGATGAAAGAGTATTCATTATTTTTAGTGTGAATTTTGAATCTATTTCATGGATGTACACGAAGCTAAGAAACAAAAAGTGAAAAGAAACTTAAATCAAAGTTATAAATAAAAAACCTAATTATTATGGAATTAATTTGGACAAATATTTTATACCATCATATTTTGTTTTTGCCATTTTTATCACAATTCACTTGGGCTTCAATGAGTTGTGATAAAAATTTACAAAATAAAATAAAGGAACTAAAAAGAAAAACAAAATAAAAAACTCACAGCCAAAGAAGATACAAGTCAAAATTGATAATAGTCAACAATGCCTCATCTAAAAATAAGTTTGCTAACTTGTAAAGAATGTTCAACTTTAACACTTACACGAAACAAAAATTCAAACATTAAAAATGTTGGGGGTCTGAAAATTGTGTACATCTCACAAAGTGCCAGCATTTTAAAAGCAAATTTTCAAAGCAGATAAGGCTTATTGATTTGACAAGTTGATGAAATGCATTCTTAATTAAGCCTTGTGCCATACTAAGGCTAATGCTTAGTGTGTACAAAGTTTGTAAAATTGGACCTTTGAAATTCTGATATTTAAAAATTATCTTACTAAGTGTTGCTGCTAATATATAGACTTCTGTAACTTTGTTTTAGTAACCAAAATTTTAAGTTCTTCAATCATTAACTAGCTTTTATTAAGTAAATAACAGTAACTCAAAGATAAACACAAATGTATTGGTGTAAATAAAAGGAGAGAACAATCTGCATTAGTGCCATAAATATTTTTCTTTAAAATTCTTTTTAGAGAGAAATAACAAAACTCTAATAAAAAAAAAAAATTATCCAAAACTATCATAATTTTTCCAAATGAAAAACTCAAACTTTTTAAACTGATTTTAAGTTACTATGCATGATGAAGCAGAAAGGTAAAATTTTCAACTTACCTTTAAAATCTTACTTTATATATATTATTACACAGAAAAAAGGTTGCTCTCAAAAGTTAAATTGAGAAAAATTAAATTCTTATACAATCATTGCAAAAATAGACAATACAAATTAATATATGAAGTTCTTTTTTAAACATAGTTGTGTGTGTGTGTGATAATGGATATCTCTATTGTAAAATTATATATATATATATATATATATATATATATACACACACACACTGTAAAAATAGACGACAGACATTCATACATTCGTGCTAGCATGTGTTAAAATATTTGTTTGGAAAAAGAAAAAAAAGAAAGAAAATCTAAATATTTAGCAAGTTTAAAAGTTTTAGAAAGAAAAAAAAAATCTAATATTTATGTACAAAGCAAAAAATTTAAATTTCAAAAGTTAAATTTAATCAATTCTAATTTCCAAAAATTTAAATCAGGATAAAAAAAAAAAAAAAAATGCTCAAGAACTTAGACAAAATAAACAAAATAAAACCTTAAGAAAAAAAAAAAAAAAAAAAAAAAAAAAAGCACCCTTCCCACACACATACACACACCACTTTCGGAAATTGTATACATACACATGTGCATATTTGGTAAATATGCTGCAGACACTGGAACCACCGATAACACCATAGAGCTGGTTTCTTGCTACTATTAAATAAAATACATTTAGTGAAGGTTGGGTAAGTAAGTCTTCTTTTTACCCGGCATCCACCCTTAGCCAACAGGGGAGAGAATTCAACTTGTACAAAAATGTCAAAGACCGAGTTATTTTTTCTCTTTCTTTTTTCTTTTCTCTCACCCCCTCTCTTACTCCCCAACCGCCAAACTCGCACTTTTTTAAGCCAAGGGTTTCGTTTAACATCAATCAGTTAGTGAACCTCAGGAGAAAAACTTCAAAAGGAGATATTAATGACTTGTTTATATAACTGCCGAGAAAATTATATATATATATATATATATATATATATATATATATATATATATATATATATATATATATATATATATATATAGTGTGTGCGGGCACATAGGCATATCTGCATGTGTCAATATACGAAAAAAAAAAAATAAAAAAAAAAAATAAAAATTTATTTTAACAAACAAATATCCATTTTTTTAATAGCCAGTTTTATGAAAGAAAAAAAAATTAATCTTTCGCTAAATAGGAATTATTATCGATGGAAACCCGAGATAAAAAAAAGTTTAAATCTATTTCAATTTTTTTCTCTCTTAAACGAACCTATTATTTAGATAAAATGGGTTTTCTTTTCAATCAAATGAATTTCCTAACTAATATATATATATAACTTAAAAATAAACTATTTTCGCATTACAAATATGAATTTAAACGCTACTTGTTAGAATTAATTAATTTTCGAAAACACACTCAGCAAAAATAAAATTCTAAGCTTTTTTTTCTATGGAGTTTCAGAAATTTTACAACCAATAAAAAATGGATTGAATAAATGAATTGAATGTGAAGAGGACCATTTTGAAGAAAATTAACGTTTCATTCATAGTTCCTCTCTGTCGTCGTAAAAGGTTGTATCATTTATTTTTTAAAAAATTTTTGCTCCTTCATATTCTGAGGACCCTAACCTGTAGCTTATACACTAAAATCTTTATGAATTCTTACACCGAAGTAGTTTGTAAAAAACAGGAAAATGAAAACATTTTGGTAATCAAATCGAAAGTTCAGTCTAAAGAAAACTTTTCATGCTCGTAATTAAGCATCAATATAACACAATGCGAAAAATATTGCGTCCTTAGTGACGATCGATGTAAGTATTCACTAGATGTGAATAACAGCTGGCAAACCATCACTCCAAAGTAAGAGTATTTAATTTGGAAATTATCCCGTGATACTCTTTTTAAGACTCAGGAGTTTCACGTCATCACAAGGAATTTTCCTCTGATAATTGCAGAGTGAAACTCCGAGTAATGGAAAAGTAACGCGCGATTAGGATTTGAAAAAATTAGGTTTTTAAACTACTCTGTTATAAAAGTATTTGGTACTTTCATTCCATCTCTCTCTTTTATATATATCTCCTAGGAAAAAAAATTCAAGGGTTAGAGTATCCCGTTAGAATGCTCAATGTCAACGGCTATCGACTATTAATTTGAGATTAAAAATACACGAAAACTCACGTGCAGAGCAAAAATATATCTTATATAAAAATGAAAAATTCAATTCTTAGGACCTGAAATAAATTTATATGAATTTGTTATATTATATAACACACACAATTTCTTAAGGTAAATTTTGTTCAAGCTGTTGGTAATAGGAAGCACTATTTATAGTTGCACCTTTTTCAAGGAAATCCATGATGTCCCAGAAGATTGTCAGTATGACTTTTTTTTTTATTGACCGCTGCACCAAGACCTTTTTCTTTACCGGAGAGTTAGTCCATTTGTAAAGATTATTTTGATAACTAAAACATGCTTCTCCGTATACATCACACATTCTTCCGTAAATTTTATATGGTTTGCATTTCTCAGCCACCAAAAAATTCTATGGTAGAATTGTTCAACTCTGAAGAAAACAGTTTGATTTGTCACTATTTCGAATAGTTTCAAAACAAACATTTTTGTGAGATAATTTTAGCTATAAACCAATTTTCCTTATTTATTGAAGGATCCTCGTGTATATAACACAAAAATCATGACATTTATGTTCTTGATAATGACTGATAATGGTCGGAAGTATTAAAAATAAAGTTTGGGACAGTTTTTACAGCCTTGATTCGCATTTGCGACATTTAACTCGTCGGCGGGAACAACTTAAAAATTGAATAAACAATCTCTGTGACTTATATTTAATGAATCATGTCTATGTATATGCGAGAGAGATTATAAAAGTTTTGACGTATTTATTCAATAAATAATTCTACCTTTATTTTTACAGTAAATAATTTGCTATATATTTCTATAGTCCACACAAGATAGATTTGATCAACTTAGGTTACGTATTAAATTTACCAAAATTAAGTTATTTACCTTAGGTACGGGTCACATGTTTGAATTTGTTTGAAAGCAGATTTTTTATTCATCAAATCCAGCCAAGCAAAAAATAGCCTAAAACCATTTTCAATTTCTGAGTTGTTGGGATCTATCGCAGAAACAGAAAGAAAAGGTAAAGGGGGCTAGAATTCACGTCAAGCAACGAAAGTTATGGCTAAAACCATAAAACACGCACTGATTAAATACAAAGCCGTAGGGGTTAAGCTGATAGCGAGTTCGAATCCCATCGGAAGAAAAAAAATAATTTGACATAACCTACACGTGTCTCCGATATCTGGATTATTTTAGTAACACTAAACCTATTTTCAAGGAATTCATCGCAGCTTAAAGTAGTGTTTATTTTTGTAATAAACAATTTCCTTGAAATTTTTTTTTTCAAAACATGAATATTTGTTTCACTAAATTGGTTAGTTTTAACTTGAAAAGAAAAATTAAAATCACCGCAAATTTCCTCATCCTTCCAAACTGTTAATGAGTATATCTGATCATAGATTTAAAAGCTCGTAAAAGTTTTCAAATATTTATATAGTAATTAATTAGATATAAATATGTTAAGATAGAAAAAAAAGGCAAGGTTAATTTTTATGATAAATCGAGACAAAAACGGAACTATAGAGAAAAACAATCGTTTCTTTTTGTTTTTTCCCCACCCTGTCTATGGAGTTTCTCCTAGACAGAAGACAAGACAAAGCGTTTAAAACAGAGAAACCGAATCTATTTTCAAGAAAGTAGTGAAGATGACAAGTAATAAAAGAGGACTGGGAAGAAAAAGGAGGATCTTAGTGAATGGGAGAAAAGCGTGGAAGGAGGAAAATAAATAAACGAACAAAAGGGTTATTCGCCTTCTACCTTAAAAAAGAAAAGATATTGACGGACTAGTGATCATTTTATTTGCAACAATAATTAAATATTTTGGATCTATCAATGTCTTTTCCCCAAATTGCTTCCAGGAAACAAAAAGGTCGAAAAAGTTAAAAGGACTTGTATGTAAAACAAATCAAATGTTAAAAATAAAATAAGGATACAGTCACCAATTAAAAACGGAAAAACTTTTGTTTTAATAAAAATATAAATTCATTATAACTAACTATTGTCATAAAACACTTACAAAGTGTGTGTGTATATATATATATATATATATATATATATATATATATATATATATATATATACACACACACACACACAAAAAAAAAAAAAAGTACAATGACACATGCACTATAAGAAAGTATTAATGTATGAACTATTTTTCATATACTTTTTCTTCAAATATATCTCATTGTTAAATGTTTGTGTGTATAGATTTCTAAATCAATATAAGCAGTTTTTTAAAAATGGATGTAATAGAGAATCTTAAAATTAATAAGTATATCACTCGCGTAAAACCTTTTTCTCTCTCTTAACATATTTAACTTGAGTAAGTATATAAATATACACTACACGATTTCGAATTTAACTGTTGTAAAAGTCTTAAAGGAAATGTTTAATTAATGAATGTAAAAACATCTCAAATTCATTTTAAACATTTCGAAATAAAATCTTATTGTTCTATCATCTAATATTCAGGTTAAATTTGTTTTTTTGTTTTTTTTAAATAGACTTAATCATTCTAGGTTTTGAATTTTAACAAAAAAATAAATTGCAATATATATATATATATATATATATATATATATATATATATATATATATATATATATATATATTTATTTTGATTGAAAAAAAAAGTCTACGGAAACTCTGTTAAAGACTTGAAATGAAAAGATGCCCCCCCCTCACAAAACAAAAAACAAAGAAAATGGTATAAATAAGTCTTTGAGGTGAAAATCAATTTCTTGAGTTCAGGAGAATAGAAAAATCTAGCAACTCTTTAAGGAGTTTTGTAGGTTGCATTAAAAATAATAACGTTTTTTTATTTTTGACTTTAGATTAAAAAAAATAAATAGATTAAACAAAAACAAAAACTACCAATTGTCAGAAAGTTGCCGCACATTTTTACTTTCCCTAAACCCCACACACTAACCTCGTAATTATTTTTAGGGAGAGAGGAGGTAGAAAACCAAGAAGGGGTTGAGGCTACTTGGGGGGGGGGTCGACAGCGGGAATGGTGTGAAAAGTCGATGTTGGCCACACGCACCAGCTGGGGACGGACCGAGCCTGAGAAAGGAGAGGGGAGCTGTCAGGGACACACACGCACTGTGAAACGTTCATAGGGATATTTTATTGTCAAATACTATTTGTCTTATTCTTTTCAGTCTTCTTTAAGGATATTCGAATAGGAAAGAGAAAAAAAATTCTGAAAAGAAAAAAAAATTCTACTTGCAAGTGAGGATATCCCTATAATGAAAAACCCTAAGTGACTAGCTTCACCAGAAAGAGATGGGAGCCACTTTTTTCTTAAATATCAAAACTTAATTGACATTTCAAATTGGAAGATTTTATATAATTCTCAAAAAGATTAAAATGCAAAACTTTTTTTTGGTGGTGGGGAGTAATACTAAGGAAAAAAAACAAACAAAAAAAACCCAGAGCTATTGACATCTATATGGGTCACATTAAATAGGTTTTATATGTAAAAATCATGCATATTCGATGATTGTAATTTTAAGGGCTATCGACATCTATATGGGTCACGTTTTAAATTGTAGGATTTTTAAACCAATAAAAATCATACAAAAAGAATGTTTAAAAGAAAATAGGGAAGAAAACTTCAGTTATCGACATCTATATGGGTCATTAATTAAGAGACAAGACTTCTCAATCTAATTAAAATGACGATTTAAAAATTGAATAAAATTAGTGAATAAAAAAAAATTGATAATTTTTCTTATCTTGGAGTCAATGAAAGTATCTTTTAATAATAATAATAATAATAATAATAATAAACAAAATGAACTTGTTACAAGATTATTTTTCCAACAACTTAGACAACATAAAGTTCAAGGGATTTTTAAGACTTATTATTCAATTAAAAATACATCTAGGCTAGTTTTTTTTTTTTTTTTTTTTTAAATATCATTGTAAAAATCATTGTTCTCATTCGAAGAAGATTTATTCTTTCTTACGAAAACAATGAAAGAATATTGGATGTTTTTTAAACAAAAAAGATAAAGAAAAGAGAATAAACTGATTAAAAAAATAAAAAAAATCGATCTCCGATCTTAAGAAATCGAATTAAAAATAGATTTTTATCTCAAACTGGATTCAATTTGTTAGTTATTTTAATTTCATTTATTCATCGTGTTATCTAATTTTATTAATAACAGATAAACTTTTTGAAAAATGAGGAAAATGTGTGGGGAGTATAATGCTTTAAAAAGTTGACTCCTTGGGCCTCTGGTGTCTATAAGAGGCCCCCTTACTCTAAAGCATTTTAAATCGAATTCATTATCTTATCCCAGTTTTCATAGACATGTACTTATATATATAAGGTTTTCTGTGTAATTTTACAATCGGTTTATTTAAGAATTGACCTATATGACACAATTTTTAAAAGGAAATAAATGTTTCACACAAGGTTATAGAAAACAAAACAAAAAAAAACAAACGAGATACCAGAGCTTTAATATTTTCACTTTTAGTTTATTTTTATGTTAAATGATTCTTTCAGTGAAAATTTTTTATTAGCAGTGATCGCAAATATCTTTAAATTATTAGTAACAAGTTCCCCAAATCTTCAATTAATTTCGCTGATAAAGGAAAGAAAAAAAGCAACAATTAAATAAGAATTTTAAAAAATTAACATGAAATAGAATTTTTTTTTTTTTTGATCAACAGTGTGTCAAATTTCGTTAATTTGGAACTTGATATCCGATTTTATTTATTTATTTTTTAAAAAAATTATTAACTTAATTATATTAAATAATTGATTATGATAATAATCATGTGTTGTAATGATCTGTATGGGAATTAAAATCAATAGTTAAATTTTTATTGAAAGACAAGAATGAGGGAGGAAAAAATATCAAAATGTTATTTTTTTTTTAAATTAAATAAAACTGAATTCTATCATTATCTTCAATTTTGGGAAATAAAATTGCCGCTGAACATTTTCAATAAATGGGAATTATGTATTGAAATCAAAAACAGAATCGTCTTTAAGTTGGATAACATACAATTGTACAAGATTCTATCCAAAAAGTGGATATAAATAAAAATTTTCATGACTGATTCAATTATTATATAGTTAGAGTATTTCAAAAAGTTATATTTAATTTTATAAACTAGAAAAATATTTAAGAGGGTTTTACAATATATATATATATATATATATACACACATTTATACTTGTTTTTAGATGAATAACCCCAGAGTGATAAACCTAATTAGCTTTTTTAAAAGTCTCAATAAAGCTATATATATATATATATATATATATATATATATATATATATATATATATATATATATATAAAAGCAAAGTTAGAGACTGATTTATCATTATATTGGCCTTTAATTAAGCTGAAGAAAAAATTATAATAAATAAATTCTTTATATGTGAAACAATTAAAATCCGTTTCATCCGGAAATTAGTTAAGTAAAATAATCCCTTATATTGAAAAAAAAAAAAAAAAAAGAAGTTTCATTTGATAATGATGTCTCAGACATTCATTTACAAAGAGGAGGAAAACAAAATATGCTTACTATTAAAAAAAAAAAACAAAACAAAAAAAACAAAAAAAAAACCTATTATATCTAAAAAAAAAAAAAAAAAATAAAAAAAAAAAATAAAAAAAATTAATTAAATGCACTAATTGAAAACCAAATTTAAATCTAGTTCAATTATTGAGTTTTAAACTGAATATTTAAAACAATGAATTGACTAAAAATCTTTAAATAGCTAAGATTAAAACAAAATCAAAAAATCCCAGCAACTAAAGAAAGTTTTTAAGAGTTAACTAACGAACTTTGTGAGATCTTTTAAACTTAGGGATCAATTCTTTTTTTTCTTTGATAAACCAAATCTGGATACTGTTTTTAGCCATCAAATTCAAACTAATTTCTTGCAAAAAGATGAAAATTCTATCATAGACATCATTAACTAAAGTATATTTCTACTTTTTAATAGGGATGTTTAATTCTTTAACATAATTTCAAACGAATCTGAAGTAGACGTGAAAAAAATAAAAAGTTTATTTAACTTAAAAAAAGAAAAAAAAAAAAAAAAGAAAAAGACGTAAAAAAACAAACAAACAAACAAACAAAACAGGTCAACTAAACAAAGTGTGGGAGCACAATTAATTTTGAAATTTAGAAGTAAAGCAGTTCGACCCCGAAGTAAAATTTGACAGTTGAGTAGAATAATAATAATAATAATAAATACTAGTTAGTCTTAAGAAAAAAAAAACCTAATACAGCGGTACAAGTGATCAGGATTAGAGAAGTTGTTTGAAATTTTATTACTAGGAAACTGTATACTATATAAACACAGACATCAATAGTATCTTTCTTAGAAGCCGCACCACGATCATAAGCCTTCCAGCTTTTAGATACACACACTAATATATATATATATATAGCGCGGGTCCACAAATGAAAGTCAAAAGCGGTGAGGTGGGGAAACAGTAGGGACCCCACAGTCAACTTTTTTTCTTCTAATATATTGGACACTGAAGGCGGCCCCCAACTTCTTTATCAAGACAGCCAAGAACTTTTGAACCACCACCACCACCATCTTCTTCATCTTTTGGGATGAAGGGGAGTTTAAATATCAATAAACAAAAAAATAAAAGAAAGGCTATAAAAAAAATTAAAAAAAAAAAGCTTACAATTTAAATCTTTGAAATATTGTTTTAGATCTAATTTAAAGCGATCTCGAAGTAATGGATCAAAAAATCTTTTTTAAAAATCACATATACAATAAAAAATAAAGTTACTTCTTTTAATGATTAGTTTCATATTATAAAAAAAACTTTTCAAAATTGTTTTTTATGGTTTAATTAAACAACTAAAGTATATAAAAACGTATGAGTACAGTCAACCTCGGAAAAAAAAGAGCACTTGTCTGCTTAACAAATGAATAAATAAACTAATTAACTGTAGAGGTGAAGAGAGGGTTAAAAAAACTATTTTTAATTGTCCGTCTTTTACAATCTTCTCTAATTAACAAAACTAACCGTTAAATTATAATTTAAACCATTTAACAAAAATAAGATTAAAAAAGAAAAAAAATCTTTATCAACCAACAAAACAAAATTGTTATTAAACCAACAGGAAGAAAATAAATATACACCACCGACGCTCGAGCGCGCAATTAAAACCCCCAAATTTTTTCGGCTGGCCCAGAAGACAGAGATCAATTTGAAGATAAAATTCAATCTAAAACTGAACCCTCATTTACTAACCACACTGTATAAACAACGAAACGACGGCTACGGATATTTTCGAAAGCGGTCAACTAGTAACGATAATAATTCAATTAAAAAACTTTTATTAACTAATTTTAGAATTATAATAAATAACACTTTAGTCACATCTTAGACTTGGTCACTTTTTCCCCTAAGTTTAAAATGGGTAGAAAAATGAAGATTGTTTTTATTTAGAAATCTTAAAACTTTGTTATTTTTTGTAATAAAAATTATTTACTGGACGTTTTAAATGCTAATTCAATATATATATATATATATATATATATATATATATATATACATACAAGTTTTAAAATACGGAGAAAGTAGGGTACAAAGGAAGAATTGGAAGTTTGGACATTAACGAGCCATAAGAAGATGACATTCGTATTTGTCTTTTAGACAGAAAATAGCGAGCCAAAATGCAGCTTTAGCGAATCAATTTATTAATAAAAACGAAAATAATAATAGTACTAAAAAGAATGTTTGGTTCTGGAAATAATGGAATCAGTTTTTGCCTGTTTCCAGATCATCCTAGCTTAGCAGAGGGAAAGAGAGAGAAAAAACGAAGTAGGGGCTATGAGAACACGATATAAACTAGTCCTGTGCTCTTTCTAGGCTAAAAAGAAGTCAGTCATGCCCAGAAGAAAGAAGGGGGGCCCCAAAAGTGTCCACAGACGAACTATCACCACTGACCATAGCAAAGTAGGGGGTGCGGTCCGTGGCTAGCTGAAATCGACATCAAATAGAAACTAGTAGTATAATACAATACCACAGTAGTACTCACTAGTAACTAGTCATTTAGTATATACTACTACAACTACTACAACAACAATTTTGCAAACGATGGTCTGTGGATAAAAAGGAAGAGAGAAAAAACCTTTAATTTAATTTTTCCTTTTTTCTTCGTGCTTACAATTGGCTCCTTGGTTGAGTTGCCAGATCGGGTTGATAAGAGAAGGGTATAAAAGGGGACAGTCGTGCTATTGAAGGGACAACACACTACGACTACCCCTACATTATAAAAAAAAGTAAATAAAAAGCGTATATGTGTATAAACATAGTGGGGAGGGGAGAAAACAGATAAATTGTCTGTATAGGGAGAAAGAATATGTAGATTTTTTAAACAAAACACATGGACTCCCTTTTGGAAGATGCAAAAATTTGACACTTAGTCGGTGTAAGTTTTTTTTTTAACTGGTTGTTTAAAAGCTAACTAAGTGATCAAATAGAAAAGAAAAGCTTTCTTTTGGTAGATATGGTCACCCGATTCACTTAAGCAACTACATTGGTCACTGAACATGTTCGAAAGATAATAATAATAATAAAAAAACTAGATTACAATACTCTGAACCCCGACTTTATGTCCAGGCAAGATCTATTTCACACACACACACATATTGACCTACTACTATTATTACTGCTATTAAGTTGCAATTGAATTTCTCTCTCTGTATTCGTTATAAGATCGATTATTTTTTAAATAAGAAAAATTAAATATATACATAATAATGAAATATAACCGAAAGGATGAATTAAAAAACAAAATCGAAATAAATCCTTCAAATGTTTATTTGTCATCAATGATAAAGAGTTAGGTCTAACATTTTTTAATTTATGATTTTTTAAGCAATTAAAAAAAGAAAGACAAGTCTAAAAAGAAACCCGGAAATATTATTCAACAGCAAGATTTAAATAAAAGAATTATTTTATAGTAAAAAAGAAAAAGAAGCTTAATTAAAAATGTCAAACGAAAACTAATTTTTTCAATGTTAGCCTTCAAAAAACACAGAAATGTGTGTGTCAGGGTTTTTAAATGGAATGACTAGAGAGGATTTTTTTTATTTTATTTGAGATCATCTCTCAATTCTAAGTCCTCGATGTCGTTGTGGTTTAGGGGGGGGCAAAAACAATAATAAACTTTATATAAAAATCTATATACGATCACGAAGAAAATTTAATGAATAAAAGAGAAGTTTACCAAAAGGAGGACCTTATATAATTTTAAGAATATTTACTTGTATAGCCAGTTACTTGAAAAAATAAAATAAAGCAGCAAACACTGACCACTGATTTATTATATATATATAACTGTGTGTGAGAAATGAATGATATTGAGACGATTTTTAAGTATTTTTAGATGAGGAATGATCCATACCCGCCGGTCTTACAAGAGAGAGAAAGAGACGAGAATAAAAAGTTAAAAGAAAAGATCAAAGAAAAAGGGTCGGTTCGCTTGTATATATATATATATCACACACAAATGTAAAAAGACGAATGAATGCGACGATCAAAAAGACCAAATAA
>OY757939.1:33540744-33546315 GCA_963585895.1 Sepioteuthis lessoniana
TCCTTCTTTTTCTTTTCTGTTTTTTCTCTTATTGAAAATCTTATTTTCTTTCTTC
This sequence comes from Sepioteuthis lessoniana, assembly GCA_963585895.1. NCBI lineage: Eukaryota > Metazoa > Mollusca > Cephalopoda > Myopsida > Loliginidae > Sepioteuthis > Sepioteuthis lessoniana. The sequence continues at coordinate 33,540,800 of OY757939.1, forward strand.
TCATTTTGATTTTCTTTTTCTTTTCTTTTCTTTCTTTCTTTAAAATTTTATTTACTTTTCCTTCTTTCTTTTTCTCGTTTTCGTCTTCATTTGTTTTTTCTTTTTTTTCTTTTAGTCCCTTCGATTTTATATATTCTTTCTTTCTTTCTCCATTCATTTAGATTACTTTTCTTTTCTTCTTTTTCTTTTAGTCCCTTCGATTTTATATATTCTTTCTTTCTTTCTCCATTCATTTAGATTTCTTTCTTCGTTCTTTTAATCTATCTCATCTATTTCCGTTTTTATATTTTATTTCTTTCTCTCCCCACTTTTCATTACTTTTTCTTTATTGCTTTTCTTTATTTTCCCTTCGGCTTATTTCTGAGTATCTCTACTCCTTAAATAATTCCCTTTCCCCTTCATTTTCTTTCTCCTCTTCTATGCTTCATTAACCCTTCTTCTTCTTCCTTATTTCAGCTTTCTTTTTTCACTTTATTTGGGCTTACTATTACTCTAATTTTCATATCTCACTGCCTCGAAAATAATTCCTCTTTCTTTCTTTCTTTCTTTCTTTCAGGTCCTTTTTCTTGTAACTTTTTAAAATTTATTCTCTCTCTCTCTCACTTTTTCAATCTATCTCTCTCTTTCTTTCATTTGTCTTTTACTTCTTACCGAAAACTGGCATTGAATTTTAACTATACTTCTCTCATATACACATATGTGTGTGTTGAGAGAGAGAGAGAGAGAGAGAGAGAGAGAGAGAGTGTGTGTGTGTGTGAGTGTGTTTCTATTTCCTTATTCTTAAAAATGTTTCTCCAATTGTTATCTTTTTCTTCCTCCTCTCTTTCCTGTCATTTATTTTCTTTCCAAAACTGGTGCTGTGATTTTCACAGTATCACACACACACACACACACACACACACACACACATATATATATATATATATATATATATATATATATATATATATATATACTCACACACACAAAGGAGAGAGAGTTTGTTTCCTTGTTCTTAGAAAATGCTTCTATCAGTTATGTTTTTCTTCTCTCTCTCTCTCTCTCTCTCTCTCTCTCTTAGCTCCTTCTCTTTATTTGTTCTTTCTTTCTCTTTTTTTTTTCACTTGACTCTAGAATAAGTTGAAAGAAATTTTGGTCGAGTGTAGCAGGTGGCGCTTAAGAACAGAAAGATTTTAAAGAAACGCCAAGTGACGGATCGGACATTCGAATTATGTGCCCGAATAAAATGTTTTTTCGCGCCAACCCTTTGATGTCAGGCCGCCACTATCTACAATCTCTGGACTCCAGTGAAAAAAAAAAAGAATTCACCCGTTTCGGGGGTAGTAGGGGCCAGGAAAGAAAGAAAGAAAGAAACACAAATACCTTAGAATTTCTCTCTTTCTCTCTCTCACACTTTCCCTCAACCCAGAGAAACCGCTGTTAATTTAGCTATATAAACACACACACACACATATACATTCATGCGTATCTCGTTTAAGTTGAGAGATTTTTAGTTCACATCTTTTCCTGGTCGACATTTTTTAAATATCTGTAGACAAATAATTTTGCTTTAAGACGATATTGAGAAAGCAAGAACCTTGCATAAGCTTAAGGGCGCGGTAATTTTTTAGTGCAAAAAAAAAAAAAGCAAACAAATAAACAAAAAAATTATCTACAACTGTTGTCGGCGGGTCGATTATAGTCTTTGATGTTTCGGTACGTCTTTGTGATACCTTATACGGTAGTCTGACGTCCACTTATATTTTTATTTGTTTACACTAATACTTTTGTAGTTGTCGCTTATATACTCAACTCGACAGGAGTTGCAGTACAAAAAAGAAAAAAAAAAATGCTGCCCCCACTCTCTATTTATTTACTCTTTTCTTTTTCTCCCCCTCTGTTCCTTTCTCCTTTTTTTTTTAACTGAAGTGCGTCGAAGCGCACGAGCGTGTTTGTGTATGTGTGTTCGAAGTGGGAAAAAAATCTTTTCTTGCAGATAAAATATATTTCAATATTGTTAGACCTCCATTTTTTAAATTTTATCTTTTGTCAAAACAATATTTATCTTTCTTTTAGAATATACGTCTCTTTTCACTTTTCCTTTTTTTTTGACTTAATTAAAATCCTCCCAATTTTCCCATTTTCATTACAACAGATTGACCCTATGCACTACTTTTACCGTATTTTTAAAGAATAGTTATATTGTATTTATTTTTAAAAATCGCTTCTTTTTCTTTCTCAATCAATTATAATCATTATTTTAGTTATACTAACCTCTGTTTCATTATAATTTGATTTCTTTGTCTAATGGCATATCAGGCTTCGGGGTTTATTTAATGACTAAGTCGTTTTTGTAGGAGAACATCAGTGATATTATTTTATAGACAGTCGGGGGATAAGAAGGTTCATACATTTCCAAAGGGTATTACTCCGAAAGTGAATTTAGCGCGACTGGAGTTTGAACTCGCTGCTTCAAGACCGCAGCCCGGCACTTTAGGCATTACACCCATCTACCATATTAATTGTTGCATTTACATATAGATATCATATACTAAGTGTAACAACTATTATGGGACAGAGATAGAAGTTGTTTACTCAGCTTAGCATCCTACGGTACAAGGCCAATGTGAGAGAAGGCCTATTGGGTTAAACTAATATTTCGAAACAAGGAGATATGCTTGCCATTAAAATCAGCATTCGGTTTCTTGGTTATTTATTTGAACGAGTTTATCGACCAAGGAGCCGATGGGAAATACCTATTTCAGTCACTGGAGACTTATCACAACAAATTTTCTCTTTCGTCTTTTTCCATTTTTTGGAGTGTGTTCAATTTTGTCAAAAAAGATATACAAATGATTAAACACTTTTTTCTTTCCCGTTGGTTGATTTTGTGGTAACGAACCTTACCGACCCGACTCTGGGTATAGAATCTTAGACTAAAACGTTCTCTGGTTAAATTAGTGTAATTAGCAAGTGCTTTCTTTCTTTCTTTCTTTCTTTTACAATTTATTTAACGTAATCACAAAAAATACTCAGTATTATTGTTAGTTTTTTCAAGAAATATAATCTTCCCCTTCTATTTTAGTTTCTTTCTTTATCGTTATTTTTTTTTCCTTCTTTCTTTCTCTCGGCTTTAATATAAAGAGAAAGATGTCGGTACTTCAAACGTAAATGTCTGTTCTTCACACTCGTTCATCTTGGTCAACTTGTTTGCTAAAAACCCCGTCTCCAGAAAAAAATAAATAAATAAAAATGCTGATCTCAATGCCTCACACACACACACACACACACACACACACACACACACACACACACACACACACACTCTCTCTCTCTCTCTCTCTCTCTGTGTATATATATATTTTTTTTTTATAAACAGAATACAATCACGAAACCAACACAGTTGAATTGTTGAAATCATCCCAATGGGAAAAATACAGATTAAAAGTATCAGTGGGTGTTGTTTCTTCTTCTTCTTCTTTAAAGAGCTTATTCTTGTTAGTCATTCAAATTTTCTTTCTTTCTTCTCTTTCGTCTTGAAGAACAATGAATTTCCAAATTCCAATTCTTACCGATTAAAAGTGAAAAAGTTGGCTAACTGATGGTGGGGGCGGTTTTGGAGAAGGAGGCGGGGTTCCCTTGCTGCTTTGGTCAAAACAATTTATCTAGCTATAAATGCCAAGTTGACGTATATGTACTCTGAATACAGACGAAGAGTGTCCCTACCCCCAAACCCTGGGCCCGTCAGCAGTGTGTAAAAAAAAAACGAAAAAAAAAAATAAGAGAGAGGGAAAGAGAGAGAGAGAAAGAGAGAAAGAGAGAGGAAAAAAATGATTAGTTTAGTTACTTGGGTGCGCCGAACTTTTAAATTGACTTCACGACGATGACGACGGTGGCGGCTACTCCTGCGACAAGGACACTTTTTCGGGAATTTTTGCTTATTTTTCCAAAGAAATGTCTTGTAAGGAAGAAAGGGGAAAAATACAACCCTGTTAATAAGTTGGTTAAAGATTTTTAAAAAATTATAGTTAGTGTTTACTAAAATTTAGCGGATATATACATTTCATTATTTAATTTCTTAATTAAAAACAAAAGAAATGAAAGAGAAAGATTAACGTTTATTTGGGGTTTAAAATCTGTTTTTTAGAGAAGAAAAAAATAATAAAAAAGGAATTAATACACAAAATATGTTATATGATAACAGAATCGTCCGGACTACCAAATGAAAGATATAGACAACCTTCATATTTTTTCCAAAGTGTTTTTTATGGTAAGTAGACATGTCCACGTTGGTCATTTTCGGGTGGAGGTAAAAATATTGGACCTTAGATATACATTTTTTAAAATATATTTCAAATCTTTGAAGTCCTAATCCAAAAAAAAAAAAAAACCATCTTTCTTTTTCTTTCATTGATGTAATTCTTTCTTAATTTTTGCTTTTTTGGTTTTAAATTCGTCTGTCTTCAATCCTTCCAAAAATCAAGGGTCCTTTTCTTTCTCTTCTGTGTGTTGAAAAAAACTTACAAAGAATCGGTGACTGGAAGCTTATCTATCAAATGAATTTGGAAATTTGTTATCGTTGTTTTAAAATTGACAAATATATCTTTGCTTTACGAAGTAAATATTTTTTCATTATAATCTAGAGATGATAAACATTTTGTTTTTATATTGTTTTTTCTATGTATATGTGTGCGTATGTTTGTTTGCTTGTTTTTTTATTTGTTTTATATATACTTCGCTTTTTGCTTTTGTTTGTTTTGATTCAATTTTGATTTTGTTTCCTGATTCATTTACGAAATAAACAAATAACTTTTACCGCTCTCCATACATACATACATACATACATACATAGTTAAGTGTTGGTGTTTGTATCTGAGAAAGTACGCACACACATTCATATTTGATAATTGCATACATGTTTCTATGAATACACACACACACACACACACACATATATATAGTGTACTCTACATATTAGTGTTATACATTGTACATATGCAAATTGTACTCCGCTAAAAACGACACATCTTACGAGATTTCTGTTAGATCTATACGCTTAAAATTCTGTTAGAGAATTAACGTAATTTTCGGGAAGAATTTGAAAATGAATGATCGTTTTGTGGGGTCTGCACCGCGCTGGATGTCATTTTTTTTTCAAGCATGTGAATTCTTGAAAACTAAATGCAAATAGGAATCCTTCACTCTTTCCTAACTTGAAGCGTCAATATCACCATGGGCCACTGTTAAAATACAAACCCCAAGGATTCGAGGATCGTCTAGATTGTGTGTGGGTGTGTGTATGCTGGCGAAGGGTGCATAGAACATTCCCTAAAAACAGTGACGTTCATTAGATAAATTAGTTAAAATATACTTATATACACGTGTGTTTTGATACGTGAGAAAATGGTCTTGTATTTTTTCTTCAAAACTAGAGATTGAACATTAAACATTATATACAGTTGATTATAGATTTTACGCTGAAAATGTTTGGCAAGTTTTTGTATGTAATTGTACTTTATAGATATTTATAGGTGTAC
>OY757939.1:33549015-33696515 GCA_963585895.1 Sepioteuthis lessoniana
AAAATTGTAGTGGACATATTTTTAATAGACTGACCGTAAGCTACTTAGGTGAAAAGTTTTTGATATTTCGGTCACATATTTGGGTGAGTAATAGTAATTTACGAAGCTCTTTGCTTCGATGTGGCACAAGGCCGAATGAATGGGGCGCCCAATGAGACTCGAACTCACTCGTGTAGGTTTGTGGGCTTAAAATAGTTAAATATTTGGATTCTACACTTATTTAATTTTTAAAAAACTCTGAGATTTGGTGACATTGCGCAGCCATAATTTCGAGGCAAAATACCCCCCCTCTTAAAATTGGGACGGTAAAGTCTAGCACAAAATAATTTGGCACATCTTTCATGAAGGGGAGCATTTGTGCCAAATTTCAACTAATTCTGTGTCAGTGAGTGTAAAGCCCTTGTGAATTGACATGGAATGACTCTAATAATATGTTTTGATTGTATAATGTTCCACTAGAATAAAATCTTGGAATAGAAGAAATTAACTTTTTATAAGAAAAAGTAATTGTGTTCTTATTTATAGGTGCTTCTGTATTTTCTTTAACAGTTAGAGAGTAGGGATGAATTATCCTCGATTAAAATGGTAAAAAGTGAAGTTGGTGACCATAGTTGAGGGTGACCTAAAGGCTACCTTTTCATTTGCTACTACCACAAGGTGTAGAGAAGGGCGCTAGTCCTTTCCCTGAATTGCTCCACTTTACCCTAAATCCATACCTTATAATGCTGGGTGTTAAGCAAGGAGGCATGACGTACCATTTTTTTGAGTCTTTGGTATGACTCAACCTGGGATTGAACCCCAGTTTCCCTGGGACATTGGTGAGTGGGTATTAAAAACAAAATCTACCTCTTAAAGGCAGGACAATAAACTGGCTGAAACAAGAAAATGTAGAACCAATAGAAATCAAAAAGAAAATGAGCACAATCCCAAATTCATTGAATATTCACATATATAAAAATTCTTAACCAAAGTTTACCATAGCATTAGAATTTCATTTCTAATAGCAGAATTTTCTGGCATTGAACAAAAGAATAAATTCAATTAATAAATAAGTCCATTACTTGAAATATAGATATTTTCCAAATGATTTTTTTTAGATGTGTTAAGTATTGTCCATAAATAAGTACACCCTTAACAATTTAATAAATCATGGATTCAAATTTTCAATATTTTGTAATAAAACATTCTTCACAGTTGCTTAATCCTTTTTATCAGTCAAGCCTTGAATTTAAAATAATTCCTAATGATATCCATTCTTCTAGAAACAATGAAATTATTTTGTTTTTGGTTAAGAAAAAAAATTAACTTTTTATATAATAATTGATGGTGACAGTAATTATTTATGGAGGGAAACAGATATACACATACAGACACTTATATAGTAGTTGGCCCGCCGTAGTCAAGGGTGGCTTAAAGGTTACCTTTTGAATTGCTAGTACGCCAAAGTATTGTTGACAGTTACCTGATAAAAAATACTTGTGACGATTTTTTCTTAATGAAATTATTATATTGGTTCTACAATATATTTTTATTGAGCATTATTTCCTTTGCAAGTGGTGACTCTGCCATTTTAGTTTTTAAGCTGTTCTAGTTCGTGAAAGAATAGCAATATCATTTTTAAGTATATATATATATATATATATATATATATATATATATATATATATATATATTATTTTATTTTATTTTTTTATTTTTATTTTTTTAATGTATTTTTATCTAGTTTGTTCTTAGTGTGTTTGAATAAACTTTAGAAACAAAGAAAGTATCTTCAATTGAAATTGATACTGTGTTCCTAGGTGTTTGTCTTTCATGGCTAACATTATTACCAAATCTCTGCTGATAGTTAAAAAAAAGATATTGCATGAATTTTTTTAATGTTCAAGTGAAATATATTTCCTTAATTCTTTTTAATGTTTCTCAGTGAAGTTATCAGATAACATGAAATCATCATCCTTTAAAAAACGACAGAAGGTAAGTTTCACTTTTTTTTTTTTTTAATCCTTTACACTCTTCTTGTTTACAACTTAGTTTAAACCTTTGAACCCAAAAGGTCAGGGTGGGGGACCTACGGGCAAAGGTCAGTATTTTTGCTGCTACACAGAAGTACACATGGTGGTAGGAATCCCCATTTCTACATCACTATTGCCTATAAAATGTAATCTGTTATTTAACTGCCATATAACATTTTCCATTTTCAGTTATTTTTTACTTAAGAGGTCAGGGTGGGGAATGCATGGGCAAAGGTGGGGGCCTCCCAAATCTTTCCAGTAGTACTTTGATACCAGTGAACTTGGTTGCTTTGTCCATCACATTGTAGGAATGTCAGATCAAATTTCAGCTTAATTGTCAATTTGCAACTTTCCATCCAATGTAAATGATCTCGGCAACAAAGTCTTAATTGAATGATGTATGAATTGAGTAGCTAGATAACAATGTTAAGACACTGAAGGAAGAATTGGAAGTTAAATTTCTGTGAAATTCATGTGTAGTCAGCTCAAATTATATGAAGATTTATTCTAAAAGCAAGTCATATCAAAATGAGGAAGAAATTGATAGAAATGTATGTATGTACACACACACACACACACACACACACACAGAGTCCATAAATAAGTATACCCCTATCAGTTTTTTAGTAAAAAGTAAAATTTTCTTAAGATACCAGAATTTTATTGCTTCTATGCTATCAAAACTAATATTAGTAGGTGTTATTTATTACCAAACTCTACAGCATTGAAACTAAGTAACCAAAAATAAAATAATGTGAGTACTTATAGTTGAACTGTTATATATTCATATTTTTGATTACAAAGTTTTAATGTTGTAGAGTTTGGTAATAAATAATATCTAATAATATCTGTTTTCATTGTATAATATTACTCTAGGAATAATAGAATTGCTGTATCTTTACTTTAGAAACAAATTTAAAAAATTATTAGGAGTATAATTACTTCTGAGCAATAATATATATTCATATACATAACTCTTAAAAGATGTGAGTATAAAAAAAAAGGGAACTAAGTTAGCCCACTTAATTATTTGGGTTCAGATGCAGAAGCCTCTTCAAAAGTGGAAAAAAAAGTTGTAATATCTTTCCTTCCAAACTTTAATGGATATTACTGTTGACATATGTAGCATACAAGAAAGTAAAACAATAGTCTCTACAACTGCAGTGTGTTTAGATTTACAGTATCAACAATGTTGGCTAACAGAGACAATGAAAGATGCAGTACTCTAGACATATAGAGTATATGATGCAATGCATATAGAATATGTATATTTAGGATAGTAAATAATAAAATCAACCAATAATATATAAATTTCCTGTATTTGTGACATAAGTTTTTTTTCTTCTATCTTCTAAATGATACCCAATAATATCAGTTTTATCATTTGACTTGAAAATATTTTTTTTAGTTTTCTTTACATTTTTTTGACTTTTCAGTCTAAATACCGTTGACTATATTTAACAAAGTTAACACACAGAAAAAGTAAAACAATACACTCTGCTGCATCAGTGTGTTTTATAAATTTATAATTTTAAAATTAAAGTATCAGCTAAAGGAGTCGAGAAAGAAAAAGAGACTACTTGCATAAGGTAGACATAAATTCAGTGTTGGTTAGATCTGGTGATCTAACTAGTCCAAGTTTATCACTTCTACTTTTAGGAAAATGTTCATTCAGGTAATTCTGAGCAAGTTTGGTATAAGTACAAGGGAGGCCCCTACAAACAATTATGTCATTTCTAACATACATACTCATCCACTTTCATCATTTACTGAAATCTTTCTTTTAAATTTGTTCTATACAAAGTGGACCTAAAGTCAGGTACTATTTTAATGAATCATATTGAAATCATGAATAATTTAATTACAGAATCAAAGATAAGTAATGATTGGAAGAACTTATGTCATTATGGTTATTGTTGTAGGAAGTGAACTTGGCTGCTTGCATTTCACATCTTTGGAAAGGTATCAATCCAATTCTTCTTCTTCTAGCTATGGATAAATAGTAGGGCAGACTGGCTCTTTAATTTTGGTATGGCAACTGCTCTAGGAGAAGGAAAACTGAATTCAAACTATTTGTAGACCTGGAGAGGGATGGGCTCTGTTTATTCCTGCCCAAGATATGCTACATGAGTTGTACCTCCTACAACTAAACCAGGTTACAGGACCAGTATCATTTGTAGAATTTGAAATGATGATTATCAATATCTGCATATCTCTTATTGTTTAATAGCATTTCAAAACAGTGAGAGTCTGTTGGTATTTTTAACCGTTTTCATTAAAATAGTACCTGATTTTATGTTTGTTCTGTAGATATAAAAACAATACAATGAAGGGTATTAAAAAGTTCTCAGCCCATTGAAGGAGTGACATTTATTTACTTTTTTTGGAAGTATTCAAGAAACTTTGTGCCAAATATATGGAATAGTCTTTACAATTTATGACTCAAGGTCATTATCTTCTTGGTTGGTCCAAGAACGTTTTTTAGCAGCCCTTCAGACTTAAATCATAATTTACTAAATATAAAAAAAAAAAATCTGTAAAATTTATTTAAAATAAATCCCTAATTTTATTTCTTTATTTTTTTCAGTTTTATATTGATCCCCAGAAATTGTTGCCACTTTCACGATTTTTGAACCCTTCATCAGGTGGAAAGGGTGGTAGGGGTATGTTTTTTCTTTTTTCCTTTTTATTCATTTAAACTTTTTTAATGATTTGGTTTGAGTGTATAATGATATAAATAAGTATAGGAAAATTGAACAAGGTTTCTAATATTAGGTCTCATTTATTTTTCACTGTGAATGAATTATTTTGTTGAGCTTCATTCACTTTTTTTGGAAACATTAACCCTTTTAGTGCAGCACATTTGTCAACAAATTTAATAGTTGGAATGTATTTTTTTTTATAAAATAAAAAGGCTTGCAATGAAAAAATTATTGGAGTCTCATAATTACAATTCTTCAATACATTCTGAAAGGCAATTAAAATGTAGAAGGTGGAAAAAATGTATCTTGTGCAAACTAGGAGTCAGGTGGGGTATATTGCCCGAGTGTGTTTAGAAAATAATTTTTTAATCACTGATAATTTTAAAAATGGCTGTTTTACTAATGTTTTAGAAGTGATAAAGCATTTCTTTTTCTAAATTTTTAGGGCTGGGGTATATCAAACAAGAGACACTTTAGTGGTGTATATTGCACAAAAGCCCAAATTCTTAAGTAATGTGGATTAAAGGTGTATCCTGTCCTCATGCATCAAGTATATTTGGGCATCTTGAATTGCTCTCTGCACTAAAAGGATTAAAGAAACTTGAGAAACATTGTCTAGTATATTGAACTTTAGGACAAATATATGGATTAGCATTTCATCTTTTTTAGTTGATTCTATAATGGTTATTACTTTTGTTTTATCAATCTTATTGCTTGCCAAGAAAAATTTCTCATCTTGATCACAATTTGCTCTTTTCAAATTCAAAATATGAAATGAAATCACATAATTGTAGCAATCTTTTTTTTTTAATTTCTAAATAATTTAATTTTTTTTAAAACCATTAGGGACTCTTATTTCATTTATGGTATGTGTATAAAAATTATCTTATTTATATTTTAGATCTCACCAATGTCTGATAAAATGGGATGAAAATTTTTATATACAATAGATATTTGTACCAATCTTAAACTGTCATCATATGTTGATTTTAAACTTTTTGATAACATGAATATCTATAGCTATTGAATAACATTAGGTCTAGATTGTATAAATATTTTAAATTAGGTTTGAATGTATAATAATTGATTTGATTGTGTGTAATATATATATATATATATATATATATATATATATATATATATATATAATCTTTAAATTAAGTTTAGTTTATAATAATGAATGGATAAAAGATTTACTGCTACAATGTAATCCATTTAAAAATATTGCTATACATTTATATTTTACATCTCTGCAATGTTCCATAAATGTAATGGAACTTTTTACATATAATGAATATTCATAATAAATCTTGAATTTTGCAAACTTTTTTTAATGACTTCATACTAATGATTTTTAAGGAAAGATTTTAATTTTGCACCCAAATAATTTTACTGGGTCAGTTTTTGTTACCTCAATCAAAAATAAAACCTGTTTGCATAAGATTCTTACATTTGTTAATAGCCTTCATTATAAGAACATAGTAAAAAGAAAGTTATAATATTGGATTATCAAAGAATTTTTAGACTGATAGCAGTAGTCAGTGCGGGTATGAAAGATTTGTCTAAAATATCATTTTATCCTTAAGATAAAATTTTGGCTTGAATTACTCTCATTAAGGATATACTAACTTTTCCTTCATATTAACATATTTAGAAAAGTAAAATTAAAATCCGATTTCTAAAAAAATTTCGACTTTACTGAAAATAGAATCAATGTTACATTAGCCAAATCAGCGCCTTTGTTCTATTTATGTGATATTTACAAAAATTGCTATATTTATATTTAAATCTAGGCGATGTCTATAAATGGAATGGAACTTTATATATGTATTATAAATATTTGCACCTATTGTAAAAAGGAGAACAAAGATGACTGGATGATGTAGACTAATTGTCAAATATTGTAAACCTTACAGAATGTCTGATTGGGTGTGATAGCTAGTAATATGTGATTCACATATGATCTGTTCAAAACATACTGGTTATTTACATTATGAAATGCTCTAGCTCTAACATTATTAAAACTTTTTGGCCTCACAAAACTGCAACCTAATCTTCATTATCTCCTCAGTGCCAATGTAACTTATTGTTCCAATTAAAAAAATAATTTGAGAATTAAAGGTGTTTGCATATGTAGTTTATTGGTTCTTTTCTCATGTAAGTTGTATGAAACATTAGTAAATTAGTTTTGTTTTATAATTTAATATTCTATTATTTTATTCGGAGTGAATGTAAATTAAATTTGGTTACATGTAAAACATTCAAGAAACCTCATCTTAGTTAAAAGTAATGCAAAAATCCCAAATCTAAAGGAAATTAAATTAGTCATACCCTTGCCTTATGTCATTAATTTGGTTTCAAGGGATGCAACAAATATAAAGATTGAGAAGCCCTGGATGATATTATCATTAGTTACTTGAAATCATAATTGTACAAATTATTTATATTAGATAGGAATACTTGAAACCATAAAACTGCAAATTATTACTATTAAATAGGAATATGTAAAGCATCATTGTAAAAATTATTATTAGGAATACTTGAAGCCATATAACTGCAAATATTACTATTAGGTAGAAATACTTGAAACTATATTGTGTACTAATTATCAATATTACAAAGGAATACTTGAAACCACAATACTGTGAGCAAATTATTTGTATTAGATAGGAATCCTTGAAACGCTTTGTGTGTAATTTATTTGTTTTAAGAATAGTTACTTAAAGTTATAATTGTTTACAAATGCTTATTATCATTAGTCACTTGAAACTCTATAATTGCTTTAAAAAAGTGTCTTCAGTATTAAATAACCCAACAAGAGTTGACATACCATAAAACTAACCAACCTAAATAAACACTTTTGAACATGAACTTTTGGATTTTTTTTCTGATCAAACTAGGAGGACAAATACATCATAGGTAATGTTGTCTATGTAGAAGTCTCTTTCATAATGTGAATATTTGTGATATTAGTTTTTGAAAGTGAAATGCATGTCAGGTATAAATAAGATTTTAACACAAAGTACTTTATGAGCATCAGTAAACATTTTAAAAACTTTATGTAATACAGGTAAGTGCCACTAATATTAATAATGATGTCATACACTTTGTGTCGTAATCTTTGATATATTAGTAAGTTTTAATATGTTAAATATTGAGTCTCTACTTAGAGTATTTATATTGCTAAATGATCATGATAACTTAGAAACAAAATTGTGATTCCTGTAAACATATTATTGCTGTAAATAATATTTGTACAAATAATTGTCTTATTGATTATACATTTCTGTCAAATTTCAGGGAGATTCTGTCTCCTCAAATCTTTTAAAGATACCAATATCTTCTTTTTTTATTTTTTATTTTTATTTTTTTGAACCTGTATTGCTTAAATCTCTTGTAAATAAGTTTAATCTGGCACAAGGCAATGTAAACGATTTTATATAAAGTTGTAGGGACCATTTCCTTTTTGTTTACAAGATTGATGTAACAGAGAAATATAGAAGTTTATTTACTTAGCATGTATAAAAAAGGATGTTTTACTTTGTTGAAATGGTTGTATATTTCCCATAGGTACTGGTCACAAGTGTTTAAGTCACCAGGCAGGCTGTCTCCTCTTGGAAAGATTGTGTAGCTCCAATCTTTATTTACTTTCTGCTTAGATCTGTTTACATATTTTAGTCTATTTTGATCTGTTTGCATTTGTCAAATTGAAATGTTAGATTTACTCCCACCTCAAAAAAAACATCTTAGGGCAAATTGTTTCGAGCGACATTTAAAATTTTTTTTTTAGGTACTGATTGTTAACATTATCATTAATAGATATATCTAATTTAAGATATAAATATTTGTTAATCTTTCAATAAATTTGATAATTTCATGAAATTGTATTAAATAAAAACCCTTAAAAACCTTTTTTGCTTGGTTGTGTGTGAATGATGAGAGATTTTGCTGAAGAAATTTTTTATGTTTCATGCAAGTATTCGTACTGTCTGACACACACAACACCACATGAATCTATGGAACTAGTTTTAAATTAATGAAAGAAAAAAGGTCATAAAGTATAAATGTTTTCATTCTCCTCCCCCACCCCTAAATAATTTTTTTTTAACATTGGGGGACTGAAGGATAAAATTTACTTTCATACATCCATGCATTTAAGACTTTTGGTCATTATGAATAAACTATTTGAGAAATTAAACGACAAAAAAAAAAAAAAAAAAAGAGCAAGCAACAGTTATTTTAAAAAAAAATCTATTCATGTCTTCTGGTCTGTTTTGGATCTCTTCAAATCTCAGCTTTCCAAGGAAGATAGCAATTATCTTCATTTTCACATTCATTTAAAAAATCACTATTCTATACCAATTGAATTTCCTCAAATAGAAGAAATAGTTGTAATAATGATGATTATTATTATTCAGAAAATGAATATTCGTTAATCATTCAAAAAATTTATAGTTCATTGAGATTGCATGAAATTCCCTTTAAAAAAAACAACTTTTTTCTCAATAGTGCGTGAATGATGAGCGATTTTGCTGAAGAAATTTCTTATGTTTCATGCAAGTATTTGTACTATTTGACACACACAACACCATATTAATCTTTATTCAAAATTAGAATTTTAAATGAAAAGAAAAATAATCTTTTAAGTAAAAATGATTTTATTCTTACTCTCTCACTTTCTTTAATAATTATGTATTTATATAAAGTGCTGAATAACATTTACTTTCATATAGCCATGTATCGAAAACTTATGGTTTTCATTAAGAAATTGTTTTAGAAAGTAAAGGACCAAATTTAAAAATAAATAATTGTGCCCTGGTTATATATATATATATATATATATATATATATATATGGGAATGTAGCAAAGAGAAAAGACTGAATTGTAGAAAATAATTGTAAAAGAATAAAGAAAGGGAGCGAGATTATGTATCTTCGTCTATGTAGTTAGAAAAAATGAAGGTTATATTTTTATTTCTATGAAATGATTTCTTTCAGAAAAACTAAATTACATTGTTACATATATTTACTGTATGTTATTTACTTAAATTTTAGTCAGTTTTCTTATTTGTTTAGCCATTTCATTTTTTTTATTGTTTTGTCTTGTTCATTCTGAATATGGCCAAAAAATAAAACAACTGAAATCTGGAGGGTAACGGGGGGGGGACCAAACAGCAATGAAGATGAGGATAGTCGAAAAACATTAATTGAATATAAAGAGCGACTCATCTCAAAGTAGTATTCCCAGCTGATTTTTTTTAGATTCTAGGTTATTATTATTATTATTTAATCACATTAGAAAGAAAGAGTTCTGAAAATAGAATTGAAAACTGTTTGAATTCCTCAAATATTCTCAGTTGTTCAAAAGTTTTGAGAATTAAAAAACCTATTGGAGTGTACAAAAGTGGACATCATTTTCCTCCAAAAATATGTGAAATCACAAGAAATTCAAGAATTTCTTTACTATTTCTTTATTTTGGGAGCAATTTTTTAAAAACTTGATACACTTATGTAAAATTCTCTGTTCTTTCTGATTCTGCATTCAGATTAAAAGTATCTTTATACTGGAAGCCATTATTTAGATATTAAGACATACAGATTTCATCAGTTTAAAAAAAGTTTGCTGCAAGATTACTCAACATATTTTCATTTGCTTACTGCATGTATACACATACATAGTAATTTAAATTAAAAAAAAAAAACCTTAATTTTGAAATCAAAAAGACCTTTTTAAATACATGCTATGCTATATTATATACAAGAAATGGAATATATCTTTTCATTTTTATCATTAAGAGTTTTTGGACTATTGTCTTCATCTTTATTGTTATTTCCACAATGTTTCAGCCGATATGTCCTCCAGCCTTCTTCAGGTGTTTGTCAAACTTGGGAACTTACACAGAACTTTGAACTATGTCCTTTATTGAATCCACAGGGGTTGCCTGTTCTGAATCCGTTAACCATAACCAGGTACAAGGAGGTGCCCGTGGTGTAATGGTTACCGTCCTAGGAAATGGACACGGCGACACGAGTTCAAATCCTGGACGAGACTAATTGCATTTCACATAGCACTAATACCCTTGGGAAAGGTATGAATCCAATTATTCTCCCTCCAGCTATGGGTAAATAGTAGGGCAGACTAGGTTCTTCAGCTTTGGTGAGGCAGCTAGTCTAGGAGAAGGAAAACTCTGAATTCAAACCTGTTAAACTTCGCTTAAAAATTGACCTTGTGTCATATCCTGCCCGAGCGGAGGGGTTGGTAAATATGATAACCAGGTACAAGTGTTAAGAATTCCTGCATTGTTACTCACCTGCAGTCAGGATTGAATCTGCAACCTCCAGATGATTGTCTCCTTAGAAGCCTATAACCATTATGCTATGTGTCCTGCTGGACAGTTTAGAGTGAATTTTGGGACTAATGTTCTTACTTGACTTACAATGTTGGAGGATTAGACGCCTTAAGGAATCAGCACATATGTTGGGCTACAATGACCTGTTGAGTAGACCAAGTATAGAGATGAATACAATATGGGAACCAATAATTAAAAAGGTTAGATAAAAAAAAAATCTGAATATGAGCACAGGTGAAAAAAAAAAAATCATGCATAATAGTAGTCAAGTAAGAACATTAAGTTTATAAGTCCCAAAAATCCACTCTAATTTCTAAACTGTCCAGCAGGGTGCATAGCATAACGGTTACAAGTGTTGATTCCCTAAGCTTCTAAGGTGTCAATCATCTGGAGGTTGCAGGTTTAATCCTGACTGCAGGTGAGTAACAGGAATTCTTAACACTTGTACCTGGTTATGGTTAACAGAATCAGAACAGGTGACCCCTGTGGATTCAATAAAGGACATTACAATAAAGATGAAGACAATAGTCCGAAAACCCTTAATGATAAAAATCATCAAGCTTCGTCTCAGAAATTCAGACGACTAATATCTTTTCATGTTGAACATATATTCAAACTTTTCAAAAGCACACTTGGAATACATTTTCACGATGAAGGAAAAATCACTTACAATAGATATTCAATATTTATGTTAGGTAGAAAAGGAAAAAATACATTCACAAAATGATACTCAGTCATTTATCAAATAAAGAACTTGTGAAAATTGCCTTCAAGTCTGATAACTATCAAATTCTTTTAAAGATTTTTATTGTAAATTCTTGTGCAAAAAATTTCATGTTCCCTAGTAGGCAAGTTTGTTTATTTTTTAAATCCAAATATATTTGGTTCTATAAAGAATACAAAATTACTTTTTATAAAAAGAAATCTTTCAGTTTGTCTTAGTAATAAATGCAATGAAATTTTAAACCATCTTCAGCATTTCTTTCATTGGGAATCAATTTTTTAATGTCAAATATTATTGTTACTACACCTGAACTGTCAAGTATTTTTTTTCTTTTTTATGGTAAAAATGACAAATAGATTAAAATAAACTAGTAGAGTGAATTTGCTTTATTTTACTTTTTTTTTTTCTCATTTATAAAATTCCCCAATGCTATATTTTCAAAAAAATCACATGCTAACGAGATGAGCCAATACATTTTGATACAAATTTCATTTACGTTGCATTAATTTTAAATGGAAGAATTTATAATGAAAAAAAAAGCAAATGAAAAAAGCATATTAATAAATTTTATAAGTTTATTTCTATGCTTTTTTTTATTTGCTATTTTTTCATTATGAATTCTTCCACTTACAATTAATGTAAAAAAGAAAGTAATTTTAGATTATTGTTACATACAAATTCAACACATTCGTTTTTAAAATTTTCAACTTCAGCTACGGCTTTTATATTTTGGTCTATAAAACCAGCATTTTTTAAAGCACAGTATTTGTAAATAATACAAATGAGTCAAAAAATTCTTCAGACAATTCAGTTCACCATTCATTTTAATTACATTATCAGAAAAAGTACTTTTCCAAATTAGACGAATTGAAAAAAACTGGACTTATTTTAAACAGTTTACACATTTTTAAAACTTTACATGAAATTGTTCTTAATATTTATGTAGAGAACAAAAAAGTAACTTCAAACTGACATGAGAAAGAAAGTGTTTGTTTACACTTTTTGGCCAAAATTTTAAGTCTTTTTTTTTTTTTAATTGGAAACTTTGACAAAGCTCTTAGAATTATCCTCGACTACACACAGCCTAGTTAGCTGGGGCTGGAGAATACACAGACTGTATCTCTTCAGAGTGGTGAGACCCACCAACAAATGTCCTGGATATGACACTAAACAATCTGATGGTGAGGTTCTAGTAATGCTGGAGTTTGGGGAATGCAGAGTGCCTCTTTATTGCCATCGCTCCCAGGTCCACTCTGGCCCGGAGTGGTAGCACCTGATAGGGTCCTATCTATGGGTCAAATAGAACTGAAATGTGTACTTATGCTCAACTAAATTATTTGAAGATAGAAATTCTTGAAATTATTTAACTGTGAAGGAAAATAAGGTCAGGCTTGTTGAAAAATGTTATTAGAAAAATGTTCACAAACCATGTGTATTTAATATATAAATCTAAACAGGATTTTTCATTGAACAATTTGCATTGTTTGATATGACATAATACCAAATTAACTTATGAAAAACTGTTTTTGATGTTTGAACTGCATACTTATGTTTACTAAATTGTTTGAGATAGAACTGTTTTTACATTTTACTGAGTGTAAACAAATGCTGTACTTTTGCTTAACTGTACTGTTTGAAATCGAACTGTTTATATGTATAAAAATAGATTTGGCATTAAATAACCTAAAATGGTTGATATGCCATAAACCAAACCAAACCAAACTACTTGCTTATAAAATATATAGCAAAACAAGATTTGGCATTAAATAACCCACACAGGTTAATATGTTATTAAATGAAATAACTTGAATATGGTTATATGTATAAAAATGAATTTGGGATTAAATAACCTAAAATGGTTGATAATGCCATAAAACCAAACCAAATCATGTTAGATAGAAATACTTGAAACCATTTGTCTACAAAAGGATGAACTCAGGCTTGTTTAAAAAAATCTATCTACAAAATGAGTTTACAAATCATATATATTTGATGTAAAAAAAGGATTTGGCATTCAATAACCAACAATGGTTGATATACCATAAAATCCAACCAAACCCAACTATACAGCAGATGCTTCTTTTTAACTTAAAACTTTTAAAGGAACCTCCATCAACTTGGCTTGGTTGTATTTTTGCTTCTACAACTCCAAGAATAAAAAAACAACACCCAGGTTGTAGTTTGATATGTCTTTTTATTGGTTATTCAATTTCAAGAATATTAATAAAAGATTGACCTCTTTGTTTTTGAATAGGAACTCATCTAAAATTAATTCTCTAAAAAAGATCAAAACTTTTCATTTTTTTTTTTTTTTTTTTTTTTTTGCTGTTTTCAGCAAAATACCATTTAGCTTACTGAAAAAATAATTCAATAGATAAAAACACAAAAATTATGTGAAAAAGTTTATTTTATTTTCTTTGTGACCATATAGATATTTTAAAGATTGAACCAGAAGTCAGTGAATAAGTTAATGAATTAAAATGCAAGTTCATCTTTGTTGGTCAAACATAATTAGCTGGGAATGTTATAAAGTCTTTGACAGGAGTTCTGAAGTTAGTTGAAAAACATTCATTGAATATTAACTGCTCATCTCAAAGTTTCAGTCAATGTAAAAATGTAAAGTGAATTTATAGTTTTAGATATTCATAGGAGGAGAATTTGTTTTTCTTGAAAAGAAACTGCCATGGATTAGCAATAGATATCAAATTATTTAAACAATCTTGAAGAAACATGGATTCAAAACATCCTCCAAAATTATGCTGTTTGTCTTGAAAGATTTTTGGATTTTAGGTTTTTGCATTGTTTTAAAAATTTTCTTCATCTTACAACTGATTTGTGTGCATGTGTGTAAATATATAATCTCACGACAAAAACCTTTTGGCTGCAGAAACCTGTTTCCATTGCTATTACTGATTGCTGGAGGACTTAAGTTGAGATGTATTAGATATGAATAAAATGAAGAGAAAGCTCTCTGATCCATGAGTGTGTCTGTGCATGAAAACATCTAATGTATGTAGACAGCTGCCCCGAATTACCAGTGGGACCTAGTGGCTTGTGTATTTGCAATGACTGGTGACTAAGCATGGTGCACAGTAATATTCATGTGCTAGATGGCTGTTGACCCTGCAAGAGGGTTCTTTCACTTTTTGGCTGGTCTTGTTTTTAATCCTGCTGAGTGACTTGGCACCTTCCTCACCAGATAAGGCTTTAGGGGTAGTTGGTGATCATTCAACTAATATATATATATATATATATATATATATATATATATATATTTATATATATTTATATGTGTGTGTGTGTGTGTGTGTGTGTATATATAGGCTCCAAATTTTCTGATAGAGATCTATATATACAATCATCCTGTTGGCAGGGCTTAGAATATGCACCCTTTGCTGGGTGGTAAGAACCCCTCCCCCCATTTCCAATGGGGGTGTCTTGGGTATGACACTAAACTACATCTATTATTATCATTAGTTACTTGGAATCATATAATTGCTTGCAAATTATTGGTATTATATAGGAATACTTAAAACCATATAACTATGTGCAAACAAATGATTACAGACAAAAGTGCTATTTTAAAAAATGCAATGGAACATTGAAAATATAGTTATAATTATAAACATTTAGAAATGAATCAAATTTTGGCATTAAATAACCCATAAGGAGTTGATATGCTGTAGAATAAACAAAATCCAACCTATGTATACTAAAAATTGAATTCTAGTTGTGTGTGTATTTTTACTAGGGGAATATAAATAAAGGAATATAAATGTAAACACTGCATTGTTTAGGATTAGTTTAGAGCAAAACTTTTATTAATCTTGCAAAAAATTTTGTTTTGAAGCTGTTCAAAATGGTGACAAGTCAGAGTGCTTGAGGCTTGAACATAGGTTTGTCATCAGATTTTTGGTTGCTGAAAAGTGCAAACCATTTGCCCTACTTAGAAATATATACAGGGTCATATAAAAATCACTTACTATTAAGAAAAAACAAAACTTTAATTATAATCTAATTTTGAGGGATATAATATTCCATTGTTAGTTCAAAGTAATTTCCAAGATTATTATAAATATTTAAAAAAAAAAATTAATTTCTTTTTATTCAAAAGTTGTCCAGTTTTTAAAATGGTGACTTTTTTGATACCCTATATTTGTTAATAATTCAAGGAAAAAAATATTGCATAAAAAAACCCTTAAAACCTTTTTTTACTTGGTTGTGTGTGAATGATGAGAGATTTTGTAGAAGAAATTCCTTGTTTCATGCAAGTATTTGTACTGTCTGATACACACAACTCTATATAAATCTATCTAAAAATTGAATTAGTTTTAGGTTAAAAAAATGAATAATTACAGAAAATGTTTATACTACCTTCCTTTTTTAAATAGTACAATTTTGTAAAAAATTCACCATTGAAGTAGAGACTGAATATTACTTCAATGTCTAAAAAATTTTCCTTTCCATTAATGGTTTTGGAAAAAAAAGAAAGCTCCAGTTATTTAGTAATATTTTTTTTCAATTTTTTTAAAAAGATAAACCATTTGATTGTCATCTTTTTCTCAGGCCTTCCATGTAAGATGTGGGGAATAATGATCATGTTGACCCAAAACTAGTGTTGTCCTTCCAAGGCCAAAGAGACTAGTCTGTCCTACTATTGCTTCATAGTTGGGCTTGGGAGAAGAGATGGATCAAGGACATTAACTTGCGTGAAATGCAAATTTACCTTGCCAAAACCCTTTTTCTTGATAATTATTATACCTCTTTCATCTCCTCTCTGTGTGTGTGTGTGTGTGTGTGTGTGTGTGTATATAATATGAATGATAAAAGTAAGTGGAAAAGGGGATAAACCAAACACATTTCCTCTTGTTTTGATCATCTTGTCAGATTCACCAAAATTTGACATTTCTCCATATGTATTCTTTTAAAGTGTAGCTGTGTCAGTATTATTGTATGGTTGCACCACTTGGACTTTAATGAAATACCTGGAGAAAAAACTAGATGGGAACTACACAAGAATACTGTGTACTGTTTAGAAAAATCTTGGAAGTGGCACCCCACACAACAGCAACTCTTCCTTTCTTTCTCATAAAGATCCAAGAAGTAAGGATGAACATATAAGCAACATTCTCCTTTAGAATCTTACGCATGGACGTACCCATGTAGCCTGACCAGCAAAAACTTAGATTCATCAGCTCTGTGTGGACACAGGATGCTGACTAGAGGATTTGCCAAGAGCAATAATCAAGAGGGACAGTTTGCAAGAGACTCAAAGGAATCTGCTGGTGGTATGCTTTGATGATGCTCGCTCGCTCGCTCACTCACACACACACACACACAGTATCCCCCAAAATGTTAATGTAATTTGGCCTGTAACTGTTTTCAAAAAGAATACTCCAATTATAATCAACTCAGATAATCTCTGGTAAAATAACATGGTGTTCAACTGTAAAATGTATATTCTGAGGTCCAGTAGTGGCCTTTATTTAAACCTGCATTAATCAATGAGTTGGGAGCAACAATTGAAACAAAAAGCCCCCAAATACCATTTGAAATGATTTGTAAAGTTTGCAGTTCGATATGTTAGTGTTATCAGTTGTGTCTTAATGTTCATCAATTTGAGTGATAATTCACTTATGTTTGCTATTCTGTCTGTCCATTGCTGATGACAGATTGTGCTTAAACCAAAATGATCATCAATTGAAACACTTATGATACCTCAACGTATTCTATATTTTTCTTAACTTGGATTATAAAACTTAAATATATCTTAATAAACACATTTATGATAAAGTGTATGTACAATTTTGGGGGACACTGTATGTGTGTATATATATATATATCATTAGTTTCAGTAACTCACAGTTCTTATAACAGGTTAAAATAATTCTATAGAATTGGCTGTATTTGTATCCATTTTTTTCTTTATATTTTGTAGTTGCTCTGTTGAAATTTTTAAAAGTAACTCATTTTTGTTGTTTTCTGTATTTTACTTCATTTAATCTTCATTAAATATTGTCATAGTTTTGATTTTTTTTTTTTTTCTAGGCCTTTCTGAAAATTGAGATTTGGGGAAAATTGAGATTTGTAAAATTTTTTGCTTGGTTTAATTATGATGACAGAATGTGTGTAAATAACTGATTACTGATTCAACCCATCAAATTTGTGAACTGTTATTCTCTTTCTACAAAAAGAAAGGAGGAAAAAAAATAAAAACATTTCTTTTTAACTAAGATTGAAAGGTCTTACAGATTTTCTATGAAAAGGAAAACTGAGTAAATATCCCCCCCCCAACAAATTGGAAGAAATAAGTCATTTGCAGAGTTAAAATGTCTCCCCACAAGAGGGTGGGTAATTCTACGCTCTTGTAATGAGCAGTTGTCTCCCTTCACTTGTAAAAAATATTGTGTTCCTTTTTTATTGAGAATTGGCCATTTTCTCTCAGGCTATAGTGTAAATGATGAAAAAAGGAAAATACTAAAAGAAAAATTAGAATTTCAGAAGCAGCAGAATTTTAAAAGAAAAAAAAAAGGAAATTTGTTGAATAATTACACTAACAGTGAACAATAACTGATTGTTACATTGCCAATAGGTCTTAAAACTAAGAAAAATGTGTGAAAACTGTGTGTGTCATTTCAACTGCAACCAGTATTTTAATTCTTCAGTATTTTGCCTGAGGGGATTAAACTTTTTTTTTTTTTTTTAAATTTCTTTCTAAGCCTTTCTTTCTCTTTTAATTCACACTTTTAATAGTATCCTGTCTTTCTAAAATAAATAAAAAAGATGCCACAAACACAATTTTGTTGCTGTGTAGAAACAGCTAGTAACCAAAGTAATTTTGAACGACTCATATATTTTGATCTAAAAGAGTATGCACTTAAATGTTTTGCATTATAATGTGCAATTTTAGAATTGGCAAAAATGTGTGAAAATGTTGAAAAATGAATAAAAGACAAAAGCTATTCTTTCAATGTTTCTTCCCACCCCTTTTAAATTCCATTTATTGAAATTACACATTTGAATATAATGTTATTTCTTGTTGATATTTTCGAAAATGTAAAAATTCCTTAGTTTTATATTATTGTGTTTTGAACCAACACGATAAAAATAAGTCCGCCTTTCTTTCTCTCTTAATTTTATAGAATTTTAAAAGATGTTCAGAAGATTTTCGTTATTATTCTCTATTTCTTTCAACATTGGAAATGGTTTTGTCTTGGTGTATATGTGATCAAAATAATTTATGATGATTGTCACTTCATAGGGTCAGTCTGCAATTACATGCCAATAATCTTTTATTTTTTATTTTTATGACTGAATCATTTAAGTTGATAATATATTTGACAATGATACTTTTTCCTGCTGGTAATTTGTCAGGCAACTAGCGTTTAGGAATTAAATATACTTAGGAGATTGTATCATTGGCGATAATCAGTGGTTATTGCGAATAAACTGTGGATGGGAATTTACTTCATTAAAATTAGAAATATGGAAAATTGGTATTTGTACCAAGTTTGTTTCTTTTTTAGAATCTTTTTTGTTCAATTTAATTTTATTGGTTTATAATTTTCAGTCGTCTTTTCCTCCTTATCCTTCTTACCTACACGGAAGAGTTAAAGACAGTAATTGAAATATATAAATTATTGAACTTTCTTACAATGATTAACCTTTTAAGAATGGCTTCAATATGACATGTTGGGGTGTGTACATATATATAGATGTGTGTGTGTGTGTATGTACATGTATTTATATATTTAATGGTATATGTACGTGTTAATGTATAGTTTATGCATGTAGTGTTAGTGTGTGTGTATCTTTCTCCTATATATATATATATATATATATATATATACAGAGAGAGGGAGAGAGACTTAGATGTGATCCTTTTCGTACTTTGAGTAAATGTGATATATATATATATATATATATACATACATACATACATACACACTCTTGAATACACAAATTTAAGATTGATGATTCCTAAGTTTGTAGAGTTTTGAGTTTACAAACACTAATGTTTCAATTAACGTCAGAAATCATTTAAAAACTTTATCTAGTTTATGAATTGACCCAAGTTTTGTCAAACTAATTCAATGATAAATTATCGTGACAAAAGCCACTACAAAAAAACTTTAAAAAAAAACAAACAATTGAAAAGCAAAAACTGCTGTTAAATTGTTTTTTTTTTTTTTTTTAAGGGTTGGGTGGAGACATTCATTAAAGAAATTGCCTCCCTATCATTGATGACTGAAAATTGATAGTTGCCAAGGTTGAAGTATCTAACCCAAATGAAAAATATTTCCCTTTTTTGTTAATTTGTTTTTCTTTTCACTTAACTCTAAAATGTTATAAAAAGTTTCATAAAAAAATATTCCTTTTTCTAGTCAACCATTTAAAATGTTAAAATTTCTAACTCTGTCATTGTTGATATAAGAATTTCAGCAAACTGGTTCAATTACAAGAAGTTTTATTTATCATACCTCTGGTTTTGACCAGTAGATCTAAAACTTATTTTGTCATAGGACCCTTGAATGATTTTTCAAAAATTGCAGAACTGTATTCTTTTCTTGTCATAGGACCCTTGAATGATTTTTCAAAAATTGCAGAACTGTATTCTTTTTTTTTTTTTTTTTTTGATTATCTCTGACATTTTAAGAAAGTATTAAATAAAGCAAAAATTATTTTAGAAAAATTAATTCATATAAAAAAAACATCTAATAAGTGAAAAAGTAATTCTATTTTTATTTATTATAAATTTGTAATTGTAAAAAAATTTATTAAAAGCAGATTGATGCAACATTTTATTTTGGGGTGGAAATGTTTTCAAAAATAGTAACTTGAAAAAAAAATTTTTTTATAAGATATTTTGAATTAATTTTTTTTAAAGAGTCTTTTAAAACCTCCAATTTTTTTCACCTGACTTTGGTAAATGCTAATTTAGGCAGTTGTTTTTATTGATATATTAAAAAAATTTGTTACATCTGGAGGTTTTAAGGTTTTGTCTTTTTTTTCTTTTCATTTTCCCAGTTTATTAGTTCAATGGTGTATCAACTCCTCCTCTTCTTCCACAGTTGGATGTCAGAATTCAATTGAATCATAAAACTGGGCATTAAGGTTTTTTTTAATCAAATATGAAAGCAGTTGAGACTGGCCAGAGGTTTATCTTCTATTCAGAAAACATCTCATCTTACTTGACTCCATCTTGTTGTGAGGAATATAAACAAAATTGAAATTCTATTGCTGGTTTTTAAACAATGGCTTTGCTCAGTCCACTGCAAGCAGAACTGGGGCTTTCTCCTAGATTTTTAAAGACATAGGGAGTAATGGGCCTTTCTCTGCCATGTGCTTAGTGGGAAAGGAGCTGAATTCAGAGTTATCATTGTTCTAAACTGGTTGCCAACATAAGCTAGAAAGTTTAGATGGAAGAATTTTATCATTTCTGCTTTGATTAGCAATTTTTATTTGTATGTTTGACTGAAGATACAACTATCTGGAAAATTTAAACTGTTTCTTGCAAGTACCTGATCTGATATGCATGCAAGTCTTTGTTTGCTTCTGTATAAATGAAAATATTTATGGATACTGGGATCTTTAATGCTCAGAATGAAAATTGTTTATTAGAAGAGAAGGATCCACTATCTGATAGTACTAATTTGTTGTTATTTGTAATAATCTAAGAAAAATCTAAGGTGTTAATTTCTAGTTTGTAATCTATAGTATGTTCAATTTTGTTTAATTTTTCCATAATTTTTGTAAAGTCATTATTTAATGGATATATGGATAAATGATATATTATTTATATATCATTTATGTAATGGAAATAACTAGAATTTTGTAGTATTACAAATTTAAGGGTTCCATATTGAAGAAATAAAAAAAAAGACATGCAAGAACATCCGCTAAGAGGTAAACCCATGATTAAGCCAAATTTTTGTTAATAAAAAAAATATCATTTTCTATTCTTCTCACACTCTTATTGATCTCAATCTGAATGTTCAAGTCCCTAAGGTAGTCTGACATTTAACTTTGTCCTGGCAACTCCTGCAATGACATTATTGCTAGATCGTGTTGCCTCTTATACGTCTGTGTTGAGCTACAGGAAACCTGCTGCATGGGCAACAGCTGGTCCTCCATATTAGATCTACTGTCTCATGAGACAGATGAATGTCCTAGAAATTATTATTTATAAAACAAAAAGCGTGAGTTTTGATGGCTTTGTATTTCATATTTATTTATTCTAGACTTTATTCTGAACCCTTCCTTGTTTTATAAGCATTTGCTGGTGTAGTAAGTCAATCCTCATTGGGTTGGACTAAAAAAAAAAAAAAGCATAAATTTTGTTTTCCTTGCTCCCTGGTTTCTAGTTATCTCAATTCTGATTTGTTTATTGGCTTACAAGACTTATAATGTAGGATATACAAAGTGTTAAATTTTGTTGATAAATAAATTTGGTGTGTTTTATTTTTATTTTAGTTTATTCTTAATGTGATAAAGTTAAAATTGTTTTTGCATTTTGGTATATAAAAAAAAGTAGTGTGAGAAATTGTCAAACCTGTAAAATTAGGGACAATTATTTCAGAGCAACTTGTCTGTTAGAAAAGTTTGTATTTTTTAATTAAAAAAAAAAAAAGAAGAAATTATTGAAATGTAACTGTCAAATTAATGAGACAGTTATGGGATTTGAATTTACACATATTTCAACATTTGTTGCAATTAGAAATTTTACATTTAAAGATTTTTCAACAATTGTTAGTCTTAGAAAGAAACCTGTCAGAATATGCAGCAAGGTTTAAAAAAAATCCTAAAATTAATTGCAGTTTGATAAGGAAGAGGAATTGACATTTTATTCTTGAGGGAGAAAGATGCGCAGTTACCTCCCTTGACACGCTATCGTATTTCTTTAAAAAAAATTGAGATTTAATTTTAAACTTTATTTATTCAGTAAAATATATAAGATTAAATAGCATAAAAATTAAGATTTTATTTCAAGTTTTTAATGATATAAATGTTATTTTATTTTTTAGAATATAAACTCGACAGTAAATGAAAAAAAAATCTTGACAATCTGTGTTTAAATTTAGACTTGTCTATATTGAAGTGTATCAAATTTGTATGGTTTGTAAAACTAATTATTTAAAAATTTTATCCTATACAATCAAAACTTGTTGGCATTGCCTCAGGTGAAAGAATAAAATAAGTTTGGAATTAAATAAAACAAATTGAGTAACTTAGATTATTATTCTTATGAACAAGGTTTAAAAATAATTTTGGTAATTTAGACTTGTTAAATTTTCAAAATATGTTAATTCAAAAATTCTGAACAGTTGCTTATTTTTCATTTTAAGGGAAAGTTTCAATTTTTAAAAAACCCAGATGGTTATCACTATATGAATTTGAATAAATAATTCAATTATAAAAACTATTAACAAACTTTTCTAATATACTTGTGTAGATAAACTGTAATCTGTATCCTTAATATTTTTTTGTAAGTGTATTTAAAAAGATTCTATCAAATACTTATATATTACAAAATGTAAAATTAGATAATAAATAACTGGATAAAAACTCCTGACTTAGTCTCACGGTGTCAAACTTCTGGTGAGCTAGTATTCAACATACTATCTCATTTAAAGATTGTCTAAGTGAACTCATTTGTAAGACTTTATCCTGTTTTATTAGATATTCTGGCCCAGTTGGCTGGGGCTGTAGAATACATCAGCTACATCTCAGGATATGACATTAAACAATCTGAAGGTGAATAAAGAATCTGGAGTACCCTTTCATTGTCATTGCTCTCAGGTCTACTCTGACCTGGAGTGATAGCACCTGATACGGTCCTATCTCTGGGTCAAAAGGAACTGTTTGAGATTTAAACAGGGTGCAAACAAATGCCCAATACTAAACTGAATGGTTTAAAATAGAACTGTTTGATAATTTAACTTTTTGTAAACAGATGATTGATATTTAATTGAATTGTTACTTATACATAGCAATACTTGGAATCATTTAACTGTGTGCTAACGAATGAGTAATGTTGAATAGAATTATTAGTGTTGAAATAGCAATACTTGAAACTCTTTAACTGTATGCCCAAATTGAATTATTGCTGTTAGATAGCAATACTTGGAAATATTTGACTGTGCAAATGAATGAACCGAGTTGAATTGAATAATTAGCGTTCAATAGCAATAAATGTAACTACTTCACTGTGTGCAAACAAATGATTAATATTGAATAGAATTATTAGTGTGAGATAGCAATAATTGAAACTATTTAACTGTGTAGAAACAATAGCAATTCTAGTGTGCAAATAAATTAGTTCTAACTCATTTAAAAATGAAACTTATCTCTTACATCTCATGTATATCTCTTTCAATATGTGTAAACAAATGACTGATTTTAAATCATTACTGTTACATAGTAATACTTGAAATCATTTAACTGTGTGCAAAAAATGAGCTCAGGTTCTCTTAAAAGTGATATCAAGAAAATGTGTTCGTAAATCATATTTGATATATATGTATGAAGAGGATTTGGCATTTAATAATTTACAATGGTTGATATGCCATAAAACCAAACTATTATATATATATATATATGTGTGTGTGTGTGTGTGTATATATATATATATACTCTCTATTTTGTGTGTGTATCCTATTTTGTTTGTGTATATATATATTTCTCATTTGCTCCTGTCATCTCAGCAAGCATCTGTCGCTTCGTGAACTATTTTGATATCCAAGTCCAGATGATGGTTACTGAAACCGAAATGTTAACGTTGACTTTACATCATAATATATTCACCTATTTGGATTATGTTTTTTCTGCTACCTTCATACTGTCGGATTTTAATCCATATTTACTTTCATATATATATATATATATATATATATATATATCCTATTTTATGTGAGTGTGTATATATTTTATATGTAAATCCTAGTTTATACTTTAAAAACATTGTGTGTGTGTGTATTATATATATATATATATATATATATATATATATATATATATATATATATATATATATATATATGCTGTTGCAAAAATAAATAGCTGTGCAACTAACAAAGCTTTCATTATAGTGTGTGTGTGTGTATATATATATATATATATATATCCTATTTTATACTTGAAAAATATTGTGCGTGTATGTACAATGATCATTAAATAAGTTTCCAGACTTTTTTGTATGGGCACTTTCATTGATAGTACACACATGAAACTCTAGTCCCCTTCGAAGTAATCTCCTCCGGCTGCAATGCACTTGTTATACCGTTCCAACAACTTCTGGAAGGCCCCATGGAAGTCCTCTTGTGTGAGCGTGTCAATGACCTTCGTCACAACCTCTTTCATCTCCTCAATTGTCTCATAACGACAGCCTCTGAGCTTAGGGAATAACCAAAAGTCACAGGGAGCAAGGTCTGGACTATTGGGAGGCTGAGGAACTGTCTTGATGCCTATCTTGGTAAAATAGTCTGTGACAAGGATGGAGTTGTAGACTGGTGCATTGTCCTGGTGGAAATGCCACTGACCCTATTTGAAGAGTGCTGGCCTCTTCCCTAGGAATCTCTTCCTGAACTACCTTAAAACCTCAACATAGTAACCCTAACCCTTTGGCCAATCAACTGTGGTGTATTGACTTCCTTACTCCTCCCATACCTCTCATCATCCCTCACACACTCCCTGCCTTCCTTGAATCTCTAATGCCACTCAAAAACTGATGCTTGATTCATGCAAGATGCTCCAAAAGCAGTCTGAAGCATTCCATATGTTTCTGTGGCATTTTTTCTAAGTTTAAAACAGAATTTTATTGCATATCATTCTTCTAAAGTGTCATCACGTCCAGCTTGCATTTTTGAAATTCCCTAGCTGTGACAGTCAGGCTTTAGCAGGGTGTATTTCAATTCCTGCTGTAGCTGTTCATTTGAAACTGAAATTATAAAAATTGGTCAATCATCTCATAAGATGTATAGCAATAACATACTGAATTTTCAAGAGACTACGACAATTCTAAATGCCTGTACAAAAAAGTCTGGAAACTTATTGAATGCACCACTATTGCTCTGCATGTCGCCATGAAGATAATTATCCACAATAACGATAAAAGAAGAGATGGCTGATAGCTTAGTTTATCCATTTAATTTATTGTTTATTTTGTTGTGTTTTTTCATAGTTGTACATTTACAACATAATTGCATATTATTTTTTATTCTAATTAAAACTGTAATTTCAATGTGTTGAACTTATATGTTTCTTTTTCTCTCTTTCATTTTTGATGAAATACTACATCAGTATTAGAATTGTAATTAAGAATTGCTTTTTTTTTCTTAATTCCACGAAATGTAAAAATATATCAAATTTCTACAATATCAATATATTGTTGAAATTTGATATATTTTTATGCAGTTAAAGATGGTGGAATACTGTGACAGTTTATAAATATCAACACTTATTAACAATCCTCAAGATTTTTTTATCGTTTAAATTCTAAAATTTGTTTTCTTATACATTTAATTTTAAAGTAGAAATAAAATGTCTGGTCATTTAGTTTATCAGTTTGAGTTATTAAATTTTTGTTGTATAAGTAAATATTCTATGATATCATTTTTTATATTCTAGTGAAACTGGTTTAGCTATTAAATAATTGTCTATGATGTTAATTTTTGGTTGGTTGGTTTTGTTTTATGACATCTCAATCCTTATTGGAGTATTTTGTGCTGTGATCTGTCTTTTTTTTTTTTTTTTTTGCTTCAACTAACAATTCCTATTTAATGATAATTTGTTTACAAGCAGAGTTTTATGTATTATCTAATGACAAATAATTTTTAAATAGGTCTATTTGTCTCATAGATGGGACCCCATCTCCAAGTTTAGGTGGATCTGGTTGTGATGGCAATGAAGAGGTAACTTAACCCTGCTCAGATTCCCAGAACTGGAGACTCAGCATGGGATAGAGTTTAATGTCATACCCAAGACACCCAATAATTTTATTTACGTATGCTAATTAAGCCAGGTTATTTTTTTATGAATTCAGCTAGTAAATAATGTTTATAATTTTTAGAAATGATTTGGACAATTAAATCTTTGTATATTTGTCAGTGTGAATTCAACATTTTGGCTGATTCATTCTGTAGGACCTTGAAAGGTGAATGAGGAAAAATCCCATTTTGAAGAATGATTAAAAGTCAAAGCATTGAATACAGCATGCTGTATAGAAGGGCTTCTCAAAGTGTTCAGTGTAGACTGTTGATGGTGAATAAAGTCACAAGGGATTAATTAACAAGTTTGCAATTATAAATCTATTTAGATATGAAACAAAAATCACTGTATCATGTTGACTAGTTACCATATATTGTGCACCTAGTGGAATGCCTAATCATATGTAATAGTCACTAGTAATGTTTTAATCACATACAACCCATTTAAAACAAAGGTCATTTAAATGAATGAATGGTTTGAAGTGGAAAAAGCAAATTTTGACACTTTTCTTAAAGAATTTATTGAAATGTCTTTAAAGTGATATCTATATGCATTTAAAGAAATTGGATATATTTGGATGAATGAAAAAACTTGCAAAATATTCCAAACTTTGTTAACTTTTCCAAATTTGTTTATCTGGTTTTAGTCACATGCATATTATTTACTAAGAAAGCAGAGAAACACTTAGAACAAAATTTTTCGCAGTTATGACTTACAAACCCGCCATCTAATCTTCATGATCTCTTCAGTACTCACCAAATTCATCCTTTCCATTGAAAAACAATTCTAGAATTGAAGGTGCATTTGCGTTAATATTTAAATACTAGTAAATTAGTTATATTTTTGTCATTTGATATTCCATTAATTCATTTGAGGGTGGGGAATGAAAATTAAAATAGGTTATAAGAGGAGCATCAAGTAAAAAGTCTGAGCAGCTCTGATGTATACAGAAAGGGGTTCAATCATACTAAACCGTATATAGAAGAAATGTTATTTCTGAGATTTTTCTTTCTTTTTTTTTTTTTTCAATTTTGATTTTTTTTTTCATCTTTTTAATTTTTGTGATTTTTTTCCCGAGCCAATCATTGTTTTTGGATATTCAACATCATTTGAAAGACAAAAGTTATTTTATAGCTTTTTGCCAACTTTCAATGAAGATGAAAGATTTATTCTTCTGTTCAGTCCTGTGACAAAGAAGAATTGTACATAAAATGTGTTAGATATTTTTTTAAAGTCTCTAACATTAGAGTTTTAATTTTTGTCTCATGTTAAAAATGGATATGCTAAAATTTGCGAAAAATCAAATTTAAAAGCAACTAGAAATTTTAGCATGTCCAAAAAAATGTCGGAAATTTGTACTTTTACTGAGTTGCCTCCCCTGTACCACTAAATGAAGTAATTTCTTTGACAATTCTTTCGTTTTTCCAAAAAGATTTTGACTGATATTCTCATGTACAAGTCGATTTTAACTATAATTAAAGGTTATCCTAGGCTTAAGTGACCAGCAATCACATGGATGTTTAGCCTGAATTTGTGGCATATATCAAAATAATCATTGCTTCAACAGAACAATAATTTCTAGATAAATATACTTGCAATTTCCTATTGTTCCTGATAGCATTATTTAGGTAGTGCTTGGCATTTCTACCAAAGATCATTGTGTAGTAACTGTACCTGTCTCATACTTATTTTTAGAAAATTATAAGATATTAAAATAAACATGGAATTTTTGAAAAAATAAAATTAATAATTCTAATCATTTTCCCATGCAAATCAGAATTTCAAAATTTGGATCAACAACAACAACAACAACAAAAACTGTTACTAATCTCTTAGTTCTCATTACTCATTGGTGTGACCAAGTTACTAATATGTCATAAAAAGCTTTGTATATGTGCATGGGCTTGTTTCTTTGAAAAACAAACCTGTTGGTAATTTATAAGTCATCTTTACTTGGTTGAAAATCAACAGAAGTTGTAATCAGGATTCTATTCCAGTTGGGACAACATTGGGAAAGTTAAAAAAAGCAAAACATCTGGGAGGTGTTTGTTTATTGGCTAGAGGTGGTCATGTAGTATCTTAAAACTTTTTGTTTGTTTTAAAAAGTTAATTGAATTTGAGACTCAGAAGAAAAACTGTTGACTAATTTAAGTCTTAAGTGAAACAACGAACCTTTCTTTCATCAACTAAAAAATAAGCCAAAAAACACACTGAGTTTCCTTTTTTGTGAGAATTTTTTTTATAGAAATGTAATAGTGAAATAAGTGTTTTGGTGAAAAATATTTTGTTCCTTTCATCACAAGATCAAGTGTTAACCACCGCCCCATCTTCCATTCTTCTTTGGGACTTTTATATCTTCCTGGCCCACTATGTAACAATATATATATACGAATTGCAACACACTGAAACATGTGTTTCAATTAATTCAATATTAAACGTATAGTCAATATAGTAGTAAATGATAACATATATGGAGCTATAGATAAAAAGTGAAATCAGACCACATGTAAATACTGTACTAATTTCAGAGTCAATTTGTCCTTTAGGATGTTGCAATTTTATTTTTGTCAATCACGTTGCGTTTTATTTAAAAAGAGATTATAAATATTCCACTTACTCTTTTTATACTCTTACCTCTTGAACTCTATCATAGGTTTTCTTATCTTTTTAAAAGATGCGTGTATATATATATATATATATATATATATAATACACACCCACTAAAACTAATTTAAATCTCACCATTTTGCTTTTATGTTAGTAGTTGGAGACCTTAGTCGAAGGTGACCCGAAGGCTCCCTTTTTGATAGCTACTACACCAAGGTATTGGGGAGGTCGCTACTCCTTTCCACTTTACTCTAGATCCATTCCTTATAATGCTGGGTGTTAAGCAAGGAGGTATCAAGTACCATTTTTCGAGTCTTTGGTATGACTCGACCTGAGATTGAACCCAGGTCTCCTGGGCCATTGGCGAATACTCTAACCATTATTTCTTTGAAATAAAAACTATTATCAGATGAAACGTTTTCGTCAAAACTTTCATCTGATGCTTGTTTTTTTATTTTAAAGAAAGCACATGAAACTATTAGTCATAGAATAAATCTAAAAAAGTGATATTTAAATTATTTTTTGTTTTTATACTGCTTTGAGCACTTTGATTTATTCAACATTTTAAATATATATAATCTGCTTGAAGTGATAATTATTGGTTGCTTAGATTCTAGATATTTTCTTTACTATTCCCGTTTAATTTTTTACACACACACACACACACACACACACATATATATATATATATATATATATATATATATATATATATATATATATAAGGTACATTATGAATTCTTTTCCTTAAACAAAAGGTTAAATTTTTTTTATAAAAATTTATTGCACTCTTTAAGTAGAGCAGAGGCTTATAATCTATTTTCATTTTGATATTGATGAATCATTTTATGGAATGGACTTGTTGAGCCAAGTTCAACTCCTCAACAAGGGCTGTTAGCATTTCACATAGCGTTAATATTCTCGGGAAAGGTATGAAACAACTATTTTTCTTCCTGCTATAGGTAAATAGTAGGGTTGACTTGATATGGCAACTGCTCTTGGAGACTGAAAACATCGAATTCAATCAAACTAGCTGTACTCGGTTTTAAAATTAACCTCATGTCAATTCCTGTTTGTTGTGGAGAGGTTGGGTAAATACATACCCTACAAATTCTAAAAATTCACTTAGATATTTTTTGTTCTAGAGCATCACCAACATAACTTTGTATCTTCATGCATTTTCTTTTTTATTTAGAATTGGATTTTATTTTAGTGGAGGGGACATGTTCATCGTTGATTTTTGTTTTCTTCATGATTTATTAATTTATAGAAAAACTAAAAAATCACTAAGTTGAATTATGTTTAGAAAATAATTTCAAACAAGATTTTTATTTATCTTTAGTTATCAATTATTTAATTTTGTTTATTTTTTGTAAAAATAGATTCAAATTTAAAACGTTCATTATTAAATGGGAAATCTTATCGTTGAACAATGAATATAAACGATAAAATTTCCCAAAGAAATTATTAGTAATATGTCTACATATTTAAAAATAGGTTTGTTGATTGTAAAGTTTCAATACTGAATTTTCAATATTTTAAATATGAAGAGATATTGAATACACGTCTTCATTTTAATTTCAACTTGATCTTCTTGGATGGTAGAATATTTAGACGTTTGTATCAATCTGAAGAAGAAAAAAGAAAAAATGAAGCCTGGCTGTTCGATACTTTTTGATTAAAATGGTTTTGGTAAAACACAGGATTGTTTAAGTGCAGTATCATAAAACCTTACTTTCAAGAAAACCCCTAAACTGATTTTCTTTCTTATTTTATCCCATTTCATTCCAATCTGAATTCATATTATTAGCCCAATCGGTTGGGGTTGTAGAATAGGTTGATTGCATCTGTGAAGAGGAGTAAGACCCCTTCCTCAACCAGTGTCCTGGATATGACATTAAACCATCTAATGGGAATGTGGAGTACCCCTTCATTGCCATTATTCTCAGATCCACACTGACCTGGAGTGGTAGTACTTGTTGGGGACACATCTATGAGTCAAATAGAACGGCTTAATTCTTTATTATTCTTGAAACTAATATTAAACTGAATTAGTATTAGCAATACTTAAAAGCATTCAAACAAGTGAGTTCTGACTCATTTAAAAAACGTTACCTTGAAATTATTAACTTGAAAATCATATGCATAAACAAGATTTAGCATTAAATAACCTACAAAAGTTGATATGCCATTTAACCAAATAAACCTATCCTGTAATCGTTGTGTGTGTGTATGTATGTATATATATATATATATATATAGTAAAATTTTCATTATGTTTGTATACAAGTTGTGTTTAAAAAGTATCAAATATCTTTGAAATTTTAAAATCTAAACTGTGAATGAAAATGTATGTTCAGCTGAGCAACTTATACAATAAAGTGATAATTTCTGGATGAGTCTCTACTTGTTCTCTGTACATTTTGATCAGCAGTTGTTGGTGAAACACAAGAATATGCAAGTGAAACATTTTCCGCTTGATTTTTTTTTTCTTTGGCTTGAGTTAACTGAAAATTCTTGCAGTAAAATATGATGGCGCAGATTCACAGCATTAGAAAAGAAGAATTGGGACCAATAGAAACTTCAATGGAATTGGGACCATTTTGAATAAAATTAACATTTGTTATTCATTTCCATGTCGGTAAATACGTTTTCAGTCACATTTTGAACACCCCTGGTATTTTTAAGAAAAACATTTCATTCAATGTTCATTTCTTAATAGATACAGTTTCATTCTCGAAACTTTAAAAACACAAGTTATATGATGTCAGATGAAATTGTGTCAGTTCCACATACTTGGCTAAGCAGTTTCTATTCAATCACAGATTTAAAAAATAATTATTAAAAAAAGATTTAAAAGGAATAATAAAATCACTAATTAATTTACAGTCTTTTTTCTCTGTTCTCTTTCTCACGCAAATTAACTAACCTCGTTAAAAAAAATCGCTACCTTTTTCAAGTTATATAGTAAGCAACTCAGAAACTTGTTCGAGGCAGGAAAAAATGGTTGTTATGGTGACACATTTTTTTGTCGAACCTGGACAAAAAGCAGACACAGAAGCTGACGATTGTGTAATCTGCATGAGACTTTAAGTAGCGGACTTAATTTGAATATTTTGGGTTTCAGACCTGTTCTGCCATAGCATCAAGCACTTTTTTTATAAAAATTTGTTTTATCTTTATATATATATATATATATATATATATATATATACACACCGTGCACACGCTTAACAAATATCTTCCAATCTTGATGCTAGGTGTTAACATAGCACAGAACATAAAATGGTCAGTTGATGACACTTGGATGTCAAAAAATAATTTTCATTCAATGAATGGATGTGCCACATTACCAATTAATCATCAAGTTTTGTGGCATATTAACTCTCTTAAAAAATAACTTTTCTTCTGACGATGATTTAAGATTCTAACTAGTTGAGAACAATGAAGAAATGAATAACTACAAGGAAGTATTTTTATTTGTCTTACCAATTTTTTCATTTCCTTCTCTCTCCATCACTCTTTATATATATATATATAGAGAGAGAGAGAGAGAAAGAGAAAAGGAGGTGGGTATGTTTTAGTTTTGTGGAACAGTGTGGCTTGCGAGTGAATACACCAATATAAGAATGACATATATTTGTTGGTATGTCAATAAGTTCACAACCTTTTTGTCAGTACATATACTAAAATATTTTACATGAATAGTTTTCAAAATTAATGAATAATACCTAATAATATCCGTTTTGATTTTTATAGTTTTCCACTATGAATGATGAAATCATGCTTTCTTTGGTTTAGAAGGAAGCATGATTTATAAGTTTTTAGGGGGTGTACTTATTTATGGACGATATTGATGTGTGTGTGAATTTTAGTGATGAATAATCATAAGTATTATGGGACAGAGGTTTAACTAGTTGGTTATTTTCTATTCCACCTTTGTATTTACACAACTGATGCGTATCTGTGTATGATGTGTGTGTGTGTGTGTGTGTTTGATTTTATTATTACACTTCTGGAACAAATTATTTGTGTGTGTTTTAATATGTACTTTCTTTTCAAAAAGAAAAGGAAAATTCATTGTATATTCCTCATTCCATCCGCCCCGGGGGTGGAAGTGGGTAGGGCCAATGTTTCCTTCTTAGTGTTTATATTAAAATTTTTATCTCTTAATCGGGGAGAAAGAAACTGATTTCACTAATCAAAGTAAAATAAAAAAAAAATATTTGCTTCAAGTTATGTTTTGTCCGTTACTATTGTGTTGAAATTTAATCAGCTATCTTGCACTTAGCATTTTATTAGACAAATAAATTGAAGAAAAAAGTGCCTGCGTATATATATATATATATATATATATATATAGGTAATAGCTGCTTCCCCTCACCAACTCTGTGTGTTGGGTGTCATGTCGATTGTGGGGGTGAGGGGTTATTTAATTGTCCTGCTTGTTGGCGGGAAAGCAATGAACGCCATTGATGCACAACTACATCTTCAAGGTAAAATTCTTTTGTGATTCTTTCTTGTTCTCCTACCCCTGACGAGAAGCTGAGTGCCGATTTGTGCAACCCCATCGCCGCACTAAGGGCTTTTAATTTTTTTTAACCCTACAACTCTGTTTTCAATCGCCAAAAAACAAAACAGTGCATTTTTACTGTCTCTTTTAAAAATACTAGAGAGAGAGAGAGAGAGAGAGAGAGAGAGAGAGAGAGAGAGAGTGAGAGAGAGATTATATATATATAGGGGTGAGACCCTTCCTGACCCTTCATTTTTATATTGTTGTAAATATACTTTTTTTTCTGTTCTTGGAATCTGTGAGACTTCTTGCCTCTCAAGACGTTAATTTTTTTCTAATTGTGTTATATATGTGTATATATATATATATATATAAATATATGTAAGGAAAAAATATTGCCCTTAGGTAAACATCATTTTTGCAGTAAACATTTATATTTAAATTTTTCGTTTTTAATGTATTGGATAGATTTTTTAAAATCTATTTTTTATTTAAATTACCAATTTATCATGGAATGTTTTAAGGTGATTGAATAAGCATTTTGATGTCATCTCTCCAATTGCTTTTCTTGATTTTGTCTATTTAATTTTAATTTTTTTTAAAAATGTTCTTTCTGGAAGGAAGAAAGCTTATTCAAATGTATCTTTATTTTTTTGTCTTCTCTTAAAAATGTACTGTAAACAAACTTTTCCTTCAGCATCACTGTTTTAAAAAAAAGTACCAAGTATTTGAATTCTTTCTCACTTTGGAAAAGTCAGTGTTTGGCTGTTTATGATTTGTCGAGCAGAGCTGATGAAAAAAAAAAAAAAAATATAGTGACGCTAAGAACTTTTTGAAGCCATTGCATCTGGTCTTGGTTGTACACGTTAGAAGATCTGTCGGTGCTTATCCAGAATGGCCCACTTATGAAAATTTGTTATTTCTGCGCAAATCAACAAAGAATTGTATAGAAGTATTAGTACTTACATTCACCATCCAGAGAAGAATAAATTTGTTCATTTTTTTTTTTTTCACTGTGTAGTTAAGGTGCAAAATTTACTAATCAGTCATCGGCTTTAACTCAACATTTTGGTGGTTAGGAGAAAGAGAGACTAAAGAAATGACCGAATTGTTGCTAATTGAAGACGTAGTTTTGAGATTCAGCTGTTTCGTAAAAAAGTGAAGGAAATGACTGAAACTTATTCTTATTTGGATAGTGAATTTAAGTATTACAATAAAATATATAGCGCCTAATGAACGCGTTTAAGCAAGAAACTGACAGTTGCCAAGTATTGTCGACTTTGTCCACGCTTACCTAATAATAATATATATATATATATATATATATATATATATATATTCTGTCTTATATTGAGCACGCAATATATATCGAGTCATGACCGATTTCTACAAGGTTTAATTTTTTTATTTTGGATCTATTCTGTATTAGTCCCAACTCATCGACATGCTTAAACCTTAATTTTGATTATTAAGTTGTATTTATCTTAAAATTTCAATTTAAAAAAATGTTTCTAGGTGGTCGAGGTGGCCGTGGAGGACGTGGTGGCGGTGGATTCCGTGGTGGTCGTGGCGGTGGTGGATTCCGTGGTGGTCGCGGAGGCGGTGGTCGCGGAGGCGGTGGATTTCGTGGTGGTCGTGGCGGCGGAGGAGGTTTTCGAGGAGGTCGTGGTGGTGGTTTCCGTGGCGGAAGATAATTTGGGACCAAACTTCTATTTTGTAAATATGCATTAGAAAATAAAATTTTTAAATTGTAAAATTTTTGTTGTTTTATTGGTTTTATTTATTTTAAAAATGTGTTGAGGTTAACCTACTCTGGCACAAGGTAACACTAAATGAGTTTTTAATGAGAATTATACTCACTAGGATGGGCTACAAAATGTTTATGCGGTTTAATGTGTATGCATACACATGTTTATATTCTAGACGACTTTCACGATG
Organism: Sepioteuthis lessoniana; assembly: GCA_963585895.1. NCBI lineage: Eukaryota > Metazoa > Mollusca > Cephalopoda > Myopsida > Loliginidae > Sepioteuthis > Sepioteuthis lessoniana. The sequence continues at coordinate 33,584,847 of OY757939.1, forward strand.
ATATTGATGCTTCTATTTAGGAAGAAGAATTCTAATTAGTATTTTATAGTTATCTCCGTAATATATATTAAAATATATATTCAAAGTATGAATATATTGAGGATTTACATTTTACATTGTCTCTATGAAGTCATCATTCAGTTTCAAGTTGAACTGGAAGTTGCTTTATTCTTTAAGATATAGCGTTTTACCTGTATTGTTCTAGCAAAATCTCGCTTTGATGAGAATTTTACTGACATGAGGTGTGATAATGTAATAAAAGTGAAGATTTACGTTTAAAAAATTTTAATGACGGACGGTTGAACAAAATATAATCAAGGGATGATGTCTAGATATCATTTGACAATTTATGAAGCCAGTCTCAATATGTTTTTAACGCATTTTTTGGGTGTGAAACACAGGATTGTACACTTATCAGACGTAGTTCCTAAACTGAAAATTCATCTGTTGTTTTTTTTTTACAGATTAGTTTGTTTGAAAGCAAACTTAACTCTAAAAGTTAATTTGTAGATTTGTTTTCCAATAAAATGAATAATACGAAAAATTCTAATTGAAAATGACCGGAACTAAAAGATCTAGTTTTTAAATAAAATACATACTTTCTTCTAGAAAAATGTTTAAAAAAACTATAATAAAGTCAACGTTAATATAAACAAATATCACATCTGTATGGCTTGTTTCCTAAATTAAAATTTTACCTCAACGTAAAGACTTGGAAGACATTACAATACACGTGACTGCGTAACTTCACGCTATATTAAAGTGTTTAGAGGTGTTTCGAACAATAGAAAACTCGTTGGAATAGATATCTAATGCTAAGAGTACTATTTTAGTAAACATTTAGTTTTCAGATATATATAAAACAGATCTTGTATATAGATAGATGTAATTTTGTCTTGACTAGTTGAAGCAGTATGACCGTCTGAAAATATCGCATGTTAAAAGAGTGAAAGGTTAATCAAAAAGAAACCATTGACTTTCTACCTGAGTCGCTTACGGCATCTTTTGCATTCGTTGGCGCCTCCCCTACCAATAAAAAAAACCAACGTATTTTCATATTTTCATAATGAAGAAATTGATTAGAATCTTGTATGGAAATAGTGAATTCCCCGAAGCAATAACAGAAAATTTCTACGCGCAAGATAACACTTGAAGATTATCTTTGGTGACACTAATGGAAAAAATACACTACCACAACATTCATTCGATGATAAGCTGCTCAAAAAAGGAAAACTGTAACCATGATAGGTTTGAAGACCCCCTACTCTCATAGAGTTCAGAAATGGGGGTGTATTTTATTCTTGGATCTTTATGGACAGATTTTTTGATGTCACAGTTGGTAACTTAAATAGTTTTTGAAGATTTGGTTCGTGACAGAATATTTCAAAAAGTTTTTCAACTTGATGTCATTTATTATATTTTGCTAACTTTGGCTTAAGACTAGAAGTATGAGGTACTGATGGTTTATTTGTTTAAGGGAATATCAATACTCTATCTCTCTCTCATATATATATATTTAATAGCATGGACGCTTATCTGCGACCACTGGGTTTATGCCGTCTTTATACGACAATTATCAGGCCTGGTCATTGTATAAAACGGCATTTATTTATTAGTATATTATATAATAGCTCTAACGCAAATACTGAGCACACTCAATATACCTCATTTTGGTCTGCCACAAACCCACCAAGTGAGATATATTGTTGTAATATATATATATATACTATTTGCTGTTTTTTTCGTCATATGAATAAGCTATAGTTAGGCATCAGTCATAAATTCTTAAATATTTTTTTGTTAAAAATCAAGATTTTTTAAACCATTTTTTTTTTTGGATGTTTACTTTTTTTTGTCTGAGAAGATTAAAATAACTATTTCCCGTAGATTAACTTGTCGACTCTAAAAACTTAAAAAGGAATTAGTTCATAAATAATTTTTGTTTTCTTAAAGAAAGAGACGGTCACCATAAGAGTTATTCCGTTCCTCAGTCTCGATATACAAATCATGATTTCATTTATTTGTTCAATTGAATAAGTTTTATTGCTTATTTAATACCGAAATCTGATTCATTTCTAAATGTTTGAATGCAATTATAATTATAGTTTCAAGGTTCCATTGCATTTAAAAAAAAATCACACTTTAAAAATTTTTTTTTTTATTTATAATCATTTTTTACTCAGTTATACAAAGTTGATTTTAAACGGTATATCAACTCGTCTAGGGTTATTTTATGCCTAGTGGTTGAGAAATGGCGTTTATTCTACGTCTATATTTACATTTTTTTCGTGTTGTTTTTTAAGATATTTTTTGTACACAGGTATATGATATCAAGTATTCCTATCTAATACAAATAATTTACACAATTGTATGGTTTTGAGTATTATTATTTAATATTAATAATTTTCAAATATCTATTTGACTCATTGATGGGGTCCCAACAGGTACTACCACTCTGGGTCAGAGTGAATCTGGAAGTAATGACAATGAAGAGGGTGCCTCTCAATCAAATGCAGTTTTGTGTTCTACTAAGGATACTACTTTTTTGTTGGTGGGGGCTCTTATCCCCTCTGCAGAGATTGTTGGCGTTTTCTAGTCCCCTTATCCCCCCCCCCAGTTGCCGACAGTATTTCCTATTTAATACTTATAATTTATGAACAGTATCTATTCCTATTTAATTAACTCATTTCTTTGTACAGTTATATGGGTTTAAGGGGATAAAATCAGCATGTTTTGATTGTGTTTTCAATCGATAAGAATTTTAGATCAAGGTTTTAAGGAGTGGTGTTCAGTTGATAATACAACCGCTATAAATTAAAGTAAAATTGGAGACCGTAGTCAAGGGCAACCCGAAGCTTCCCTTTTCAATAGCTACGACACCGAGGTGTTGGGGAGGGCGTTACTCCAATCCCTCGTTTGCTCTACATTACCCTTGATCCGTGCCTTATAATGCTGAGTGTTAAGCAAGGCGGCATCAAGTACCATTTTTGGAGTCTTTGGTATGACTCGACCTGGGATTGAAACCCGGGCAATTGGCTCAGGTTTCTCATCTTCCTAACATTTATAATTTTATATAATCCTTTATTTGCTCCGTAACGTGGTTTCATGTATTCTTTTCCAATACTAATAATTTTTAAATGTATTTGACCCATATATAATGCTCTAATAGGCACTACCTTTTCATGTTAAAGTGGAGCGGGGAGTAATGGCAATGAAGGGATACTAGACACTCCGCAAAGCTTAAGAACTGGAGCCTCACCACCCAATACAGTTTAGTCTCATACTCAAGAACCCCTCCTTTTTTAGGTGGTATCTACAAGGGATACTGTCAACAAAAGGTAACTTAAGATTTGATGAAATACCACAAATATAGGACACCCAGCGCGGATATATCTTTCTACATGTATTTATCCTCCACCGCGGGCAAGATGCGACATGGTCAGTTTTTAAGCGAAGTACAGCTTTTCCTTCTTTTAGACCAGTTGCCGTATAAAAATTAGAGATCCTAGTCTGCTAATTTACCCCCGGGAGGAAAAAAGTGAATTCATGCCTTCCACAAGGACATTAGCGCAAAGTGAAAGGGAGACAGTCTTGTCAAGAATTAGATCTCTGATTGTCGAATCCATTTTCTACAACCATAATCGTTATGCTACAAATGCTTTCAACACTTTGTACTAATTGATCTGCAAGACTAGCTTGTTAATAATTACACAACTGAAGTTTCAGTTGTATGTTTCTTGTCTTCATTTATAGTCTTTCTGTAGTTTTTACTTAAGATTCAATTTAGTTAAAAAAAAAAAAGTTTTGACTGTGCTTTCAATTGATAAGAATTTTAGATTAAGGGTTTTAAGGAGTAGTGTTCAGTTGATAATACAACCGCTATATAATAAATCCTGACTTTCCGTCCATCTTATAAAAGCGAGACTAAAATTAATCTGTACGGAACGACCTACTTGGGCAGCAACCCAGACGTACATATAGCCAGGCGAGTTGAATTCCGGCAAAAAAAATCCCCATTTCCACATCTCTGTTACCCATAAAATGTTGTTATCTGTTATTTAATAGCCTTACAGCATTTAACATTTTCTTTTATTTTCCAGCCACGAGCCTAAAGTGTGTGTGTGTGTGTAGGGGGGCACTCAGGATGGCGTGGGGTGGGGGTAGGGTTTTGAGGCTTGCAATTCTCCGTTCAGTATACAGTCAGTAATTCCAGTAGGAGTGTAAATTTCGTGCATATTCAATGGCTGAGTTGGTAATATTGTTTTCCTATTGATTGATTGATTGATTTTAACAGCATATCAACTCGTCTCGGTTTATTTTATCCTTAGAGGTTAGGGAATCGCGCTCATTGTACATTCATATTTACATTTTTTGAACACGTCTATAGGCACTACCACTATTTGTCAGAGTGGAGCTGGGAGTAATGGTAATGAAGAGAAATACTCTATACTGCCCAGATCTCTAGAACTGGAGCCCCATCATCAAATGCAGTCATCCATCGCCCCCCTTTTTGCCGGGGGGATATTACCCCTCTGGTGGGGATACAGTCAGGATGTTCTAAACCCCGTCAACGGTGAGTCTCTTTTTTTGATGGGGTCTTACTCATCTGCTGGGGATAAAATCAGCATTTAGATAGGGCTATTTATTTATTTATTGACATTTGTTTTGAAATACAAAATATTCTAATACTGGATACAAAAATTTCAGAAGCAAATCAAAGCAAATTAAAATTGAATTTACTTAAATTCAAAACAACATTTACACTTTTTGTCTCTTAAAATAACTGCGATTTATTTTTGAATATAAAATAAAAAACAGTAAATATGAAATAAAAAAGATGCAAATAAATATAAACGCTAATATTATTCTTGTTTTGATTTTGATTAGAATTTTTCTTTATTGATTTTTCTTTAATTGATTGGCCTGTTTTTTTTGCGTTTTTTTTGTTGTTGTTTGTTTTTTCAAATTTCTTTATTTTGTAATAACATAAAAAATGTCAGTGAATATGAAAACAATATCACCAGGTAGAACGTTCGTAAACCACATTCTACCTCGAACTACCGAATGCATATTTTGAAATATATTTTAAACTTAGCAGTTAACAGAGACTCGAAGATAAATTCGAGGCTACTAAATGCGATATAAGGTGCAGGGGCCTGAAAATTCCTTATTTAATTGAAATCGTGTACATATTTCTTCATCTTCTTCTTCACTGGTCTCATAACCTGGTTTTGCCCGTGTGGGCCGCAATTCATGTAGCGTCTCTTGGTCAAGAATAGCTTGGTGGAACCCATCCCTCTTTAGGTTTACAACTGGGCTGAATTCAGGATTTTCTTTCTCCTAGACTGGTTACCATATCAAAGTTAAAGAGCTCAGTCTGCCTGACTGCACACAGCACAAGGGGAGAATAATTAGATTCATATCTTTCCCAAGAATATTAGCGCTATGGAAAATGGAAATAGTCTCGTTTAGGATTCGAACTCAAGTAGCTTATTCCCCTTCCTATAGCGATAACCGATACACCCACAGCGTCTTTTGATTTCCCTTTTTTAAAAAATCTTTTTTAATCGTGTCCATTCTAATTATGAATCATTATTTAAGAAAAAAATTAACGTGTAATAGGGTCGTTTGCTGGTAGATACCCGGGTGCTTTGGGTCAAACATACGACCTCAGATGTGCGGGTGTGATCCGCTTATCAGTTTGATCGTGACAATAAAGCGTGGGATGATGAGATTGGTAATATCACCAAAGATAACGGTGAGCTACATGCAAGAAAGCTTAAATCCTTGTTAAGAGAACAGTCACCAGGAAGACAGTGAAGAAGCGATCTTGTGTTCAGTACCTGCTAAAAAATATAACTGAGATCACATCTCAAGATATCCTATTCGAGGTTGAGCCTTAAAAGAACGAACAAGCATGCCATCACTAAGTCATACAACTTTCCCGAACCTCGTAAGAGAAATAAACTTTTAATCCGTACAAAGACTTCATTCCAACTGGGACTATCGACTGCATGTTCCGAAATAAATATCAAATTTGGCAGCTCGCAGAAATCCGGGGATAAAATAGGTGCTGTATGCGATGAGAGAGGCAAGGACACAAAAATTAATTTATGATTTAATCATAATTGTGTATATTTTGTATTATCATTTTGAAAAAAATATCTTCCCAATTGTAATTTTATGTCCTGAATATTAATCTCAACTCTATGAAATTAAATTTCTAGCTTGAAAACCCCAATTCTGTATAAAAATACAAGCTCTAGCCATTTAAAATATCGTAAATTATAAGTTAATTGAAAATATGCAGGTTCCGGCAGAATGATATACCAGATTAAAACTGCCACCACACATCGCTAGTAGCAATGAGTGGGTCAGAAGTATATATTTGAGGAGTAGCAGACATCTCAATTTTGTTGTAAAGGCATCTATAGAATTGCTAAGATCATTTTTTCCTGAGTGCCTCATCTCACATGGTGAGATGATGTGGCCGGTTCAATCAGCAAATCTATCCCATTGGGATTTATTTCTCTCGGTATACTTGAAGGCTCAACTCTTTAAATGTAAGCTCATCGACAACTGAAATATTTTATTCGTCGTGAAATGGCACTAAATATCAGAGGTGATGACATAGTGAGCACTAGAGAACTTCAAGGTGAAGGTGAAAGACTCTACAGCTTGTAAGAGCAACCATTTAGATGGAGTAATCTTTAAAACAAAGTGATGTTGATAACAAAATAAAACGGCAAATGCAGTTTTTTCTTAGAGTAAAATCAAATTTTTAATTAGATCTATGTTGCCATTTTAAATCTACGTTACGAACCTGTTGGATAATTTTGCCATACCCTGTATTATGGAAAAAAAAAGACACATAAATGTGAGAAATATATCTAGGAATGTCACATATTAGGTATCTTTAAAATATTTGCCCGAAAAACATTCGAAATTTTGGCTTGTGACTATGAAATTAGAAGATTTGAAGATATTGTTGTTATGCGAAGTAAAACATTATTAATAATAGTAGCTCTCTTCTCGTATCAAGTATAATGTATGAGTACTTGGTGTATATTGATTTCACTTTCAGTTGATGAGATATTGCTGTCGAGGTATATGCATTTGTCTACAAATTTTAGAGACCTGCCACTTCTTCACTTTCGATTTCCTACTATCCTTCAGGGTGTCCCCATGGCTTAGTGGTTAACTGGACTGTGACATCATAAGTAAGCGAGTTCGAACTCCAGTAACATTATTGCGTTCTCTTTCGGAGAATGTGTGAACTCCCTTATCTCCATCCCCAGCTATGGGTTATATAGTACCACAACTGTCCTTCGATTAGGATGGATATGACATTAAATTAGCCACGAAGATTGATATGCCATTAAACATAGAAACCAAAGCAAACCTTACAATCCTTCACAAGACCTAGCCTGAAGGAAGGTAGTGATTATATGCTTTCCATGTATTTATGTTTTTTGCTGTCTCTTTTGGATTATATTTTTCACTCACATTGATACTACTTTCTTAAGGAGATGAGCAGTTCTGCAAAGTGCAATTTCTTGTATTTTATATTGGTTGGGGCTGTCAGATATTTTGTCAACGTGTTGATCTGTCCCTTTCTTGATCATACCCTGGGCTTCCACTTTTACTGGTGGTAGTTTTAAGGTGCCACATTTATCCTTTTATTTTTTGCGAGTTTTTCTCACCAGCGTTTGCTGATGGGTTTTCATTGGAGTCTGAGTAACAGCAAGTCTCCTCAGGTCTCTAGGATTCTTCTCAGTATTCTGGCCGGTCTCAGCAATGTTCTCGATTTGTCCTCCGATTTCTATCTCTTACACTCCCCTTTTTAAGCCTTTGTGGACCGTTCCAAGTGCACCAGCAGCAATTGGTATCACCGTCACCTCATGTTCCCCAACTTTCTTAGTTCTCTGGCAAGGTCCAAGTATTTATCTCTCTGCTTTCTTTGATTTTAACTCTGTGGTCCGCTGGGATGGCAAAGTCCACTATACGACAAGTTCTCTTTTTTTTTTGTTAATTATCATTTGGTCTTGTCTTCTAGCCGAGATTAGGTAATCTCTTTTTTATTTCAAATTCCCAAGGAACTTTGTGCATCGTCATCAACTTTCTTGTCCTCGGGTCCATTGGTTTGTGCATGTTCTATTTTTTAAAGAATGGTCTCGAGTATCGTACAAAGAGGGTCACCCAGGTATTTATTCCTTTGCTGAGATTTCTGCTGCTGAGCTTGGTTTCGAGGAGTTTTCTCGTTCGTCTAAGGTACTCTTATTTTTTCTTTCATTTCCGCTTGTTTGATGGTGTCCGCTTCTAATATTCCCAAGTACTAGTAATTTTCCTTTTCTCCAAGCGTTCTGATTCTTCTCTCTTGACCTGGCAGTTCTGTTCCTTCCCTTGTCTTTTTTCCTCTTTTCATTATGAGCATGGAACATTTTTTCTGTGCCAATTTCCATTCCGATATCCTTACTGTATATTATCATTCTTTGCATTAGAATTTTTTCATTTTTTTGTAAACAGCTTGATGTCGTATATGTACATAAATTATTATTATTATTATTATTATTATTATTCTACACCTTGTGAGTTTTCCTATCAGCGTTAACAAGAGGCTGAGTAACAACAAGTTTTCTCTGGTTTCTAGAACTCTTCTCAGTATTTTAGCCGATCTCACCAATACTATAGTTTGGATGTTCTGTGTATACACCTTCCCCAGCCGTGTATCTTAGATCGATCACTGATATGTCGATGCATCAATCAGGACTCTTTTCTGATTGACTGGTGTTCAAACTGGCTTGGTCTTCTCTTATTCGATGCCCAAAGCTACCCCACTCTGACAAAACTCTGGTTCTTACTGTTTCTCTCCGCCCCAGTGAGTTGCTGCCGATGATAATCTAGCCGTTGGTTTGCCGGTACAAAGGTTATATGGATTATCGTTCTGATCGTCTTATCATCTTTGTTCCTGTCCCATTGGTCGTTGTGTTTACAACACTAATGATAAGATCAATGATGATGTACCGTGGTAAACTTGTCTGATGTTGTTGAAAAATAAGAATCTCAACTCGCAAATAAACTTTAAAATGCAGGTTTATTTACAATAGCAGATATATAATCTTTTTCAAATATACAATATTGAAGCGGGTGTATAAGAAGTAGTGTTGCTGGATATGAAATGTTGGTAAGTTGAAGTGGGTCGGGTGGATGGTGGGTGAGGACCGTTGTTGCCAAAAACAACAACTATGGATTCGAAACGCACCCTTCACAATCTGGAGATGATCTATTTTTTGGGCAAACAAGCTCTTGCTTAAATAAAAAATTTGCCGACAAAATTTCATTTGATTACTCAATATTCCATTATATCTCCCTCGCCCTTTCATTTTTCTTCCATCTTGACACTCACAAGTGAAAGGTCAACAATGGGCTTTGATAACCTCCAAAAGTTATAACTGCCTCGTTCTTATTTTTGAGTATTTAACTCTTAATCACACACCGCTTCCAACAACGCATCAATCTACAATTGTTTACAGGAAACGACACAATCATATGTATTTTTTAACTTCAGAGAATCAAACTACGTGTTTTGCTAAATCTGTCAAACCAAACAGTATTAAAAGAAAAAAGGCACCAAATGGCTTTGTTTAAAAATCACAATTCTAAACTTCAACTTTAGATATGACGAAATTTTCTGTTTATGCTTTCAATCATTCCTACGCACCAGATTTAACCTGAATTTCCAAGGACGAATGCACTCATTCACCCCCGCCAAGTATCATATGACTCTTAATTACTAAATTTGACGGTATATCAGCCTACCGACCACACATATTTAGAACAGATTTTTTTTTCTTAGTAACAAATTTTCAATGAAGTATTAATCCTCCCGATGTACTTCGTTATAAACCACCCTCAACAAAAAGAACAATAATTATGGAATAAATATTTTTCTCCCAAATCCATTTCTTCTCATTGGATTTTAGTGTTTGACTATCTGAAGTTTTACAATTCATGTCAATGGTTATTTTAGTAAATAAGTTCATTAAAAAAAGATTTTAATGTTATTTTTCATGCACATACAAAAAGTTCTTTAACAGTTCATTTTTCAGCTTTGCTTCGTATACGTATTCGTTTCTGCATTCCACATTATGGATGGCCAATTTCTATTCACATATTTCTTCACATATGCACCTTCCGCAATGGGTGAATACCGGCCACACTGGTGGGTTCTTGTTTGATTACCCGGTTGATCAAGTCTGGGTGCGTCATTAAAAACCACGGAAGTGTCCTTCACACACCCCATTCATCCCCGCTTAATGAACCTTCTTCTCCATTAAGCGCTTTAATCGAATATTTCCCATATCGATTTTATCTGCATCTTTCCGAGCCTCTCGTAATATGTTATGTATATTTCTTATTCTACTTTTCCCATACACTAGAAAAGCTTTTATCATCATCACGACCAAGATGATTAATGTAGGATATAACCAATCAAATACTTTTTCTCATTTCCCTTTCTCTTGTCCATTACTACTCTTAACCGTTCGTAATTCTTCCACTAGATTACTCCTATCGATCTTCCCGGTCCGTTTCAACAGAGGTGGAATTTCGTGTGCTTCTATTTTTGGAAATTCCTTAGTTATAGGGGTCCATAATTTCGACCAATTCATACGCGGTATTCTGGTTAGGGCTAGAAAATTATCTCTAATCTCAAACTTCTCTTTAAGCCCATAGAAAGGTAAGATCTCTATAGTTGGGCCAAACGCTGCACAACCCATAGGGAGATCTACAATCTTCATAGGTGGCTGAATAAGCACTCCACCCTGTAAATATGAATGGATCACGTTAGAACACTGTTGTGTTCTAACGTACTGCATTCATCCTCCGATATCCAACTCTTTCACTCCCCTTTCCAAGCCTTTGGGTACCGTTCCACGTGCGCCAGTGACAATTGGTATGATCATCACCCTCATGTTCCACGACTTTCTTAGTTCTTTGGCAAGGTCTAAGTACTTCTCTCTAATTATTATTATTATTATTTATAGAGAGTTTTTCACACCAGTGTTAGCTGATGGTCTTTCACTGGAGTCTGAGTGGTTGTAAGTCTCAAGTGTCTTTTACTCTTCTCAGTATTCTGGCCGATTATCACAATGCTGTAGTTTCGATAGTCTCAGCTCGTCCTCTGATTTTCATCTCTTCCAGTCCTTTTACCAAACCTTTGGAGATCGTTCCGAGCACATCAATTACAAATAGTATCACCGTCAGCTTCATGTCACATCGTTTTTTTGTCCTCTGGGAAGGTCCAAGTACTTGTCTGTATTTTCAGTTTTTTCGCTTCTTATTCTGTGGTCTGTCGGGGTTTTTTGTCAACTATCATCATATCTTGTCATCTGGCCGGGATTAGCTGATCTGCTTGTGTCTCAAAATCCAAGAGAATTGTGTGTGTCTCATTTGCCTGGACAGATTCTGGTTTGTACATATACCATTATTATTATTATTATTTAATACTTTCCAGATTGAATTTATTTTTAAAATTTACTAAATTTAAGTAAACTCAAATTCAAATTAGAAACAAATTTATACAGTGTATACCCCAATTCTGTAGAGTAGTTGCTAAGATGCTGGACTAACATTGTAATAAGCGAGTTCGAACTCCACTGGAGCTACTGCGTTTATTTTCGGACTGATACCACCGAGAAAGGCATGAACTACCTTATTCCTCTGGTTATGCCCTTCTACAAGAATGGCTTTGGCATTAAAAAACCCATGAAGGTTGATATATCATTAGACAAAAAATAATTCAAAAAATGAAATAAAAAATAAAAAACAAAAATGAAACCAATCAACCGTCAGTAAAGTGTATTAGATTCAAGTGTAAATAAACGCACGTATTTTGTTGGTCAGATCAAATTGGTTTGTCTGGAAGAGGTTTAGAAGGACTGAACAAATTTCAAATGACGCCGGGTTTCCTGGACTGATTCATTGGCGTATACCTATTCTACGGTCAATTAGATTAAGATTGAGTCGTAAACAAACGTACGTATATACCTGATCAGATGTGACTGAAAAGTTCAACATTTGATTAACAAAAAGATACTTGCAAATTTAACTTAATGGTTAGAGCTAGTGATTCGGGTTGAAGAGGCTCAAATTTCCGTTCATGATGTCAGATAGATAAGGCTTTCTTCAAATTTATTTTCAGAAATCGCTAAGACATTTAAAACTAGATATAAGATAAGGCATTTACCTGATTTATAATAACGAGTTATTAGAGCTACAGATATTTTGTAAAAGAGACTTTTTAAAACAAAGTTTAGATGTTATTGAAAAATAAAAGAGTGAAAGTTTCAAGACATGTCAGACATGGTCATCCGGGCATTTTAAAGAGTTATTTAAAAAACGAAAAAGTTAATAGTACCTTCAGGGAAAATACCTAAAAGTGGTCCAACTAATTCGATTTAAAGGCGTTTATCATCTGGAAGAAGTTCTTGTTACCATCTTCAAGAGGCTGGGGAAGTTGAAGATTTCGAAAAGAATCAAATCTTATTGGATTTTTGAATAAAACGCAATTTAAAAGTTAATAAAATAAATTGCGTTTTCTACTGTTTCTTAGAGGTTGAGGATTTTAGAGAGTTTTCAAAAGTTAAATTCGTTCGCACGACAATTTAGGGAAATTTGGATGCCGAAGAAAAAATTTTATTTGCTTTAAATTAGAAACAAACTTTTTTGAGATGTTTTCTTTTTTTTCGGTTCGAACGTTTATTCAGGAAGAATAGATTGCTTAGAGCCGAGATAGATAAGATTGGGATAAACGAAAATGAAATACAAATGAATAGAGACAAGTGAATAGATATTTATGAATAAAATTAGATATGAACATAGAGAGAGAGAGAGAGAGAGAGAGAGAGAGAGAGAGAGAGAGAGAGAGAGAGAGTTATAAACAGACCAAGATAGATAAATAAATAGATTGATAGATAGATATGAACAGACTAAGAAAGATCGATAGATATGAAAAGAGGGAAATAGATATGAATAGACTATGAGAGACAGGTAGACAGACAGATAGGTAGATAGACATGAATAGAGTTAGATTATGATAGATAGATAGATGAGAAAATGTCAATTGATGGTTAAGTAAATATAAACAGTTTAAGGTACATACTTCTCTGTCATTCTATTTGTCTAAGCTTGTCTCTGTTCATATCTATCTATCTATCTATCTATCTATCTATCACAATCTATTCATATTTATGTTTCTATTTATGTTTATCTGTTTCGTCTGCCCCTCTAACTCTCTATATCTATCATGTCTATATATCTATTTCTCTTTATCTATCTATCTATCTATCTATCTATGTTCAAATCTAAACAAATAAGCAAATAGTAAATGTAGACACAGTTACACATGCATACAAAAATTGATCAAAATTCAATAGCAGATTCTATAAACTGCACGCATGCGTGTGCACGTAAAAGTTGAACTCTCTCTCTGCCCGAGAGAGAGAGAGAGAGAGATAGAGAGAGAATATGAAAAGCTCAAAATTTACGTGATATTTGCTTTTTTTCGGGTTCCTAAAATGATTTTTCATTTTTAAAAATTGTCCCTACGACATGTCATGGCCGTGACTGAAGACATGACAATTCTCACATGAATGCGCGCATGAATGAATTTAGAAATGTATTAAAGACTTGTTCTTATTTTTCATTTTCTTCAACATTCCCATCCGGGTGCGTCGCTAAAATGGTAGGGGTTGTCGAATAGTGTGTGGGTCGGATCAGCTATGAACATTTACCTACCTATATAGCTTACACAATGGTCGCCATATTGGAGCTCTCTATTGTCAAGAGGTCCATAAATCAACATGTACAGAAAAAAAATCTTTTCAATCGATATGGTTATTTTTTCTTATTTTATTTATTTTTTTAAAGAAAAATTGGTGAATGATTCTCTGTGAGAGTGTGGGGTCATAGGGATGAACATTTTCAGGATTTTTGACAATGAATAAAAAAAGAAGAAAAAAACCGTTTAAATCTTTATTTTCTCTTTAGCTCGTTGAAATGTAAATGAAGAAAAAACGTCATTTTAGTAATTACAGGCATTCAGAAGGAGTTAGCGTCTGTGAAAAAGCTTCTGCTTCCCCCTCTAAATCTATAACCCTTCTGCACTTACTAACAAAATGCTGTCTTCTTATGTGCAGTAAACACGTGAATAACATTTTAATTCGGCAACATTTTGCATTTTGTAATGGAGTTAATCTAAGGTGAAGTTACTTGCTTGGAAATTGGAAGAATGATGAAATCATTTTTATTGTTACAATTGGATTCCTTGTGGGTATCGGAGCGTTAGAAAAACCGCAAAAAATAATAGGGAATATAGATTGTTCACAAGAAATAGATAAGAAATTATAATATGAAGGAAAACGAAGATACAGTATTGTTTATCAATAAATACACTCTTACCAATCGTTTTAGATAAATGATAAATAAATAGAGCCATATATGCATACAGACAGACATGTAATGATGAAACAAATAGATAGATAGATATGAACAGACTAAGGTAGATGAATAGATGGATAAATGTGAACAGACACAGATAGATAGATAGATAGATATAATCAGACAGAGATGGATGAATAAAGAAATGACCGAATTTGATATGACCAGACTAAGATAAAATTGATGAGGAAGTGACTGAATATATATATATATATATATATATATATATATATATATAGAGAGAGAGAGAGTGTGTGTGTGTGTGTTAGAGATAGATAGATAGATAGAGATCATATCATTAATGAATAAGCACACCTATAACATTTTTTGCTAAAATGTTAATTCTCTTCGAGACTAAATATATCAGGAATTTTATAATTCATAGCGGAAAATTTTACAACAAAACGGATCTTATTAGGTATCATTTATTGTCAAACTGCTTCGCATTGAAATTATGCTGCTAAAAATAGATTTACTTGAATATATATAAGGAAGTGTACTTATTTTGCAACTGATACATATTTGAATTTTTATCAAAAAATTGATTGGCGTGTACTTATTTATGAGCCTTGCTATAAAAGAAATGAATATATTTTTTAAATTGAGTTCATTTTATGAAAACAAAAAAAAATTATTCAGTAAAATGTTGCCCTGTCAGCATGGTTTAGAATACGATGTCTGTATCCTCTGCAGATAAGTATGCCCCACTGCCCCTCAAAAAATGCGGTGCCCTAGGTTTGACACTAAACAGCCTCTGATTGTGAAGCTATAGATCTCGAGATCTTGGAAATGTGGATCACTCCTTCGTTGTCACAAGTCTCGAAGTGTATCAGTTGAGGTCTTATCTTTGGGTCAAAGAGATCTCTTAAGATTTGTTTTCGATAGGATGTAAAAAATACCCCAGAACAAAAAAGTCTTTAGAAACAACAACACAAAAAGTAAATATTCACATGCAATGCATTCGATTTTCTCACCTCTAAGCATGAAATAAACCTAGACGGGTCCACATGCCATTAAAAATTAATAAAAAAGAAAAACAAAAAGCAGCATTTTTAAAACATGTTTGTTTGAATAATACAGGTACTTTTGTTCATTTTATTATCCGTTCTTTTATCCGTTCAAATATTCGTTTGATATCTGGATGGCAGGAATTAAAAAATAAGGCGACATTCATTAAAATGAATTGAAAAATAAGACAATATTTATCAAAATGAATTTAAAAATAAAGTCACATTCATCAAAATGAATTAAAAAAATAAGGCGATATTTTTCCCAACTACTTTTGACTCCTGCTCGGAGCATCTTTAGGAGGACGAACACAATGATGAGTCGTGTGGATTTGTTCAAAGAGTATGAGGAAGAAAAAGGGGGAGGAGAATTTACTGAAGAAGAATGGGTAAGAGGAAGAATTGTCGGGAAAAACGTTAAAAGCATTTCAGAATGCGGCTGTTATATTCGAAATTGATCTTGTTTAAGGAAGGTTGGCTAATCTTTATACACAGAGCTTCAAGAATTTGGAGTTTTTGTTGTTTTTTTTCCTTTTATGGAGGTGTTTTCAGTTAGAATTTTTCTGTGTTTGGAGGAAGGACACGAATGTGTTTGGAGGTCTTGAGAGTTGGAATTAGTGTCGGATAAGGGGAGTGTTAAGTGACACGACAGAATTGTTAGAGTCAGGTCTATGTAGGTACTTACTTTACAGGGAAGTATTCTCCCTGCGGACATTTAGATTCGTATACTTAATACTACGTATTCTACTATATATATATAAATATATATATATATTAGATGCCAGAGAAGAAAAAAAAATCGCAAAGAGCTTAGTCCAGAAATTTAACTTGGACGTCGTGTTTATTTTCTGTGACGGTCGCATTCATAG
This sequence comes from Sepioteuthis lessoniana, assembly GCA_963585895.1. Taxonomy (NCBI): domain Eukaryota; kingdom Metazoa; phylum Mollusca; class Cephalopoda; order Myopsida; family Loliginidae; genus Sepioteuthis; species Sepioteuthis lessoniana. Next base: position 33,601,222 of record OY757939.1, read on the forward strand.
AACTAACCCCCACTCTCTCCCTCTCTCGAAAAAAGATCAACAAATCGTATCGCTGAAAAAAGACTTAATAAATGTACATATATTTATGACTGAATTCTTTTTTAAAACAATAAAAAATATGAATTAACTGAAGCTCTAAGACAACGAAACGAAAAGAAACTTCCCGCAATGATTAAATGAAGGGTTCAGTTGGTTGGTTGGTTTTGTAGCATATCTTTTATGTCAAAGTCAGTTTGACAATTATGGTCTTTAATTATATATTTTCAAAAATTTATCTTCTCAATTACTCGTAATATCAGTATTTTAAGACCATTGAATTAATAAAGTTGACAATCATTTTAAAACAGGTAAACACTTTATATTCAATTGCAATATCAATATTTTAAGAGTTAAAATATTCATAAAATTGATAATTATTTTAAATACTATCTATAACGGATTTATTTGACCCAAAATTAGGAGCTGAATTGGTACGATCACTCTGAGACTAACGGAAAGGGAAGTCTGATTCCATAGTCGTTGAGCTCCAGAACTGAAACCTCACGATAGAATGCAATATGATGTTATACCCTGGACTAATTTTTGTGGTGATGGTGGTGGTGCAGTCGCGTTTTCTAGACCCTACTGAACATTTAGATTTAGAAACATACCCATTGGAATTTATGCTTTTTATAGATAATGGGTCTTTATACATGAAAAAAGATTTACGATCAGGTTCGATCATGACAGAAAATGGTAAATTAACTAATAACCTTGAATACATAATCAAATTTGTCTACCGTTGGTGTTTTTATTGACTGAATATTTTGTATTTTTACAAGCGCAAAACTGACCGTTGTAGATTTTAAATAGTGAAAGGCTTGAACCAGAAATTAAATTGCAAGGCTGCACTATTTGACGGAGGAATAATGTCAACCGAGGGATTTCAGTGCCAAAGAAGTATGAGGGAATAACGTGAAATGTTATAGGAATGATTTATGGGACCACTTTGGGACCCATCTGTCTTAGCGCATGCGTACTACTCAGTCGTCCGTTTCCGGGCAAATGGATGTTTGATGGTCACGTGGGATACCTTTATTTCTAACACCCGGTTATTTCGTCTTTTGGATCATCGGACGTATTTTTTTATTTTTTGTTTCGTAGTACTTTAACACAGGGAAAAATAACAAAAACAATAAGAACAATAACAAAAATAATAAATCGCATGTCTAACATTATCACCGCTACTACGATGAAGGTACAGTCTTTTTACTTTCCTTTCTTTTTTATCAAATAATAATAATAATGAAGGGCAGTTCTAATACCATCAATACTATTACAATGAGAGTGCAGTCTTTTCCCTTTCCTCTTTTTATTTAATAATAATAATAATAAAGAGCTGTTCTAACGTCCGTACCGCCATCAGTGGAGTATTTTCTCTTTATTCAATAATCTATTTTTGGTTTGTTCGACGAATAACAGAAATAATGCAAAAGGTCTGCAAGCGTGTTCACTCTGATTATTTTAATTTCACAAAGAGAGATAATTATTGAGTTATTATCATGAAAAATTTAACCTTGTTTATTGTATATTTGCAATTAATTATTATATAAATATATTCTATTCTGTTCTATAAATGGGATATGGCAGCCTTTAAGAAGTGTAGTGGATGCTATGGAATGTTGTTTTCGTATATTAGTCGTATTGAAGAACCACAACCTCCGTTAATATCATTTGTGTGCGAAGAAAGCAATTCGGACGATCGTAGCTGAGGAACTGTATTACGGTTTAATATTTCCTCATGCAGAATAATGCAAAAACAACTCACGACGAATAAACAACAATATGAGCAAACTTCGAAGAACGAATACAAGAATAACATGAGACACAAAAAAGAGCTTATGTAGAATAGTATGAAGAAATCTCGCAAAGGTATAAGTTCTTAATTACGAACGTATAAGACAGAATGGGAGTTGTGTGAACACTTATATCAAGGCCTGGTATTTGTATGCCATACGGCAAGTGGTTGAGGGGGCACAAGTCTACCCCTCTATCGGTGTGGGCAGGAACACACACTTGTGCGTGCTTCTGGTTGTCGAGGCAGGATCGAAGAGATTTGACTTTGGCGGGCCCATATTTTATATGCTATTTTGATGACGCCACCTAGTGGCTTTTAGTTGTACTATTTAGCAGACAAGGGATGTTATCCTGGTAGAAGATAATACGAGCGGATTGCAGGAGCCAAGGTCAATTTTGACAAAAGCGAAGGTTTGCGGCTCGGTGCTTGGAGGGTAGCAATACTCTTCCAGGGCCCTCCCACTGGAGTGACGGATCCATCCGCATCCTCGGGGTGTGGTTCGGGCCCGACCTCCAACTGGGGCGAAATTGGTCGGAAGTACAAGCTAAGGTGAATGCTCAGGTGGGAATCTGGCTTTCAAGGAGGTTGTCCTTAAAGGGCAGGGCGGAGGCGTGCGCCACGTACGTCTTCCCCTTGATCCTTTACCGATTGGCTGTACTTCCTCTGCCTAAGGCACGTCGGCTGGCCCTTAAACAATCCCTCTCCAGATTGCTCTGGGGAGGTGCAAGGCCGATGGTCCGTAGACAGGTCTGTATCCAACGTACGCGCAACGGGGGTCTGGGTATGCCTGATCTGGAGAGTCACTGGCTCGCTGAAAGACTTGCATACCTGGGCCGGTCCTTGACGGGGGAGTCAGTGTGAAGACGAAAGGCGAGTCGGGCTTTTCCTCGCCTCAAGTCAGACCCAAAGGCTGAAGGTCGACGTAAGCCTTTGGGCGAAGCACTGTTTGTCCGCGAGTGCCGAAAGGTCCTTCGTAACCTTCTTGGGTCGAGTGACCTTTCACGGCCTCGGAAGGAGCTATATCGGGAGTTAGTGGTGGGTTCCGCTTCTGATCCTCTTAGCGAGCGGCGAGGCTGGACGGCGGAGGAGATCCGCTCTCACTGGAATTGGGCGCCAGGATCGAGTTTCTTGAACAACTCCGAGTTCTCGCTCACCTGGCGACTTGTACGGAATGCGTTACCCCTTCTTGACTTGAACTACAAAGCGGACCTGGCAGATTGCCCTCGCTGTGCCAGTGGCTTAGAGGAAACGGCTGAGCACGCCTTCTACTACTGTGAGCGAGTTCGCCTGTTTTGGGATCACGTCGGGGAGTGGACGGCTCGCATCGAAACCAAACAGCTCGTGCTGCTCGACTTTGGTTACGTCGTAGACAACATTCTCCCTCCGTTTCAGGGTGAGAAGCGTGTGGTGTTTCTCGCGATCCTAGCTGTTGTTCGAATGGTGATCTGGTCGACGCGAAACAAGGGATTGTATGACGATGCAAACTTTTCTCATCGTGATCTGGTTTTGTACTTTAGGCATTTGCTTAGGGTCAAAATTAGATGCGATAGAAAACGCTTGGATCGCATAACATTCAGCAAAAGGTGGGTGAATGCAGCGAGCCTGGTCGTAAGAAAGGGGGCAACGTTGGAGTCATCCTTCCCTCCTCTTCCGGCTCATGGCGTCTACAGTACGGGTCCTTAGGGACCCCATCTCTGGTAAGTAGGACTTTTTTCCCTCTTGAAACCTAGTTAGCAGTATGTTGTGAGTCATTGTCCCTGTCATCTAGTTGCTTAGTTCTCAAGATTTTCCCCATCCCTATTGTTTTTGTACCTTAACCTGTATCCCAGTCCACTTTTTCTAAAGATTTTGAACATTCATATGTATAAAAATCATATTACCTGCTTGTATCGACCCATACGGCGCCCGACCCTTTATTTCTTTTTCCCCTATAGATAAAGATTCCTGTCCCGCCTAGGGTAGGTCCGGCTTGTTTCCGGTTCTTTCGCCCCGGAAAACAGTCGGCCTCCAATTTTATAGACGGGGGGATGGGAGGGCAACCAAACGGGGGATCTTTCCTTTGTTTTTTGCTTTTGTATATATTTCGGGGTTTTTCTCCCACTCCCATCATATTCATTGTAAATAGATCATACATTGTAAATAAAATCATTCATTACTCTCGGGGTTTTTAAGTAGGACTTCTTCATAGGGCAAATGTGGTATTTTGGTGATTGCTGCGCATATGGCGATGGATGAATGGTCATATATTGTACTGCTGAATGGGTCGGCGAATGTGGCTAGCTAGGTTCCCTTAGAACACATAGAACACGTTCCCTTCCTCTCGCCCCCAAAACTTCAAGGCCTTGTGCCTACTATGTGTAAACATAGAAATAAAGAAGATAATGGTAAATTGAATATCTGCTACCACGCTGACAGCATAGTCTTTTTCTTTCTTCTCATTACTTAATAATATCTAAAAAAATATTTGTGATTCTCAAAGTAAAAACAAACTCGATGATTACTTCAAGCAATTAACTAAGGAAATTGCACATGATATAACCTGGATATGACTAAAAAAAAAAAAAAAGAAAAAGAAAACTGAATCTCTTTTAATAACAGTACAAAATAATACTATAAGGACTAATTGAGTCAAAGCAAAGATTGATAATACGCAGACAAATAGCAAGTATTGGTTGTGTGATAGGGATGAAACAGTTAATTACATATTAAGCAAATACTACAAAGTGGCACAATAGAAATACAAGATCAATCATCAGTGAGAAGGAAAGGTGATCTACTGGGACTCTAAGATACAAAAGGATCAGCAGTTTCCAACCAGAGGACCAAATCTTATGTTAATTAACATATAGTGAAATTGGCCGTTCTAGCGAACCATAGTATGAAAATGAAAGAAAGCGAAAAGCTGGACTAACACTTGGATCTTGCCAGCAAGCTGAAAAATCTGTAGAACATGAAGGTGACAGTGATACTGATTATAGACCGTGCTCTTGGAGCAATACTCAAGAACATGAAAAAGAGATTTGAGAAACTGGAGATTAGAAGAAGACTTGAAACCATCCAGACCACTGCACTATTAATATCGGCCAGGATACTTGGAAGAGTCTTGGATACCTGCGGAAACAACGCCGTAAGAACTATGTTAAAGCGAAAATAGACAAGATGCAACAAAATAGCAAAGACACAACCGAGTGGTCCATTTGGAATTGTGCTTGAAGTTTAAATTTGCCCATACGAAAAAATGGGATATACACAACCCAGAATCCATCCTAGAAAATGAGACGCACAAGACCTAGTGAAAGTCAATCACAATAACAGAAAAAAAATGAGAGAACTTGCCGAATCGTGCATTTCGCGGTTCCAACTGACCATTAGGTAAAACTGAAAGAAAGCGAAAAGAGAGATAAGTACTTGGACCTTGCTAGAGAACAAAAAAACCCCAATGGAACATGAGGTTGACGGTAATACCAATTGTAATTGATGCTCTCGGTACAATCACCAAAATGATTGATAAAGAAACTGGAAGGGTTGGAAAGAAGAGGACGAGTAGAGACCATCCAAACAACACCATTGTTGAGATTGGCCAGAATACTAAGAAGATTCCTGAAAACTGAAGAGACTTGCTGTCATTCAGACTCCTGTGGAAAACCATCAGCTAACGCTGGTGTGAAAAACCTCAAATGAGTAATAATAATAAAAAAAAATATCTAACTACGATGAAGATACAGTCTTTTCCTTTTCTCTTTTTATTTAATAATAATAATAATAATAATATGATCCCCACAAAATGACAAGAAAAATAAATCAAGGTTTGACTTATTCCAATTCCAATTCTGTTTATTTTTCCCTTTTTGCCGGTGATGTGTCAGTTTTGTCCCTCGTGTATAAGAAAAGCCCGGTTATAAAACAGCCCCCCCCCATGTCTCACAAGGGTCTTGATTTCAGTATCATTAAACCGAGACCATGTTTGCTTTTTCCTATAAGTAATTGAATAGACCGGACTGAAAATGTTTAATATTGTATCAAGAGGTTTGAAAACACGAGCAGAGAGACAGATTTATTTTATCGCTGTACAAATCGATTTTTACTCATTCGATCTGAAAAGCCTAAAAGTAAATTGTTATAAGTGAGAAACTATTGAATAAGTTCTCCAATTCTAAAATGCCCCAGAAATGTTTGTTCAAATAATAGTCTTAAAATAATGTGCTTCTCAAATAGTGGAAAGGTACATTTAGAAGAGTCCCAGTTGCGTAGTGGCTAAGGTGCTGGACTGTGACATCCTATTAAGCGAATTCGAAATCCAGTCGCGCTGTTACGTTCACATTCAGAAAGGCATGAACTCCTTTATCCCCCGCCCAGTTATGGGTTAAATAGTATCAGTGATATTCTTCTAAAAGTATGGTGTTGGCATTAAATAACCCACTAAAGTTGATATGCCATTAAACAAAGAAACCAAACCAAACATCTGGGTTTTTACTTGACATTCCAATTCCTCAACAAATTAAAACAAATTAATAACACTGACTTACGGTCAAGTCACGCTAAATGCACTGGTTTTGAGTGCCCAATTTATATGGCCTTGTGCCATATCTGAGCAAAGAGCTGAGTAAATTACTAAAAGCGCCAGCTCCTTTTAGATTACCGAAGCTCCGTAGTTATGAGCCTATTCAATACTTGCATGAGTGACCACTTTGGAACAGCAGGTATTGTAAGTTTATTTCTAAGATTTAGGTTTAGGGGTTTTGTTTTCGTTGTAGTTATTAATGGAAAACTCCCTGCATTTTGATTCTTTTCGATGGGATAAAAAAAAATGCAAGTTTTATTTCTTTTTAAGTTTTCATAGTTTAAAATGTTCATTAGTTTCTGGTGAGGGACACGCGAAAAAGACGATTTAGACACATGAAAGTTGAATTGGCCCATTCAATTGTTAAATAAACATATTTTAAATTCACCGATCAACATAGAAATACAGCTTGCTGCTGCTGCTGCTGGTTAAGAAGAAGAAGAAGAAGAAGAAGAAGAAGAAGAAATAAAACACGAATTTAGAAACCAAATAACTAGTTTCAATACAATGGATGAAATTGATTTCTTATGTAAGATTTTTTCAATTTTTTTCTTTTTCAGCTTGAAGGTTGAAGTAATATATTTAGGGTGTAAATTTTTGGACAAAATATTGGTTTGGTTTTTCTGTTTAACTGCATATCAACTTATGGTTACAAAAAGAACCAATTGAAACAATGGAGTGTATAGTAAAAATCATGGAAGAGGGTAATCAGCTGTGGATATGTGCTTCCTTTCAATCAACTATACCCTGGCCCAGTCGGCTGGGGGTGCAGAATACACTGGCTGCATCTGTCCTAGATGTGACACTGAATAATCTGATGGCGAGGTTTCAGTAATGCTGGAGCTTCGATAATGCATAGTACCCTATTAGTGCCATCGCTCCCAAGTCCCCTCTGACTCGGAGTGGAAGCACCTGATAGGGTCCTATCTATGGGTCAAATAGAACAGTTTGACATTTAAAATGTGTAATTATGCTAAATTGAATTGTTTGAAATAGAACTGTTTTTACATTTAACTGTGTGCAAACAAATGCCTGATATTTAATTGAATTGTTAGTGATACATAGCAATACTAGGGACCATTAAACTTTGTTGACATGCTAAAATGAATTGTTTGAAAAAGAACCGTTTGATCGTTTAACTGTGCGTAAACAAAAAACTGTGTACTAATACTAAACTGAATTGTTTGAAATAGAACTGTTTTTACATTTAACTGTCTGTAAACAAAAACTATACTTAAACAAATGACTGTGTGTAAACAAGAAACTGTACTTATGCTGAATTGATTGAAATTACCGGCTCATTGGTCTAGTGGGTAGAGTGTTCGCCAATGGTCTGGGAGACCTGGAGTTCAATCCCAGGTTGAGTCATACCAAAGACTAAAAAAAATCGTACTTAATATCTCCTTGTTTAACACTCAGCAATAATTAGGTACGTGTCAAATGTAAAGTGGAGCAATACAGAGAAAGGAGTAGCACTCTCCCCTACACCTCGGTGTAGTAGCTATTGAAAAGGGAGTCTTTTGGTCACCCTCGACTTTGGTCGCCAACTTTAGTTTTATTAAACTGTGAGCAAAATAATTAGCTCATACTTGTTTAAAAATGTTATCAACAAAATGTATTTAGAAATCATATATTTGTTATAAAAGATTTGGCATTCAATGACCTACAATGCTTTATATTCCATAAAACCAAACTAAACTAAACCAAAGCAAAATATGCCGAACCACTTGTTGAGGTTAGCAAAACTATCTTTTAATTGCAGACTAATTTGCATATCTAAATTTCTGTTGGTAATTGTTTTAAGAACGCATAAGATCATTCCATAATTTTTTGCCTCTACATTGGATTATTCATACTTTCCTCTGCTCGGCTCGGGAAAAAATGATACCATCAATTTAATCGAATTTGTTTAAAGAATATTTTATGAAGCCAGAATGTTCAGTTCTTAAAGAAAAGAATTTTTTACGTTTTACCTGTTATTTACTGCTAAAAAGAATATCTTCTAAATGTGCAAATTCTATAATTTTTGCCAGGGGTAGTATATTATGCGATTCATATCCACTGCATAAAATGATATCATTACGTCTTTGAAAATTATCTAATAGTTTCAGGTCTTTACTAACACATATTAAAATCTAAGAGAACTGATTTGTCATTTCAATAATCTATATTAATTAAATTTAGGGTGAAACATATAAGTACAAAACATGTATATTGCCTTAAAAGCAACTGAAAAACGTAATTTATTTTTGTGTGTGGCAACATTTCTTAAATCTAAAATTTGTTAATTAACGTACGTTTGACTTGTTGAAAATAAAAAGTCAATTTCAATTGTGAACATAAATTAATAAACAGATTTTCAGTTCTTTGGTTTGTCTTATATTTTAAACTGTATGCATGTGTCTTTAAAACTGCATAAATAAGCAACTTAATCTACAAGATTAAATGTATTTAAAGTTTTCTATGAGAAAGCACTGAATGTAAGTTTGGCTTTCAAGGGATTACATAAAAATTTGGTTCAAATGATATCAAATGTAATTATTTCAGTTCCAGTTGTCTTTACATATGATAAAGAAAAATAATTTTATATTTTGATTGTTCAAAAAGAACAAATAACTACACCAAACTGAACAGTTGATTTTACGGTTTGTTAAACATTACTGGGTTACTTAATGCCGACGTCAGTTTTTTTGGTAAGTAATTATATACTTTCAAATAATTAATAATTATCATTTGTAAACTTTCTTAATACAAATAATTTGCGCACAGTATAAGTATTTCAAGTATTTCTTATAAAAATAATCTATATGAATTATATGAGGAGGCGCGCTTAGCGTAACTGTTATCTTCTTAGGAAATAGAATCGGCAGCCAGAGTTCCCACCCTGGATAAAGCTGTGTAGGTTTCAGTTTGAGTTATTGCTCTTGGGAAAGGCACGAATCAATATGTTCTCTCTCCAGTTATGGGTAAATAGTTGGTCTCGTCTGACATGAAAATGTTGGGATGAACTAAGCATGTCCAGCGCTTTTGGTTCATCCCAACATTTTCTTGGATTACATAAGACTGTACCTTGAGGCTTATACTCGTGTTTTGGGATTTTCCGAAGCACATACATTAATATAAAAAAACAAACAAAAAAACAACAGACTTATAGGATTTGAACTTCGTCGTAAACAAGGAATGATTCGAAATCTCTCGATGAACGAACGGAACGTGGATTCTGCATAATGTTCCTAATAGGTCAGGTGATGATGTTTAAAGGAACGAACGCTGATTCATTGATCAAACGGCCAAATTTTTCTTGTCATAAACAGCCAACTTTTTCATGTCATACAACTTTTCCAAAGTTTTTATATATTTTTACACTCTTTATTCATCCATCGTTATCTTAACATCACTAATATAACCCCTCTTAGTCCTGATGATGGTTCAGCAGAACCGAAACGCTATAGTGTCGACTTTGTTTCGCAATAATTCTCTCCTTCTACTTGGATACATTGTTAGCAATTTTTCTTCACAAACTGTCGGATTACAATCCATTATTTTCTTCCATACTTTCCAATCTAATGATCATAATTTTCAAACAAATCTATTCGATTCGTTGTTGAGAGTCAAATGATTACATGTGCTTGAAGTCAGAGTGGATCAGGATGTAATTGAAATGAAGAGTTGACTCCACATTCTTCAGAAGTCTCAGAACTGGAACCTCACTACTGGATGTACTTTAGGACACATTGGCTGAATGGACATTTTATAGTCCAGGGAAATTGGGGTTCATGCCATTCTGTTGGCTATTAATAGAAATGGAACTAATGTTACGCTTGTATCTAATGTCTGTTTAGCGAATTGAACTGAACGAACTTATTTACATGAGAAAGAGAGCTGTCTCTTTGGCACAACAGTTTATTATGACAAACGTTGCCAAAGTCTCGTGTATCCAGTGAATTTCTTGTGATATTTTCCGTTGGCTGCAAGGCGGTCAGTTGACGATGGAACAGGACTCTGAGGAGTAGATTGGCAGACATCAGTGTTACTTCATTAATAAATGCTGTGTTTACGACGGTAGCTCTTCGGAGATTCACTGACAAACAGGAACACCTGTTCAAGTGTGTTAAACTTTTAAGGTTACCATTTTCTGTCCTTTTTTTTCAGGTGGGTGGATGGGGTTTTATTAAACTTTTTTAAATCACTATCTATCTATCTATCTATCTATCTATCTATCTATCTATCTATCTATCTATTAAATGTCCCAGGTAGTAGTGTCTTTGTCTCTGTTGCGTCTGACTGAGCAGGTTACATAAAATCCAATATTTCTAATATTGATTTTTAAGGTTGGCGCAGCATGATCCTCCTTTTGACTTTGCTTTACAAAGAAGCATAAGATATACAATCACTAGGTTGACTAGATATCTATCTCTGTGTCCGTTCTTCTTACCTGTTTGAAATTATTACAGCCTCTTCATAGCCATCGGGGTCTGTTATGTGGCTTTGACAGTTTTTTAAACGTAAGCTGAAAACCTTTTAAACAAGGATGTTTATATTTAAAAGGGATTTCGGCATTTGCTCAATTAGTAACACTTGTTTAACAGATGGTCTTGGTTTATCTCTCCGTTAGTTTGATAAACCACATTTTCAAAATTTTGGTCACATGACGCCATATGATGTTCAATTTTATGCGGAAGAAAAACTATACTAAGAAAAAGCCTGACAGTCATGCTACTTGAGTTTTTGACGTGAGACAGGTATGGGCGATATACAATTACTGGAAAAAAAACTTTATCAAAAGACTTGTTAGTGATATCCAGTCATTAGCGAATTAGCAACGAAACCTTTTTCTAGGAATCAAATATTATTTCTTACAAATCTTAATTGTGAATATTCTGGATTTGACCAGAAAATCCTTGGAATTATATGTATATATGGGCTTACAAATTTGGAGAGAGAGAGAGAGAGAGAGAGAGAGAGAGAGAGAGAGAGAGAGAGAGAGAGAGAGAGAAAAGTGGCTGCAGCTTCAATATTCGAAATTCTGGTCTTTAATATATATATTCGAGATTCGGCACCTTACAACATTGGTCGTCCCAGAAAAAAGTTAGGAAGATCATATTCTACCATACAGTAAAAAAAAATCCGACTATGTCTGGGTTGTTATTAATTACCGTATTTCTATCGTATAAAATGTACTTTTTAAACTTTAAAATGAGATTTAAAAAAGCATGTGTTTAATACGCAGTGCTGTACCAATTAAATGTCTGGCAATCATTCAACTGGAATCTTTTACTAAAAGCGGATATTTAGTGGCTTGAATTACAACCAACCAATAAATATTGAGAAACCTTTTAGCAAGAGACTTGTTTGTGATATCCAGTAATTAGCTAATTAGCAACTAGACCGATTACTTGGAATCAATTATTATTTATCATTGATTTGAAGCAAAGAAAATCTATATGTATAAATCAATCAAAAAGTGATTTTAATTTTTATAGAAATAATTTAAAAAATGCCCTCACTCCAAATAAAAACAGAACGTCTATTCCAAGTAAAGGTCTGACAACCATGCATCTGGAATCTTTGACTGGAGGCAGACCCCTTGTGGTCCAAATTTCGACTAATCTATAATTATGAAGGAAAATACTAGCTAAGGACTTTAAACAGATCTATTGACCTATGAATTGGACCCTAAAAGTTTCTACCACTCCGGGTCATCACTCTGGGAATAATGATAACGAAGACCTGACTCCATACAACCTAGAACTCCTGAACTGGCGCCTTACTACAGGGTGCAATTTATTGTGAAAATATGGTGGGTTTTAAATTCTAGCGTTGACGATACCGAGTAAAGGCTTGGGAGCTATTCAAGTAGAGTTTTTAAATGGCGGTGGGCACATGATTACCTTAATTATTACTAATTATGAACATTTTTTTAGAAAGGGATTTGATAATGATAAGCAATCATTTGCTAATTAGCAATTATACCTATCACTTGGAATCAATTATTTTTATTAACCAGAAAACAAGTCCCCGTGTAAAGCAATCAGAAAGTTTTTAAAAATCTTTTGGTCAGTCGGCCAATCATTTCTATGGAAGGTTATGGCTGAACGCGTAAATTTGCCTTCATTTCAAGATTCAAATTTGTCTTTTCTGCCAAAAATAAAAATAAAATACAACAAATATGCTTTTAAAATGAACCATATTTTACGTCATATAAGAACATATCCTCAAAAAAGGGGAATAAAACTTTCAAATATTGTCAAAATTATTGTTTGGTACAAGGTTATAACAAGTCAAGACCTGGCTGCCTCGCAATGGGTTGCAAAGCTTTCATCAAAGACTCCAGTTACATAGCTGACAGGACTTGCGTAGAAGCCATTCTTTCTGTTTCTAGATTTATCATAAGATTTGCAAATAACGTATTAAATATTAGAATTTACTAACCTTTACTTTGACGCAAAAACCATTAGTTGCTTACAGAACCCACAGTTACTAAGTGGTTATCTATCTAAGAATTGGGCCGGTTCATCGCTGCTTAACTTCGGTGATATGACGGGAATCGAAGTTTTCAGTGTGATTTGGCCGTAAGTGGACGAGGAATTAAGTGTTGACTGATTGCATGAGCAATTGAAAGCTGAATAAATTTTTGCATAATTTCAGACTTCACTATCTGAATTAGACTGGTCCTAATCTTCCATCTCACATATGGTTTACGAAAAATTGACATCCTATTCATAACCAGACTCACAAAAAACAAACCCTTTTAGAATCTTCTGCATATCAGAATGGTCTGTATCTCTTGTGGGGCCATTATTAATAAAATATTTCTTGTTATTAAGTTTAAATTTTGGCCAACATTACTCTTGCGATACTGCGATCGATATTTAGGGCTGAGTACTTTTTTATTGTCCACTACAGGTCGTTTTAGTGAAGGAGAAGATGCATTTACTGCTACCTAAAATATATATTTCACTTACAAGATAACCATAAGTAAAAACGAAAAGAACGAGACAAAACATTCGATGAAGAAAACTTTATTAGTTTGATTTGGTTACTTTGTTTAAAGCCGAAACCATCCTTGTAGAAGGACAGTAGTGGTACTATTTAATCCATAGCTGGATAAGGGTGTTCTATACATTTCCCACGGGTATAATTCCGAAAGTGAACGTAATAGAGCGACTGGAATTTGAACTCACTTACTTCGAGGCCGCAATCCAGCACTATACCGATTACCCCGCAGAGACTCCTCTTCCTTTTGACCTTTTAGTTTCATCATCTGATGAAACTCAGATATTGATGGTTTTAAGGACGTATGAATTTATTCATCTTTTGAATTTTTTCAAGATACAACAACTCCTCCTCCTTCTCCCCATCATCATCATCATCATCATCATCATCATCATCATCAAAGTATGCTAGCAGTGCGTATTCCCTATTTCTTGCACAGAGCTGATGAATGTAAGATTTGTGAGATGGGAGGTAAGTGGCCGTACAACTATTGTTTTGAAGGTTGCTGCTTCCAGGATTTGTTCAAAACAGAACGAAGTAATCTTTTGTAGTTCTCATCTAGTTTTTTCTTCAATTGTTTCGTTAGAGTCTAAGTGGTGCAACCATACAGTAGTACTGATATAGCCACGATTTTGAAGAATACTCATTTTATTTTATTCAAAAGATCAGATTTCCAGGTGGTCGTTAGCTTATCAATAGCTTTCACTCGTCTGAAATATATTTTCAAAACAGCAAGATAGTCCATCGATATCGACAATGAGGTCCCTAAACTTCATCTTAAGATGATCATTTTTGTCAGCTTCTCAGACCAAACTACGAAATACATTACTTACCAAAGGCAAGACTGGGGATATTTGTCTCCAGGGAAAAAAGGTCCAATGGCTTGATGATATTCGTGTCTGCGATCATGACGTTGGCTTCTAGCAGCAATCCTAGCTGCCACAAGATTTTCAGCCATAATTGAAACCATTCAACTGTGTGCAAACAAATGATCAATATTAAAAAGATATTAGATCGGAATACATGAAACCATGTGAATAACTTTGTGAATATACGTTTGTGAATATATAAGTGCATGTACTCAATTGAGCTCTTACTCGTTTAAAAGTTATCTACAAACTATTCACTTGCAAATTATATATATATATATATATATGATTTGGCATTAAATAACCCTTCTTCTTCTTCTTCTTCTTCTTCTTCTTCTTCTTCTTCTTCTTCTTCTTCTTCTTCTTCTTCTTCTTCTTCTTCTTCTTCTTCTTCAGCATGGTCAAGCTTTAGTCTATTGCACAATTCTCAGAAGATTGCCTCTCCTATCCAGTCATATCCGCTTTTGCATTTCTTTTATACCAGTTTGCTAACTGCTGCATCGCTACCACCACATAACCTTCACTTACTATTCTTCAGCGTGATATTAGTTTTTTCACCCAATTTTGTGTTGATATCAAAAAAGATTCAGTTTCTTTTTTCAGATCGTTATTGTTTTTATTATTTCTTTACAAATTTTTCACACCGGTAGAAACCGGCGGTTTTCACCGAAGTTTGGGTGACAGCAAGTTCCATCGGATCTAATGGACAGTTTTAAATATTCCTTGTTGATTTCAGCAGTGCTGTGGTCTTCCTCTGATCTTCAGTTCCTTCGAATCGATTTTCCAGATTATTTAAGACTGTTTGGATACATTTTAAAGAGGAATAAAACTAGTTTGAATTAAGGATTTTCCATTTCCTAGACTGGTTGTCTAACTAAGGCTAAAAAACCCAATATGTCCTATCATTTATTCAAAGCTGGGGAGGGGAGAAGAGATAGGTTCATGCCTTTCACAAAGGTATTAGCGCGAAGTGAAACGCAAACATTCTCGTCCAGGATTTGAACTCGAATCCCCGATTTCATTTCCTACAACGATAACTGTTACACTAAGCGCACCTCCACAAGTATGTGCTCCTTGTAAGAATCGAACTTAATACAAACTGACTGCAAGACTAGCTTGTTAACCATTGAATTACAACGATTGATAAAATGAAAGAAAAATACAGTTACATATTACTTAGCGAGAAAATAGCCAGGGCCGAGTACCTCATCAATTAAATCTTTATTGTAAGCAACTTTTATTCTAGCCATTCATGGTAAGGTGCTCTAAAAAGGTTAGATTTAAAAACACAAAAACAATTACAACAAAAACCAAAAACAAAGAAATAAACAAAAATTAAAATTTAAAAAACTAAAAAAAAAAAAAATTACCCCCCCCAAAAAAAAACAACAGCAACAATAAAACAAGCAGAAAAATTTACAACGAACAGAAAATTACAAATAAAAAATCACAACAAAAAATAAACAATTAAAAATGGAAAGAACAATTACAAAAATATTAAAAAAAACCCATCTATTACAAAAAACGAAAAAAGAAAATGAAAAAGGAACAATTACAAAAAAAAGACAAACAAAAAACAAAAAGAAAAGCAATTAAAAATTGCAAAACAAAAAAGGAAAAAATACAAGAAAAAAAAACAAAAAACAAACAAACAAGAAAAACAAAAATAAAAATAATTACAAAAAATATCAAAAATGACCAAAGAAAAAGTATTTTCAAACAATACAGAAAAAAAAAACTACCACCAAAAAAACTGAAGATAAAGCAATCTCCGTAAAAACAAACAATAAATGATTACAATAAATACAAACCACGCCACAACTGCACACCTCCAAAAGAAACAACAAAACAAAAACAAAACAAACAAAAAATAATTATGAAAATAACATGGAACAAAGCATAAATAATAACAAAAATACAAAACAAACAAAAATAAATACAATAAATAAAAAAATAACAAAGGATAATTACAAAAATGTAAAAATAAAAACACGAACAAAAAAAAAATATGAACAAAAATTAATTATAAAAATACAAAGTTTATAACAACCTCATCGTTCGTCAGTCGCGAACAAATATAAAGATTTGTCGTGTTTCAATTGTTAGTTGGTTAGTTTAATGACATATCAACCCTTGATGATTATTTAATGCCAAATCTTGTTTACCCCCTCCACACATATAAATATGTATATGATTTAAAAGCGAATAGTTTGTAGGTGACTAGTTTTAAACGAGTTAAGAGTTCATTTGTTTGTACACAGTTAAATAGTTTCAAGTATTGCTATTTATTTCTAATAATTCTACTAATCAAGTATTCCTATCTAATACGAACAACTTGCACTTTGCTGTATGGTGTCAAACAACAACAATCCTTTGTAAATAATTGAACAGTTTTATTTGACTTATAGATAGGACCCTAACGGGCATTACCCCTTCGAATCAAAGTGGACCTGAGAGTAATGGCAATGAAGAGGTATTCCACATTCCCCAGACTCCAAGAATGAAGCCTCACCATCAGATACAGTTTCATGCCATACTTAGGACAAGTTTCAATTGAGTAACGTGTCATAAGAGAGGGACAGTGAATGTGAAAATAAGTCGTTCGAAGTGACGCAACTGATAACGTCACCGATCACGTGTTGTCGCACGAGATGGCATTACGTTGATGCAGTTGATGAACAACATTTGCCAGCATTTTGCTCCATTTCGCAAAGAAAATGCAGAAAAACAAACAAACAAATGAACAAACAAACAAACAAGTAAGAAAATAAAAATCAAGAAAACAAAAACCTTGATGCATTCAGAGAAAAGCAGTTTACACCTTTGGGACTTTACGTACGCTTCATTGGCCATTTGAGTTGAAGCCAGGCGCTCAGCGTGTTTCCTTTTGGTTGCTGGCGGGAACTTTTTCTTTCATGCGGAAGGAATTAGTCGTTATTTGCCACAAGAGAAAGTTACGCCTTGCTGGTTGATGAAGAAGAAGAAGAAGAAGAAGAAGAAGAAGAAGAAGAAGTAGAGTACACGTTCTTTAAGTCAATTGATTAAGAAACAAACAAATAAAGCAAGAAAATGAAGTTTTATGTTTATGAAGTTGACCCAAACTTAGAAAAAAAGAATAAAGAAAACTTAGAACTCACACGTTACTTCCCGTAGCGATTCTTGTATGAGTCGACTCTTGTCTATAGTTGATTTCTGCTTGAAAATGAGAACAACGAACTAGCATGTTGCTTTCCGCAGAGACTCGTGAGTAAGGCGAGATGTGCATAAGGCTGAAAAAGCGAACAACGAAATCTCTCGTTGATTCTCCTCGTGATTTTTGTACAAGTCGACTTTCGTCTTGATTTCTGATAGAAATAGTATAAAGCAACCCATATAGAAAGTTGATTGTTGCTTTGAAAAAAGAACTATAAATTCAGTCTCTCTCTCTTTCTTTCTCTCTCTCTCTCTCTCTCTCTATATATATATATATATATATATAGGGTGCGAAAGTAAAATATCGAATGATTTTAAAAACATTTCTTTTTGTATGATTTGTTCAATTTTTGGAAAAAACACGATAAATCTAACTTTTCATGATTAGCTCTATTATTCAAGTACTTTTTCATTAAAATTCTGGCCAAAAGAAAAGAAATGAGAAAGAATCTATGATTTGCTTTACGCTGAAACAAAGTGAAAAAAGAATTCCGAAATAATTGGAGTTTCTGGCCTCCATCAAGCCCAGACCATAACCACTGGTTACGCTATATGGGGCGTTTTAGAAAACAAAACAAATGCAACCTTCCATCCAAATATTGGTTCACTTAAGACTGTTCATGAGGAAGAATGGAATAATAAGTCTGAAGAATTTATTTCGAAGTCAGGCAAATCGTTTCAAAGGCGTGTTGATACAATAGTTAAAAAAATGCTGGTCATATTGAATAAATTTACTGTTTTGTGTCCATCTTTCTTATGTTGTTTATTTTTTAAAATTAAAATTAATCTTGTTTTATTATAGAGTCGTTTATTATTGTACTAGAATATTTCTAATTTTGCTTCCACATCCTGCACACACACTCACACACATACATATAAAATATTAAGTCAAATTAGAATGTCGACCGTTGGTGAAATCAGCTGACTGCATACCCACTCTGACCTGGAGTGGTAGTATCTGTTAGGGTCCCATGTATGATTCAAATACGACTATTTAACCTTTTAACTGTGTACAAATAAATAACTGATGTTAAATTGAATTGTTAGCATTACATAGCAATACTTGAAAACTATTCAGCTGTGTGCAAACGAATAAGTAATGTTGAATTGAATTATTAGTGTTAAATAGCAATACTTAGAACCATTTAACTATGTGATAACAAATAATCAATACTAAATAGAATTATTCGTGTTAGATAGAATATTTCAACCCTTTCAGCTGTGTGCAAACAAATGTTTGATATTAAATAGAATTATTAGTGTTAGATAGGAATACTCGAAACCATTTAACTGTGTGCAAAAAATGAGCTCTGGCTTCTTTAAAAATGTTATTTTCAAACTATTGGTTTACAAAATCGTATATAAATATATATATATATATATATATATATATATATATATATATATATATATATACACACTTGGTTTCCAGACATTTTGTACATGCATTTAAAATTGTCGTAGACTTTTGAAAATTCACAACGTTATTGCTATACATCTTATGAGATGACTGACCAATTTTTATGATTTCAGTTTCAAATGAACACCTATAGCAGCAATTGGAATACACCCTACTAAAGCCTGATTGTTACAGCTGGTGAATTTAAAAAATCCCATCTGGACGTGAGGACACTTTAGAAGAACGATATGCAATAAATTCTGTTTTAAACTTGGAAAAAATGCCACAGAAACTTATGGAATACTTCAGACTGCTTTTGGAGCATCTTGCATGAATCGAGCATCAGTTTTTGAGTGGCATTAGAGATTCAAGGAAGGCAGGGAGTCTGTGAGGGATGATGAGAGGTGTGGGAGGAGTAAGGAAGTCAATACACCAGAGTTGATTGGCCAAATGGTTAGGGTTAGGGTTAGGGTTACTATGTTGAGGTTTTAAGGGAGTTCAGCCTGAGATTCCTAGGGAAAGGTCCAGCACTCTTCAAATCAGGTCAGATGCATTTCCACTAGGACAATGCACCAGTCCACAACTCCATCCTTGTCACAGACTATTTGACCAAGATGGGCATCAAGACAGTTCCTCAGCCTCCCAATAGTCCAGACGTTGCTCCCTGTGACTTTTGGTTATTCCCTAAGCTCAAAGGCTGTCATTATGAGACAATTGAGGAGATGAAAGAGGCTGTGACGAAGGTCATTGACATGCTCACAGAAGAGGACTTCTATGGGGCCTTCCAGAAGTTGTTGGAACGATGCAACAAGTGCATTGCAGCCTGAGGAGATTACTTCGAAGGGGACTAGAGTTTCATGTGTGTACTATCAATAAAAGTACCCGTACGAAAAAAGTCTGGAAACTTATTTAATGATCCTCGTATATATATATATATGTGTGTGTATGTGTGTGTGTGTGTGTGTGTATTTATGTATGTATGTATGTGTGTGTGTGAGTGTGTGTACAAACAGGATTAGGCATTAAATAACCAATGCCATAAGCATTAAAAACAGAAGTTCGAAATTAAAGTAAGAAATGAAAGTGCTTAATAAACAAAAAAATGTTCAACAAATATGAAAATATTAAAAACTAAAACGAGTGTTCAATATATGACTTTAAACTGACTGATGGTGAGGCTCCACTACTGGAGCTCTTGCAAAGGTGGAGTACTTCTTTATTGCCATTACTCCTAGGTCCACTTTGACCCGGTGTAGTCGTACCAATGAGAGTCCCATCAATGGGTCAAATAGAATTGTTTAACCATTTAACTGTGTGCAAACAAATGACTGATGTTAAATTGAGTTAGTGCTAGATAACAATAATTGAAACCATTTAAGTGTGTTCAATGATAGCAATACTAATTTTGTGCAAACAATTTGACTTTAACTCATCTAAGAATAAAATTACGTACAAACTATTCACTTATAAATCAAATATGTACAAACATTAAACTGTATGCAAACAAATGACAAATGTTAAATCAAAATATCTATGCTATATATCGATACTTGAAACCATTTAACTGCGTCCCAACAGATGATTAAACTAAATAGAATTATTTAGAATACTTGGAACTGGCCCAGTCGGCTGGGGCTGTAGAATACACCGACTATTTCTCTGCAGAGGGGTAAGACTCCCCCCCCCCAACAACGAGTGCCCCCGATATGACACTAAGCAATCTAATGGTGAGGCTCTACTAACGCTGGATCTTTGGGGAATGGGGAGCACCCCTTCATTGCCTGGTCATTTCTGGCCCGGAGTTGTAGCACCTAATAGGGTCCTATCTATGGGTCAAATAGAAATAAACTGCGCAATCATGCTTAACTGAATTGTTCGAAATCAATCTGTTTTTATATTTAACTGTGTGTAAATAAATGACTGTTTAATTGAATTGTTCGTGATACATAGCAATACTTGGGACCATTTAACTTTGTTGATATGCTAAACTGAATGTCTTGAAATCGAAATGTTTTTGACATTCAAACTGTGTACTTATGCTAAACGGAATTGTTTGAAATAGAACTGTTTATATGAATAAAATGGATTTGGCAATAAATAACCTACAATGGTTGATATGCCATAAAACCAAACCAAACCAAACCAAACCAAACAAAACCAATACTTGAATCCACTTAACTATGTGCAAACAAATGTGTTCTGGCTTGCTTAAAATGTTACCAACAGACTATTCATTTACGAATCAAATCTATTTAATATATATATGTATAAAGAAGAGTTGGCATTAAATAACCTACAAGGGTTAATATGCCATAACCAATAAACTTAAGACTAAAAGCTAAATAAGATTAACTCCCAACTCTGAGTTTCCAGACTATGATCATCCGGTGGGATTAACGAATATGAGCGAGTATTTTTGATAATGAATTATAATCAAATTAGTGAATTAAAATTAGTGAATGCTGGGGATGAATTAAACTTATCTCAAACATTTCACTTACGTTAATGTATCATTTTAATGTACAATTGAATTATCATCTGAAGAGACCCAGTTGCAAACTAGCTGAAGTGCTAGACTGCGGCTTCCAAGAGAGTGAGTTCAAACCCTAGTGGCGTTCTCAGGTTCACTTTTGGACTCATAATATTGGGAAAGGCATGAACCCTCTAATGTTGTTGTTCTTCAAAGATGGCTTTGGCATTAAATAACCCACGAAGGTTTATTTGCCTTTAAACAAAGAAAGAATTCTTATCTCTTGCTAAGAAGATTTCCCTTTACACACAGCAGTGATATTTTCAAATCTTTTAATTAATAAAACTAATTAATTAATTAATAAACTAAATAGTTGTCAGCCCAAATTCTTTGAACAGTTTTCACTTCTGTTTTTTTTAAAGTTTAAAGAAGGGGCCCGTGGTGTAATGGTTATCGTCGTAGGACATAGACACGGCGACCCGAGCTCAAAACCTTAACGAAGCTGATGTCATTTCACGAAGCACTAATACCCTTGGGAAATGTATGAATCCTCTTATTCTCCCTCCAGCTATGGGTAAATAGCAGCGCAGACTGGGTTCTTCAGTCTTGGTTAGGCAGCCAATCTAGGAAAAAGAAAATTTTGAAACCAAACCTGTTAAACTCTGCTTAAGAATTGACCTTGTGTTGCATCCGGACGGAGGGGTTGGATAAATACGTTTTTTAAAAATTTCATAACCTTCTAGCATGTGTGTAACGATTATTGTCTTCGGAAATGGAATCGGCGATCCGAGTTCAAATTTTGGACGAGGATATTCGCGTTTCACTTGGCACTGATGCTCATGAGAAAGACAGAAATCCATCTCTTTTCGCTTCAGTCATAGGTAAATACGAGGGTAGACTGGGCGCTTCAGCCTTGCTTAAGAGAAAGAAAACTCTGAATTTAAACCAGGAGTACCTCGCTTAAAACTGACCAGGAGGGGTTGGGTAAATACATATTGATGTGGCGTGACAACTAATCAATGGGGGATTATTAAATCACTCAAATTTGAAATACAAAACCTAAACAAATAATAAAATAAGAAAACAATAAAATCCGAAAATAAAACAAATGATTCTTATTAACTAGAATATTCGGACTATTGTCTTCATCTTCGTTGTTATATTCACAACGTTTCGGCAGATACAACTTTCCATATTTCATGTCCAGCATGTCGACATATGGCGCAATGGATATGGCGTCAGGTTGAAAAGTGCTTCTACTTGATATCATCTGAAGGTTGCTGGTTCAATCTCAACTATAGGTAAGAATAACAAGGAATACTTACTATTGCTTGTACCAGGTCTTGTACCCGGTCTTGGTTCATAGAATTGGAACAATCTATTCCCGTAGATTAAATAAAGAGTTCAGGTTGAGGTTTTCTGTTGGCTCTCGAGTTCGACGCTTGAAGAAGGCCAGATATATCTGCCGAAACGTAAATATAACAATAAAGATGATGACAATAGTCTAAATATTCTAGGTGATAAAAATTATCTGAACAAATAATAAAATAAAAGGTAAAATCAATCATAAAATATGAAAATAAAATGAAATAAAATATCCCTCAATTCAACTTCCACCGGCAGTTAAACGAAGAAAAATCGTTTTCGGGCGTTGCCAACCAACTGGATAACGTGTACATTTGCAGCCTTTCTGTAACGTTTATAATAATAATTAATGGACTTAAAAAAACCCACAAAAGAAGCCCATACAACCTCGTAGATAGTTATGATATTTCCTAATATTTTCCTAATTTTTTTTCTAGATTATTATCTGAGGAAGATCATACGGGGCGAAACGCCATAATAAACATATAAATACTCCATCCAGTGGGTTTTAACTTCTTATTTCTTATCCATTCTTTCGGATATATGTTGTCCATAAATATATATGTATATATATACATACGGGTTACCTTTGTTATGAGAACACTTAAAATACAGAGCCGGAAGCTTCGTGGTGAAAAGACGACCAATCGGCCAATTCCAAAAATTTCTTATTTAATCTTGCAAACATTCTGAGAATGATGAGTTACTGGCCTTAGGTGGCCGATTTTTTGTCCTTGTCTTGTACAATTGGCCTTTATGCGGTTGAAAATCGACGAACACGTTGATAGATACTTGACCAGTCTTCTCTTTTTTTCTTTTCTCTCTTCTGCTTTTTCAAAGCGGAGTTGTCGGCTGTTTTCCGACCACTCGACGAGAAATCAGTTTCAATTAAGACAAAAGATGTCGCGTACCGGTAAAAAGCAGCGACCGTGTCTGAACCGAAGCGCTTCCCATTGTTTTCTGCGATCTTTCGCCAAAACAACTAGTGCGAAGATAGGCAAATTGTCAAGAAAAGGCGAAGAATCGATGAAATGACCAGCAGCAACAGACGATAATGATTACTACTTGATCACACAGGAAGGTCTATCACTTCTTGTCGACGACGCTCCGCTAATTGTCAATTACGATGTGGGGTTTATCAGCGCAAGAGAATTTGTATCCGGGGGTGATATTCTTGATGGCACTACTTGCCTGTTCAATAGAAACAATCTAGAGGATCGACGGAGGTAGCCGCAGTATTTTAGCGAAACAACAATGAAAATTTGATCGTATAACTTCTATCAATTTATCTATCAGTCTATCTATCTTGGCCTGTTCATTATCTGTCTAACTAGCTATCTAATTCTGTTTAAATCTATCTATCTATCTATCTTTTTCCAAATTCCCGTCTATTTTTCTCTCCTTCAAGCTATTTTAAGCTATTCTCGTCTATCCTGACGAGAGAGAGAGAGAGAGAGAGAGAGAGAGAGAGAGAGAGAGAGAGAGAGAGAGAACAGGGCAGAGGTGTGATGATGAATTTATCGACACATATCGATAAAAGACTATAAGTACAAACGATGATACAGACGACATAAAAGTTATATTTGTGGATTTTGCTTTAAGTCAGAGTTAATCCAGCTAATCAAACATTTGCTCAAATACCCATCCATACATACATATACACATGTGCACATACATGCATACACATACATAATAAACATTCATTATATATATGTAGACACATTCATGAAACACAAGTAAAACTTTTTTTGATAAAAGTTAATTTTCTTTTAAACTAAATATGCTATATCTTATCATTTCTAGTGGAACATTCTACAATCAAATTGAACATGATTGAGTATTAAAAAGCTAATTTTCTTTGAAACCACTGATTCCTGGATTTTATTATTTCTCATGAAAGATTATGCAGTCAAAACCGATACTATTAGGTATTAGTGTATCGTTCTTAAATAAGTTCGCTCTTACTATTTCATGATAATCAAGTTGAGCTGATAGCATAGATTCCCTTGACTCTCTCTGTCAACACTCTTTATATCAACTAGACTGCATCCAATATCCTCATAGAGCTGATGAATATTTTTGGTGGTCGGTTAACACTGGTGTGTCTATGTGTAGGAGTTAATCGAAGAACGTCGCTTATGAATTCGAAACTATTTCTTCGCCAGTGGCCGGAATGTTTTGTCGGTATTACTTAAATAGTTCGTAAGATGGGAGTTAGGTGACCGTAAAGCTGTTGTTTTGTGAGGTGCTGCTTTCATAATTTTTTCAAAAGAGCAAACTGCATCCTTGTGTAGTTTACATTTAGCTTTTTCTGCAAGCACAACTTGTAAAACCATGAAACAGTACTGATACGAATTCAGCTTGGGACAATTCCCGTTTTATTTTATCAGAGATTAGATGTCCATTCGGTCGATAATCTGTCAATGGAAGTCCATTCCTTTCCCATGCGTATGTTGACATCACTTCCAGTAGAGGAGATATTGATACCGGGGTATGTGAAGTTGTCTACTAATTATAAAGGCTTGCTATTTAACGTGAAAATGGTATCATCTTGTTTAAAATATCAACCATGTTTTAATAAGAGTTAACGTAGAGGCCAATGTCTCAGGTTGCCTGATGCAAAATTGAGTAGGGTATTTTTGAGAAGTGCTAGATCATCTGCGTAGTCTGCATATGTAAATGAAAGAAAATGGTTTCATTCTAAAAAAGCAAGTTTAAGACGATACCGTTTTATTCTAGGAATTTATAATTTATCGTGAAACATTATAATAATCAAAATGGATATCATTTGGTATAATTTCTTATCAACTTAAACAACACAGAAAATCTGCAATGAAAAATATGAATATGTAATTGTCAAAAAATGTACACCTAATAAATATGTTTTTGCAATTTTTTTGATTATAAAGTTTCAATGCTATAGAGTTTCGTAATAAATAATGTTTATTATTATTTATAATATTTAAATTGAAACAATAAAATCCCCGGAAGTTAGGTTTAGAAAAAAATAATTTTTTATACAGAAAATTACACTCACAAAAATATATATCCATAGAAATACAGACATCTTAAAAGAATTCTCAAAATTCGACAACTCACGCTATATATATATATATATATATATATTCACAGGCACACTCACATACATACATACATACATACATGCAAGCAGCCAAAAATATATATGTATATTCGTTGTGCGTTTCAAGTAGAAAACTGGTTTTTGGCGATATATTGTTTAGTTTTTAAAAAGGAACGCAGGGATATTTGTTCACATCTATATTCATTTCTATGCGTGTATGCACACTCGTGTATGTGTGTAATAGTATATATATATATATATATATATATATATATACATATATATATATGTGTGTGTGTGTGTGTGTGTGATAATCTAATGGTATGGAATCAGTGAAAGATTCTGAGAAAAAGAACAGGAACTAAAAGGTAAAAGGTCATTAAAGATAAGAAAATTGGATGAAAAAATTCCACCGATAATATCCTTGGACAAGTATTTTACGCAATTGTTTTTCGCCAATGATATATATATATATATATATATATATATATATATATATATATATATGTAAATATATTTATGAAAATCAAATGTATATAAATGTAAATATATATAGTGCTACTCAATATATATATATATATATATATATATATATATATATATATATATATATGTGTGTGTGTGTAAATATAGGCAGTTTAATTCAGAAATCAAAACTTACTCCTTTTTCGTATAATGAAGCAATACTAATTTCTTATATATATATATATATATATATATATATATATATATATATATATATATATATATATATATATATATAGTACGAGCTTTTGTGTCGACGAGTTCAAAGTAAATAGTAGAAAATATGCGTTAGAATAAGTATATAAATTCTTTGGACACTTGTGAATGATTATCTCTCTCTCTCTCTCTTGCTCTCTCTCTCTATATATAAATGCATATGTATGTGAGTAAGTGTTTGTGTATGTGTGTTTGTATATGCATGTGTGTGTAATACATATTGTTTTTCCTCAATATATCTCTCCTAGTGTGTTTGAATATTTCTCTCTCTCTTACTCTCTTTCAATATATATATATATATATATTTGTGTGTGTGTGTGTGTGTGTGTAAATTAAAGTTTGCATATATATATATATATATATATATATATGCGAGCACCTCAATTTCTATTGTAACTTGTGAGTATGTAATACCATTTTCGCCTTCACATCAATGTTATCACTTCCGATGATCTACCTGGCAATATGTCAAGGATGAAATGTAAGGACAAATGCCAAAAATTTCTGTCTTATGCAATGGTCGGGGTGAAAGCACTTGTGACAAACTCACTTCTCGGTGACTCAAGGTTGACAACAATGAAAGAACCATGCAGACGTCATTGAAGCAATGAGACAATCCTCCCAACCCCACAAAAAATGAAGCAAAAATGCAGATGCATTGGAATAGTTAAGATTTATGATAACAGCACATTCTGTTCAGGTTGGTGGTGATGATGTCGGTAGCTGTATGAAGAAGCAGAAAGAGTCTTG
The DNA here is from genome assembly GCA_963585895.1 of Sepioteuthis lessoniana. Classification (NCBI taxonomy): domain Eukaryota; kingdom Metazoa; phylum Mollusca; class Cephalopoda; order Myopsida; family Loliginidae; genus Sepioteuthis; species Sepioteuthis lessoniana. The sequence goes on from OY757939.1 coordinate 33,628,484, forward strand.
CTGGAGTCGGGGGATGATTGTGGACAACTTTGATGTCTAAAACTAATGTAATTGGATACCTTTTTTTCTAGTGCTTTTTGGTTTTTAGTTCTTTCGTAAATCGTTTTGTTACAATGTTGCTCTTCCTCTTTTCTTTTTTTTTTTTCTTTCGTGAATCTTTTCTGCTATCAAAAGGAAAGGACTGTACAAAAGGCCAGAAGCCGGCGATCATTCTCGTTCGCCATGTTCTGATTTTCACTGTAAATCCCGTGCGCATGCGTACGTGATTGCTTCAAGTATAACCTATCAGCGACTTGATCGAACAGGCAGGAAAACAGTTGTTTTTATCTATCTATCTATCTATCTATCTATCTATCTATCTATCTATACTTTTTCTTAATTATTACATCCCTTTTTATTCTTGGTTCACATTTGACCCCTGTTCAACTGTCTCCACGTCGACACGCATGTTCACCCACACCTCACATACATAAATCCAAATTCCTACACTGCCACATACACATGTATACATATATCTATGCATATATATTCGCTCTCAAATATACGTTATACACTTAAAGCTGTGTACACACACATACACATCAACACACACGCACACACTTATTTACACATGTATATTCACATTCAAATACACATTAGAGTTTTGTTGTACGCATACATACGCATACCTCAATACATCAACACACATATATTCGCAATCAGCAACACATATTACACTTAAAATTGGAAGTGCACACTCACTCATCAACGCTGTCGTACATACAATTCATATTCAAACATGCATACGACGAGGTGCTCTTAGTATAACGATCATTTTCCAAGAAAATAGAATTAGTAATCTGAGTTTAAATTATAGACGAAGTTGTTCGCGATTCACTTCGCTCTAATTGCCCTTGGGAAAGATCTATCTATTCTTTCTCCAGCAGTAGATAAAAAGTAGACTAGGCTGCTTTTTTTAGTTTTGCAAAAGCAACCAGCAAAGGAGAAGGAGAACACTGAATTCAAAATAGCTATACTCCGCTGAAAAATTGACCTTGTGTTACATCCTGCCCTTGCCTGAGGTGTTGGGTAAATGTATGTCATCTGAAACGTAAGAAATATATTTTACAAGCTTTGTAAAGACAACCAACTAAATTAATCGAATAAACAGAAGAAAACATGAAAAGTGAATGTATATAAAATAAGGATATAAAAATAAGAAAACAGGAGTAAAAAAGAAGTCCGAAAACATTACAAAACAACGAAAAACACAGATATTCAAATATACAGTCATTTACTTGTCGTCATTGGAAACTCAAAATAGCACCTCGACCAGTGTAGATATGTCAGAACGAGCCAAACAAATCAATTCATTATTTCAAGAAATTTTGTGTATTTTGTATCACTTTACTAATAATAATTGCCTCATGGTGACAATTTTAATTATGAATCATGATGAAAAAAATGTCCAGCTACTTTGAAACTACTTCTAGTACGTGATGCCCTACGCATAGCGCATAATGCGCGAGTACACTGGCGATTCTCAGTCATCAATGTTACTCGGGCTCATAGTTTTAGTACAATTTACGATTTATATAATTAAGACTATAAGAAGAAATTTAGCATCCAACTACTTTTTTTCTAAATGCAATTCATCAAATCTCTGTGCTTTAGATGGAATTCGAATCCTTTGGTCATGGGGCATAATTAGATTTCCCTTATGCGCCGGGTGAGTGATGTTAATTTGATCGCCAGATTCCAGAGGGCATCCACTCCAGGCAATACCTGCTTAGCAGGGCCAAGTTTATCACTTGGCACCGGAGACACCTCAAAAGGGAAATGCTGAGGGGATCAAGTTTTTTTGACGACAACATACTGGGGAGATTTCAAACTATATGTAGAGATAAGACAGAGATCGATTTTTTAAGGTGGGGTCTGTCTCTAACCTTCTTTCTATATCTTCATTTCCTCTTGGATGTAGAATAATGTCTGTCTCGAGAATTCTCATTCGTATTCTCAAGACTGTTTCCAGTTTTTGAGTCGGTTTTGGAATGACAGCAAACAAACCACTGGAACAAACTCTGTCCAAGAGTGGCGTCTGCCTAAAAAGTGACTTTTCACATGGCTAGATCTTTGTGGCAATGAGTAAAGTTGGAAATCCAAAGAGGTTGTGAATCCTCATGGCCAGATCTTTGTGGCCATAAGCAGAGTTGGAAATCCAAAGAGGTTGTGAATCCTCATGGCCAGATCTTTGTGGCCACAAGCAGAGTTGGAAATCCAAAGAGGTTGTGAATCCTCATGGCCTGATCTTTGTGGCCATAAGCAGAGTTGGAAATCCAAAGAGGTTGTGAATCCTCATGGCCAGATCTTTGTGGCCATAAGCAGAGTTGGAAATCCAAAGAGGTTGTGAATCCTTATGGCCAGATCTTAAACATGTTTCGTTACAACCTCAGACGCGGTTCTTTGTAGTATTTTAAAAAATTGGTTTTTCTTGTGGACATACAAGATTTTTAAAGTTTGATTCAGTTTTTTATAACATTTTCAAAGTTATAGCAAAGGTATTAAAAATTAACAAAAAGGCCCCAATAATACGTTGGAGGAAAATCTCTAAAAAAGAATATCACAGAATAATGAAGACGTACGATTACCTCAATGTTCTCGTAAATAACAGAAATGAAGAAGATCTTCATTTTCTCCTTGGAAAGGTCCATAAGAAAGAACAAAGATTAAAGTACCAATGCGTAAAATCTGCAAAACAACGATTCTTTAATATATCTCCGTTTCTGGCCAAATTGTTATTCACGGGGTAATAGATTATTAATTAATAGAAATAAAATAGATGAGATTAAAGCAGACGGTGAGACTTCAGCTTTTTTCTACTTCAATAATAATCTTTTTATCTGAAAGTTAATTATACTACCCCAAGCAAATAAAGAAATTTATCACACTTAAATGATGTTCGCTTAGGTCTTTTATTTAGCAGTATATGAACTAATAACATTTAAGGCACAAAACATTTTTATCAAAAAGCTGAACATTCTAGCTTCATAAAATATACCTTAAACAAACCAGATTAGATAATCTAATTTTTTCTTGTCATGCAGAGAAAATATCAGAGGAAAAACTTGTGGAATGATCTTGTATTCTGAAAAATACCATCTGAAGTCTAGATATGCAAATTGGTCTGCGGTTAAAAGTTTGTTCTTGTAGATCTCAAAAAGGTGTTAGGTATACCTAATTGAAAGGAAACATGACTCCAAATAAAAAAAAAAACTGTCAAAGGAAAGGATCGTAAAACTCATTCAATCCATATTGAAGTGTTCTGAAAGAAATTGGTTGTTCCCGGTCAACTGTGTTTAAAGTTTGGCGCAAATATAAAAGAAATGAAATACTTTAAAAAGGAAATCATAGAGGTCGATGTTGAAAGACATCAAAGTGTCAAGACAGAAAAACAATATGCATTAAAAATAGAAGATGTGTGATAAAAAACAAAAACAAAAAAAGAAAACAATGTATCGAAAGAGAAGTTAATGCTTGTGAATGAACACTCAGAAATTGGCGGGATAAAATGGGATTGAGAAAAGCCATATGAAACAATCATAGCGTGTGGACAATTGAATAAAATTGACATTCAAATGCTTTCGTTGGCTTTTATGGAATATCAACCATTGTAGGTTATTTAATGCCAAATACTGTTTATACATTTATATTAAATATATATATATTTAGTAGACATTTTGTAGAAAATATTTTTAAACGAGTCTGAGCTCTATTTTTTTGGCACACAGATAAACGGTTTCAAGTATTGCCAGATAACAATAACAAACATCAGTCATTTGTTTACACATTGTTAAATGTTCAAACAGTTATATTTCAAACAATTCAATTTAACACGGTATTGGTTTGATCCATAGATAGGACCCTATCAGGTGCTATCACGGTATTTGTTTGACCCATAGATCGGACCCTATCAGGTGCTATCACTTCGGGTCAGAGTGAGACTGGGAGCGATGGCAATGAAGGAATGCTTAGCATTCCCCAAAACTCCAGGGTTACCGGAACCTCACCATCAGATTATTTAGTGTCATATCTAGGAAACTCGTTGGGGGTGCTGTCTTACAACAGAGGTGCAGTCGGTGTAGCCCTAGGCGACTGGGCTTAAGTGATATTCGGCGAGGAATGAAGAATCTTCATTGACCAAGACGATGATATCGTTCAAATAAAACATATAAAAACAAGTAGATATAATTCATATCTAATGTTAATAATTCATACACAATTATATGGTGTCAAGTAACTATTCCATCAACGATTATTTGTTTGTAAAGTTATATGGTTTCACGTATTCCTAACATTAATAATCCTATTTAATATCAATCATTTGTTTTATTTGGTTCTAAGTATTCCCATCTAATAATTTTAAAATCAGATCAATTTGACATATAGCTACTAGTACTCCAGGACCAAATTAGATGGGGCAGTAGAATACATCGACTAATTATCTGCAGAGGAGTAAGACCCCCTACCAACGAGTGTCGTGGATATGACACTAAACAATCTAATGGTGAGGTTCCAGTAATGCTGGAGCATTGGGGCATATGGAGTACCCCATTGCACTTGCTCCCAGGTCCACAATGGCCCGGAGTGGTTGCACCTGATAGGGTCCTATCTATGGGTCAAATTGAACTAAAATGTGTACTTATGCTAAACTGAATTGTTTGATATAGAACTGTTTTGAAATTTAACTTTGGCAATTAAATTTTTGTAAACAAAAATTATACTTAGACAAAACTGAATTGTTTGAAATTTAATTCGGCATTAAATGACCCAAAAAGGGTTGATGTGCCGTTAAACAAAACAACCAACTAACAACTGTTTCAGAGTTTAAATGAGAGTAATAGCCAGAAAGGAATAACTCCACACTCCCCAGAGCTTCAGAACTAGAGTCTCAACACAGAATTCAGAAACACAACTCACCGGTTTTTTTAGGAGGGACGAGAAATGTTTTTATCATTCTATGCCAGTGAAATTATGTCAATACATAAGTTACGTGTTTCATTAAAAATATTACGGGAGGAAAAGGAATCATAGTCCTATTAATATGAAAATTTTTACCATAATCATTCGATCGATACTCATATTACGACATGTATTTTCTTTCATCTTTTGTGTCTAGATAAGTCAGTGCTATTTCTTGATATATCTTTCTCCAAAACACAGCATTGTGCAAGTGTCGTTTAACCACGCTCACTAGCTGTTTTTGTTTCGTAAAGTGAAAATTTATCTCAAGAGGAAGAGTTGAGAACGTGGAGGATATTCAAAGAAATACAACGGCGCAGATTCACATCCTATCAAAAGAGACATTTCAGCAGTGCTTCGGCCAATGAAAAACTCACTGGAATAAGTGTGTCGAATCATAGATTTATTTTAAAGAAAATAAACAGTAAACGCATTGTTAATTCATATCTTGGTAAATACAGTTTCATTCTCAATATTTTGAACGCGTCTCGTATTTATTTCTGTATTGAGTGTGATCCAAGAGTTTGGTTTGGTTTATCCATTTAACGACATATCAACTCTTTACGGGTTATGTAATACCAAAATTTGATTAATTTGTAAATGTTTAATTATAATCGTGAAGATTTATATTTTCACTATTCCATTGCAAGCATTTTTGTTTATCATACAAATAAAGTTTAAAAAGTTACTCGATTATAAAATGAATGAAATTTAATATGGTAAATAAATGAGGGATTAGTTTAATACTTGGTTATAATACAAAACTGATCCCTCATTTTATATGTAAAAACACAAATGGCTAAAAACAGTTGAGGTATCTGGTTTGGTTTGGTTTGCTTTATCTATTTAATGACATATCATCTTATGGGTTATTTAATGATAAAACTTAATTCATTTGTAAATGATTATAATCATAACTGTTCATATTTTCAACATTCTGTGGTATTCGTTATTTATTCTGTGTAAGACACATCAGCAATATTACGCTGAGTAGAGAATGGTTAAGAGAATCAAGAAGTTTGAACCCCTACTGCCATATCACCAACATCCATCTCAGACGTTGCGGGGCAACATGATAAAATATGAGTTATGACGAACAGTTGGCGTATGCATGTTAATTATGATGTAGTTTCCCTTACTTATTTCCAAATAATTTATTTGTACATTAATTTTAGGAGGTTTGTATGATTGATATTGTCAAACTGTCAAAATGGAGCATAATTAGATTTTAGTTTGTACAATGTTCAATTTGGTTGAATAAAGCAATTTCCAGTCCAACTGAAAAACAAATAATAGTTATCATCCTAACTGATTTCATCTGATAACTTCGAGATAACTTCCGGTATATTGAATAACTTCCGGTATAGTAATTCCTATTTATAGAGTAGTTTCTTTCACTTATTCATTTGCAAATATTTATAATACAAATTCTGTAAAATGATTTAGCATTAAGCTAAAGATGGGTGCATTGTAGCAGCTATTTTTAATAGAGAAAACATCTAATTTTTTTCAGAATATCCAAAGTAATTTGATTGATTAATTGGTTATTTTATGCCCTGAAGTTGGAGAATTACATTCATTATAGGTTCATATTTACACTTTTTGTGTAGTTGTTTGTTCATAGTTTTTTTTGCACATGATCCTATCGAATACAAATAATTCTTAAACAAATCTATTTGATCCATAGATGGGACCCTAATAGGTACTACCACTCCGAGACAGAGTGGATCTGAGAGTAAAGAACTCCAACTCCCTTACCATCAGATGCAGTTTAGTGTGATATCAAAGATACACCTTTTTGGAACCCTTATCCCTCTGCAGGAAAATACAGCCTGTAATATTCTAAGCTACACCAACTGAGCAGTTAAAATAATTTGTTCACATTAACCAGTTATATATATATATATATATATATATATATATATATATATATATATATCAAGTAAAACTCAACAGATATTAAGCCGTTATAAATTTATTTCAACGAATCGTCTCATCAAATGCCGAACAAATTCAATGGATAATTACACCTGTTCCGAGGAAAGAAAGTTAATCATGAATTAAATATTTAAATATTTGTACTTCAAAGCTCAAACATAAAAAAGAAAAGTTTTTTAAAACCCAATTTAACCCAATAAAATATAATCTAGTTGTAATCATGTTAAAGTATTCAGTGTTACATCAAAATAATAATCTGATAAAATATTGTCTACGTTTTTTAGTCTTTATCAATGTCCCAATTTAAAAAAAAACTTAAACCCTTGTATTTTATTATAAATCAAGTATTCAAATATTTTCAATGCTTCTCAATTTATCAATTTAGAACTTAGTTATAAATTTGATTATAATTATTCAAATATCATATATACGACTATACATTCTATTCTTATATGCATTAATATTGTTCTACTTCATAAAAGGCTGCCTATATATATATATATATATATATATATATATATATATATATATATATATATGTGTGTGTGTGTGTGTGTGTGTGTGTGTGTAGCAAAACCAGGGAGGAAATGATATATCCAGAACTATGAACCCCGATTTACTGATTAAACCGTTAGCACCCACTTTCTCTGTATATAAAATCTTCTCCCTTGTTTTGTATTTCATTAAACATCCATCGGTGATCTAACCACATTCGATAACATTTTTTCTAATTTCTGATGATGGTTTATCAAAACCAAAACGTTATAGCGTTGATTTTCTTTCACATTAAATTCTTTACTTTGAATTACCTTGTTTTTCTATTTTTCTTATTGTCAGATTCTTTTCCATTATTTACATATATATATATATATATATATATATATATATATATATATATATATATATATATAAGGTCGTTAGTATAACATCCTTTCTCATCTTTCTCATTACTGAATTATGTGGAGGTATTTTAAATGGGCAATCATTCCTTTGTGTCATCCCTTTTAATTGTTATTCTCTTTATATTGGCTTAAAATATTCATTTTCCACAAGTAATTGTATTATTAAGAATTATATATATATATATATATACGCGCACACACATACACAGAGTGCGTTGGGTAAATTGTTGTCTAAATTACGCAAAAATAAAAATAAAACTGACATCTCATTTGGTCAAATAGTCTGTGACAAAGATTGAGTTGTGGACTGGTATATTGTCCTGGTGGAAATGCCACTGACCCGATTTGAAGAGTGCTAGCCTCTTCCTTCGTAATCTCTTCCTGAGCTCCCTTAAAACCTCAACATAGCATTCCTTGTTGACTGTCTGCCAGTACTGTCAAAAAAAGGAATCATCAAAAGTTTGTGAGTGAATTTAGCTCTGTCGGGCCTTCTTGGGTCTGGGAGAGCCAGCATGCTTCCACTGGGGACTCTGTCTCTTGGTCTCTGAGTCATAGCAGTAGATCCAGCTATCATCGCAGGTCACCAGAGCATCAAGAACTGCAGGATCTGAATTGATCAGTTCGACCATCTCCCTGCTGTCATGACAATGTCTTTCTTTCTGATCTTCTCTGAGCACCCTTGGGACAAACTTCGCGCAAATCTTCCGCATCTTCAGTTCCTCGCGAATAATAGTGTGTACAGTTCCCACACTGACATCAAACTTATTATAGACACACGACGGTCCTTATCCATGAAATTCACTATTTTGCCAATTAACTGTGGTGTTCTGACTTCCTTAATCCTCATACACCTCTCATCATTTCTCACAGACTCCCTGTCTTCCTTGAATCTCTAATGCCACTCAAAAACTGATGCTTGATTCATGCAAGATGCTCCAAAAGCAGTCTGAAGCATTCCATGTTTCTGTGGCCTCAATCAAACAGAATTTTATTGCATATCGTTCTTCTAAAGTGTCCTCACGTCCAGATTGCATTTTTGAAATTTACCAGCTGTGACACTCAGACTTTAGTAGGGTGTATTCCAATTGCTGCTGTAGCTGTTCATTTGAAACTGAAATCATAAAAATTGGTCAGTCATCTCATAAGATGTATAACAATAACATGGTGAATTTTCAAGAGTCTAAGTCAATTTTAAATGCCTGTACAAAAAAGTCTGGAAACATATTGAAGGAATCTCGTTCTATAGATTAAATTTATTTAATTGGCTTCAACCACGGCATCCAAACGACTTCGGAATCTCCTGGCTACAAACCTGTCTGATTTGTTGAGATTGTTGCTAATGATGGCCTGAATCTTAGACACAAAATCGGGAGTTGTGTTTTTAACGCATACCAAAAAGAACAAATAAAATGCATTTAAAGCCAGATCAATAAGTTTGGAAACTCGGTAGAAAATAGGCAATCTCGAACAGCGTGGTAGATAGTAGATGAGGTGAGTAAAAGGAAGAGCACATTGAGAGCTAAAGCTGCCAGTCAAGAAAAGAACATTTAAAGAATCTGCTTGGAAACTCCCCCATAGTTACAGATAAACCTATCACGAAAACTATTAATTACCAAATAGACATCAAACTAGGACACTTTACTTAAGAAGAACTCGACGTAGTATTAACAAAAGTTAAAAATAGGAAAGCTGCCGGTCTTGATGAAATACCTCCAGAAGTATAAAAAACAAGGAAATTCGATGTCTTACTGCTTCGATACTGCAACAACATATATAACTAGAACACAATAGAGAGATGGGCTGCATCCTCCTCTTCCCCAAGAAAGGTGACCTCGGAATTACCTAGAATTACTGAGGCATAACTCTTTCTTCAATAGCAGCTAAAGTTTATAATGCTCTGCTACTCAACCACATCGAACCAGAAATTGAGAAAATTCTCAGAAAGAATCAAAATGGATTTCGGAGAAAGCGATCCACAACATCACAGATTCTGACAATCCATCGAATGGTTGAAAGATTTCGTGCAAAAAACCTCGAAGCGACACTCTTATTCGTAAATTTCTCCAAGGCTCCATACACAGAACAAATAGGTGGAACAAATACTTCTTGCATATGGTCTCCCCAAAGAAACTGTCACTGCTATAATAAAGATCAACAAAAACACGAAAGTAAAGGTTCGCTCATCGAAAGGAGACATAGACTTCTTTGACATTGTTGCTGGTGTTCTGCAAGGGGATACACTAACCACATATCTGTTCATAATCTGCCTAAACTACGTACTTCGAACGTCGATAGATCAAATGGCTTTACCCTAAAAAGGCATGAAGCAGACAATTCCCTGTATTAACTATTACGGACGCAGACTAAGCAAATGACATCGTGCTTCTTGCAAATACACCTACCCTAGCCGAATACCAGCTGCATAGTCTGGAACAGACAGCAGGAGGTATTGGCCACCATGTGAAATGGAGTACATATGTTTTAATCAAGATGGAGGCATCTCCATATTAAATGGTGGTTCTCTGAAATTAGTGGATAAATTCACCTACCTCAGTAGCAGCATCTCATCGACTGAAAGCGACATCAAAATGCGCCTAGCGAAGGCATTAACAGTTATTCATAGATTATCGATCATATAGACCTTTGAACTATCCGATAAAATAAAACGCAATTTCTTCCAAGTGGTATTTGTGTCAATTCTACTATATGGATGCACCACATAGACGCTGACAAAGCATATAGAGAAAAAGCTCGACAGGAAATGCACAAGAATGCTACGAGCTATATTGAATAAATACTGGAAGCAACACCCCAATAAATAACAGCTGTACGGCCACATACCTCCCTAAAACCATCCAAATAAGACGGGTAAGGCATGCAAGATACTGCTGGAGAAGCAACGGCGAACTTATAAGTGACGTTCTCCTATGGTCTCCTTAACAGTGATGTACCAGTGTTGGCCGATCAACAAGAACTTACATATAACAGCTCTACACGGACACGAGATGTAGTCTAGAATACTTGCTGGATGCGATAGAGGATAGGGACGAATGGCAAGAGAGATTCTAGGAAATCCGTGCAAGCAGCGTAAACTGATGATGATGATGATGATGATGTCCTTATCAGAACGAGTAGAGTGAGGCTACAAAGCTGTCGTATCTTCGTAATCACTATTGGATTCATCCAACTATTTTCGAATATTCTGCACTGATTGACACCCCAAAATTTTGATATATTCGCATTGGAGCTTCCGGTGTGAATGCTCTGCTGTACAGCGTGCCATTTCCAAAGGTTTAGAAGAGGTAATTGCATCATGGTACTGTTTCCGTCAAAGAGACTGCCCAACTGATTCTAGTTTGCTGTGTAGTAGACAAAACCTGAAACAAATAAAACGCATGCACGAAATCAATTATCTAATATATATATATATATATATATATATATATATATATATATATATTGTAAGAATTCAACGGCACAAGCTCTCTCCTTTTCTTTTTTTTCTTTCTTTCTTTCTTTTCTCTGAAAAGAAATTTGCTCAAATATGAATTCTTGTAAAGATTTGTTTAATATGATATGCATGGCATATATATATTTTAACACAGATGTATTTCAACACGCATATATATGCATATATGTATATATCGGGTAAGCTTTAATATGCTCGATGTATATATATATATATATATACAAATTAATGCACATAGAGATAAGCACACACACACACACACACACACACACACACACACACACACATACCCATATATGTAAGTATGATTATGTGTATGTATGTATGTATATGAGTGTTTGTAATTGAAAGATCTAATATCGATATTATTTGGCCGTTTCTACCGGCAAAGACCCGAACACGTAATTTGAATACAAAAGGAAAAGATGGCCTTCCGACACTTAAAAATATTAAAAGGATCGATTTGTCGAATTTCTGCAAGAACAAAGAGACAAATTGCCCGAACGACGCGCATATCGAAAGAGATGTGGAGAACGCCGCTAGGCCAAAGGGAGAGTAATCATCACTACCACCACCATCATCATCATCATCTGCTCTTTCTTCCCCCCTCTCTCTCTTTCGCTCTCTCTCTCTCTTTCTCTCTCTCTCTCTATCTTTCTCTCTCTCTTTGCAACATTTTCCCCGTCTCTGAATTTCGACCAGTCATCGAGGACAATTTTTATGATATGCGCCATTGTTGTCGCTGTGAAGTTCTTTGAGTAGTGGTGGGGTGGGTAGAGTTGTATTTTTCTTTCTCTGCTCATCTGTAAAACTCAGACTGTGAAAGTTTTGAAAATAGGAATTAAAAAAAAAAGTTTCTTATTTTGTAAAGGGAATGAAAAAAAAAAACACTAAAAATAAGAACAAAAACCAAAGTAAAACAGCACCCCCCACAAAATAAGAACAAACAAACAAAAGAAAAGAAAAAATAAGACAATGTGTTGAAAATTATCAGAGATAAATATATTTGCTGCTTCAACCTAAAATTTGAAATTACTTGTCACGCGTATCAGTTTTGGAATAATGACTTTAACAACAACAACTACAAAAACAATAATGATAATAATAATGATAATTAGGATAATAATGATGATAATATTCTCTGGAATTTTGAGATACAAAAGGATCATTCAATCCCGACCAGAAAGACAGACTTTGTGTTAATTAACGAAAAAAAGCCCCCCGCCTCCCCCAAAAAGCAAACGAAAAAACAAAAAAACAAAACAAAAGCAAAAAAAAAAAAAACCCAAAAAACAAAACCAAAACAAAACAAAACAAAACAAAACAAAAAATCGAAAACAGAAGCAAAAAATGAATAAGTTAAAAGAACTTGTCATCTATAGGACTTTACACTATTTACCAAATTATTTTGGGCGGTATGCCACTTGTTCCCACAAAGATGGCGGACATTCAATATTCAGTTTCGGGAAACCATTGGCCAGGAGGACCACGTGATATGCTTACAACTACGTCGGCGCGCGTAAATTCAAGTCCTGCGTTTTGAGCCACTTACAAGACGCGTATTTTCTATAAATACGTCGTCTTCAAGCACCCTCTTTCTCTTTTACCAAATTTCTCCACAGCAGCAACACCATGCCTCGAAGACATTCATATACAAGGACTATGAGACGCTTTCCCGTCTCTGAGAAACTGCCTGTTTCAAACCATAGAAAAAGGACATTTTAAACTTGCAATTCTTTTTGTAGCTTAGTTGTGTTACACACACACACACACACGAGCTCACACATATACACACACTATTATTTTGCTAGTAGAGTTAGTAATATTTTTATGTATTAATGTAAGTTTTGTTATTATAGAATATAAATTTGTTGTTGTTCGTTCGCCTTGTTTTAAATGTTCATTTTGTCCACGCCGTTTCACAACCATTATTTGTTTCATATCTTTTACTTATTTGTTGCATATCTTCACTCATTTATTTCACTGGCATTATTCATTCATTTGTTTTATCCATGTGCTTATTCTACCTTAATTCTAAACTTCAACATTAAACTTGTGGAGAAGCCTAAAAACATAAACCCTTATTTTAAATATATCAAACTAAACATTAAAATAGTCGGAGACCATAAATAGCAAAAATACTTTCACTCACCTACACATCTGATGAATTTTGTTGTTTCAGTGAACTACACAGTGAAAATGAAAGCAAACTTGAATTTTGCCAGAGAGCTGAAAAGCTGTGGAACATGAGGGTGACGGTGATACCAATGGTAGTTGGTGATCTAGTATCAGTCCCCAAAAGCTTGGAAAAGAAACTGGTGGAATAGGAAATCTGAGGAAGAATCAACACCATCCAGATTACGGCATAATTGAGATTGGTTAGAATACTGAGAACAGTCCTGGAGACCAGTGGAGACTTGCTGTCACTCAGACTCCAATGAAATACCTCCAGCTAAAGTTAGTGTGAAAAACTCAAATAATAATAATAATAATAATCGAAAATGAAAGTCAGGGATACCAATTGTAATTTTTACAGGGACTGGAAGACTTGGAAATAAGAGAACAATTGGAGACCATTCAAACTACAGCATTGTTGAGATCGGATAGAATACTGAGAAAGGTCCCGGAAACTTGAGGAGATTTGATGTCACGCAGACTCCAGTGAGAAACCATCAGCTAACGCTTGTGTGAAAAACTCTCAAAAGAGAAAAAAAAATAATGGATTAGGGAATACAACAAACTTGTGAGAACGAAAAAAGAAAAAAAGAAAAAATATGGAAAGTGACGGTGACAGTTGTGGCGATACAGATGAAACAGTTAATTATATAAGTGAATGCAACAAATTAGTATAAAAGAAATATAAAAGCAGACATGACTGGGTTGGGAAGGTGATCCACTGGGAATTGTGCAAACAACGGAAATTTCACCAGACTGACAAATGGTATATGCATAAATCAGAATCTCTCCGAGAAAATCAAATGCATAAAATTGAGATACGAGTGAGAAGATTAAACTTAGTTTTAATTAACAAGAAGATCTTGTCGTGCCAGCAGACCACGGAGGGAAAGGAAGGCGAGAAGTTCGGCAAATACTTGAGCCAGAAAACAGAAAAAGTTGGTGGTGATACCATTTGTAGCTGAGCCCTTGAAACGGTCTCCAAGAACTTGGAAAAAATGACTGGGGTAACAAGAAATTAGAGGAAGAATTGAGACCATCCAAGCATCAGAACAACTAAAATCTGCTGGAATGCTTAGAAGAGTCATACTGACCAGAGGAGACTTGCTGTCTCTCAGACTCTATAACAAACCCATCAGTTAAAACTGGTGAGAAAAACTCGGAAAGTAGGTATACAAACAACGAACTAAGCAACCACTCAAATGAGAGACACCAACGGAGAAAATGGATTAGGGAATACAACAAACTTGTGAGAAAGAAAAAAGAAAAAAGAAAAAATATGGAAAGTGACGGTGACAGTTGTAATTGGTGCACTTGGAACAATCCCCAAAAGATTGGTAAAGGGACTGGAAGACTTGGAGAGTGGAAACCATCCAGACTACAGCGTTATTAAGATAAGCCAGAATATTTAGATGAGTCCTGAAAACTTGAGGAAACTTGCTGTTATTCAGACTTCAGTGGAAAACTATCAGCTAACGCTGGTGTGAAAAACTCTCAAAGGAGTAATAATAATAATAATAATAATAATGATTTAATGAATTTTCTTAATAATAAACAAATATATTGCTACAATTAGCAGTGGATGCAATTAAGAGGCACAAGAGCAGTCATATCAAGAGAGGAATGGGGGAAATGATCCATTGGGAATTGTACAAGCGACTAAAATTTGCCCATAATGACAAATAGTATATCACAAACGAAAATCCCTCACGAACGTCTATTCGAGAAGTTCACTGAGAGGAAGAGAAAGGAAACGTCTTTTTACTTAATTATATTATAATATAATATAATATAATATCAATAATAATAATAATAATAATAATCCTTGAAATCTAAAGAGGTTTGCTGTCACTCAGAGTCAGGTGAAAAACAAACAGTTAGAGTTGGTATGAATAATTCGCTAGAAGTAGAAATAATTTAGTTCGACGATGAGAGTACAGGTTTACTTCTTTACACACATACACACACACACACACACACACGCACACACACACACTTATATATGTACATCCGGTAAGGCAAAATGTAAACAAACGAAAGCTACTACATAATGCCTTATAATTCCCGAGCTGACGTTTGTCGACTGTTGGCTGAGCGGTATGATACTAAGTCTAACATAAAGTTGGGCGGTTTCAATCCCAGCTTGAAGTGTCCAATGTGTCTAGCCACACTGAAGAGTTGTGATACAACGAAACAGTCTGTCTGTGGATGACTATACACACACACACACACACATATATATATATATGTATATATATATATATATAGTACAAATATCTATTTCAGATAGATAAAAAGATAAACCATCTCAGTCAGTTCATGGATATATCTCACATGTATATGAATAATATTAATATATATGACAAAAATGACAACCCCCCCCCACAAAAAACCCCTCAAAACCCTTACACGAATTATTAAAATTTACAGCCAAGAAAAAGGAATGGAATTTGGGATTGAAAAATGTGCCATGCTTATAATGAAGAAAAAGAAAATTGCAAATAAATTGCAAGCGGAGATGAAAGAAAAAGTAAAAAACGATGTACCTCAGCAGAACAAGAAAAAGTAAGGAATAAGGTACCTCAGAAGACCAAAATAGTAAGAAAAGAGGTACCTCAGAAGAACAAGAAAAAGTAAGGAAAGAGGTACCTCAGATGAACAAGAAAAAGTAAGAAAAGAGGTACCTCCGAAGAACATAAAAAGTAAGAAAAGAGGTACCTCAGAAGAACAAGAAAAGTAAAACAAGAAAAAGATTTAAAATTTAATGAAGCAATTGAGCTCTTAAAAGAACTATTTAACCCGAGACTGTCTTTATTTCACAAAAGATGGAAACGCTTGAATATCCAGAAAAACGAATCGGAAGACTTTACGACGTACGCATTAGTTATTAACAAAACATGTGACGACTTCCGTCTATCGGAATTGACAGCTGACAATTTCAAATGTCTAATTTTTGTATTAGACCTAGTTTCGAAAAAGATAGCGATATGCGTAGACGAATCCTTGCGAAGCTAGAAAACGAACAAAATATGTCGCTTTAACATTTGGCAGATTATTGCCAACAATGTGTTAACATAAAACAAGACTCACAAAAAATTGAAGAAGCGGTCATAGCAAACGTCAGGAAAATTTATAGAAAACATCATTCATCATTGCCTAGAGGGAATTGGAAGTCCCCCCCCAAGTACAAATAAAAACCATGAAAAAACCCTCCTAGCGCATGCTATGGATACGGACAATTCCACTGGTACAATGATTGCCCTTACAAGTACAAAATTTGTAGGAACTGCAACAGGAAGGGACATAAAATGTCGAGCTGTTGGAAATTAAAACAAAGTCGAGTTAAAATCACTCAAATTGATGATCAAGAACAAAACGTTAGGAAATACCTTTATGTAAAAATCCAAAACAAAAAGGTAAAAATGCAACTCGATTCGGGTTCAAACATTTCTACCATAAACACTCAGACTTGGAAAAATATTGAGAAACCAACACTCATTTAGTCCAACAAAATCGCCAGAGCCGTGACAGGCAGAAAAATAAACTTTGTAGGTGAAGTTTGGTTGAACATGAATTTTAATAACAAAATAAAAAAAAATGAAAATATTCGTTATGCGAAACACTAATAACCTATTTGGAACGGATGCTATCACGAAATTCAACTTATGGGATCTACACATATCGGATTTTTGTAACAACATAGAAGAATACAAAGACGACCCTCAAATCATAAAGGAAGAAATAAAGAAAACCTTTCCCGAGGTCTTCTCGGAAGGTTTGGGTAGATGCACGAAAACGACTGCCAAAATTAAACTAAAAAAGAATGTATAACTAGTCTTCAGAAAAACACTAAGCATTCCTTTCGCTGCTATAGACAAAATTGATTAAGAACTAGAAAGGTTAACGCAATGCGGAGTACTCTCAAAAGTCGACTACAACGACTGGGCGGTTCCTGTCGTATATGTAAAGAAAAAATCAGGAGAAATACGTGTCTGTGCAGATTTTTCCACAAGCGCAATAGAAGATCATCATTATCCGCTACATAGTCCAGAAGAAATCAGGAGAAATACGTGTCTGTGCAGATTTTTCCACAGCGCAATAGAAGATCATCATTATCCGCTACATAGTCCAGAAGAAATATTCACGAAACTAAATGGCAGTCGATACTTCTCGAAAATTGATCTTAGTGAGGCCTATCTCCAAATACCAACATATGACGAAAGCTCGAAATTACTCTGTATTAGCACTCATAGGGGTTTGTTCAAGTACGAACGCTTACCCTTTGGCATTAAGACAGCACAGGCGGTGTCCCAGCAAATCATGGACACCATGATAGCTGGGCTAGATTTTGCAACGGCATACCTAGATGACATTCTAGTTAAAAGTAATTCTATCGAAGAACATAAAAGTTTTCTGAAAAACTTTTGAACGAATTAGGAATTATAGGCTGAAGATCAAAGAAAATAAATGTGACTTCCCACTGGAAGAAATTAAATACTTAGGGCATGTAATCAATGAGGACGGCAAGAAACCAGACAAAAGTCGTGCTTCAGCAATCAAAGACATGCCTAATCCAAAAGACGTAAAGTCACTACAAAGCTTCTTAGGTTTAGTAAGCTACTATCAGGAATTTATACCCAACTTACACTACCTAAGACCACCGCTTAACGAACTTCTACATAAAAGAAATGGATTTGGACGAAAGAATGCGAGCAAGCATTTCGTGAGATAAAGAAAAATTAACATCTGACTTATTCTTAACACACTTCGACCCTAATCTTGACATAATCGTAGCTAGCGACGCCAGTACACACGGCGTAGGAGCATGTATATTACACAAGTGGAAAGATGGGAAAGTCAGACCTATAGCACACGCAAGCAGATCGTTACTTCCAACAGAGCGCAATTATTCACAAATCGAAAAAGAAGCTCTAGCAATAGTATTCGCAGTTACAAAATTCAATAGATATATTCATGGACGGCAGTTTACATTACAAACAGACCACAAACCACTCGTAACCATTTTTGGTTCTAAAAAAGGACTTCCAACATATACAGCTAACAGACTGCTTCGATGGATAACCATCCTTTTAAACTATGATTTTTCAGAGTCAATATCTATCTACGAATAAGATAGGGCACGCGGATGGATTATCGAGACTCATTCCTAGGACATCAGAAACCTTTGAAGACACAGTTATAGTAGCTCTCCGATCTGAAAATGAGGTAGAGAATACATTAAACAACACAATTAGAGAACTACCGGTACCTCTTAAGGAAATAAAAAGAGAAGCAGTAAGGGATAATTTCATTAAAGAAATAAAGGCGAAACTATTAGAGAAAAAACCCCAAAATTGAGGAGACTTATTCACTATGTGATAATGTATTATTATACAGTGAAAGAGTCAAAATACCAAAAACTCTTCAAAGAAGAATTCTTCTCGAATTCCACACTGGTCATCCAGGAATAAATCGAATGAAGAGCCTTATGCATTCTTACGTTTTTTGGCCTGGTATAGACTCCGACGCCACTGATATGGTCAGTAAATGTAAAGAATGTATTCCAGCTGCAAAGTCTCCACCAACCTCTCAAGAATCTTGGCATAAAACAGATAGACCATTGTCGAGGATACACATAGATTTCGTGGGTCAAATTGATAAATTTTACTACTTAGTAGTAGTAGACAGCTATTCTAAATGGCAAAAAGTCTTCCAAATGAAAAGGCCAACATCAACAAACACAGTAAACAGGTTACATGAACTGTTTGCAAGATTCGGTGTCGTAGATACGATAGTTAGCGATAACGGAACCCAATTCACATATAAGGAGTTTGAACATTTCTGTTCAACATTTCAAGCTGAACATATAAGAATCCCTCCTTACCACCCACGATCAAACGGCCTGGCCGAGAGATTTGTTGATACACTAAAAAGAGCGTTAAAGAAAGCAAAAAGGAACTCCGACTAAAAAAGCTCAACAACTTTTTCTTCAAGTATATCGTATAACTCCGAACAAGTCGGCACCATCGACTCTATCACCTGCAGAAATCATGTTTGCTAGAAGAATCAGATCCGTATTTGATAAACTTATTCCAAGCAAGAAAAGTCACACACCAGCCATCATTGTTCCTAGAATGAAATTCAATACGAATGAAAAAGTATTCTACAAAAACTATAAAAATAACACGACTACCTGGGAACCTGGAACTATTAAGGAGTGTATCGGAAACATGACTTATACTGTACAGGGAAAGAAGTTCATCCGTAGAAGACATATAAATCAATTACAAAAACGTATCACCGATGAACCAACAGAAACCCCACAAATCGAGAAGGACGATTCCCCCCAGGCGTTTACCTCCTTTCGAGGGGGGTTGGGTTAATCGCCCGGCGCCTGAGGCGCCCCTAATAAGGGGAATGCCGAAGGGGCCGTAGGCATTTTTGGGAAACGCTGGGTGCGTGTGGGCTACGGCCCTGCGCCCGGTCCCACCTAAAAAAGGCCTTGTGCCACACTTGCTCGTTAGGTGGGGCGAGTAACAAATACCGCAGCTTCTTATAGGAGCAGCCTTTTGATTCAGTTGTCGGGTCGCACTTCGGCAGGCCGTGCTGGCAGCGGCGCGGATCTGGCTGGGTGTGGCTCGGTAGCTGAAGATTTTCCTACGGCTTCAGGAGGCCTTCCCCAGGCTTTTACCCCCTTTCGAGTGGGGTTGGGTTAATCGCCCGGCGCCTGAGGCGCCCCTAATAAGGGTAATGCCGAAGAGGCCGTAGGCATTTTTGGGAAACGCCGGGCGCGTGTGGGCTACAGCCATGCGCCCGGACCCACAAAAAAGGCCTTGTGCCACACTTTTTTCGTTCGGTGGGGCGAGTAACAAATACCTCAGCTTCTGACTGGAGCAGCTTTTTGCTGATTCAGTTGTCGGGTCGCACTTCGGCCGGCCGTGCTGGCTGCGGCGCGGATCTGGCCGGGTGTGACTCGGTAGCTGGATTTTTCCTACGGCCTCAGGGGGCCTTCCCACAGGCTATTACTCCCTTCAGGGGGGTTGGGTTGATCGCCCGGCGCCTGAGGCGCCCCTAATAAGGGAAATGCCGACGGAACCGTAGGCATTTTTGGGAAATGCCGGGTGCGTGTGGGCTACGGCCCTGCACCCGGACCCACAAAAAAAGGCCTTGTGCCACACTTTCACGTTCGGTGGGGCGTGGAACAAATACCGCAGCTTCTTATAGGAATAGTATTAGAGCGTTGGAGATTGGAGATCGCACTAGATCACCTTACTTGCTACCGTAATAACGGAAGATAATACTATCGTTGGACTATATCTTTATTCTGTATTCACTAATCCTATGTTCTTGTTTACTAATAGTCTCTCTATTGTTAATATTTTTTCCTGAGAATATATCTCTATTTCCTCTCACATCGTGGTTTTTCCTTTATTTAATATTACTAGCGTTCACTAACCAGAACGCAACACTATTGTTTCAAAAGTTAAATGGTTTCAATTATTGCTATCAGACACTAATAATTCTATTCAAGATTAATCATTTGTTTGCAGAAGGTGAACCGCTTACATGTATTGCTGCTTAACACTAATTATTCTATTCAACACTATTCATTCATTTGCACACAGTCAAGTTCCAAGTATTATTTTGTAATTCCAATAATTCAGTTAAGGCAAACAGTTAAATTGTTTCAAGTATTGCAATTTAACACTAAAATTCAACATTACTCATTTGTTTGCACACAGTTAAATGGTTGCAAGAATTGCTATTTATTACTAACAAATTAATTGAACAGTCATATTTTTAGACACAGTTAAATGGTCAAACAGTTCTATTCCTAACAATTCAATTTAACATCAGTCATTTGTTTGCACACAGTTTATGTTGAGCCGTTCTATTTGACCCATAAATAGGATCCTAATAGGTGCTACCCCTCCAGGTCAGAGTGGACCTGGGAGTGATGGTAATGAAGGTTTACGCCATATTCCCCGAAGCGACAAGACTGAAGCTTTACCATCAGATTGTTTAGTGTCATATCTCTCGTTGGCGGGGTCTTACCTCTTTACAAAGATATACAGTCAGTGTATTTTGCAGCCCTAGCCAACTGGGCTACTCCCAAACGGTTATACTTGATATGAAACTAAACTGCATCTGATGGTGAGACACCTGTTTAGATGTTCCGGAGGGTGTAGAATACTCCCACATTATTTGTATTAGATAAAAATACTTGAAACCATACAACGGTGTACAAACAAATGATTAACAGAATTGTTGCTCAGTGAGTTCATCTGATTTTTGGTCTATTTGTAACACCTTATATATAACTTGTCTTTCTTCAGTGGATGTATCAATAAAATTGGATAATTATTAAACTGATGCCTAAACACCTAAGTGCAATTTTCTCCTCTTAGAAACCTGCCTTTTAGGATAAAAACAATACTTTAAAAAAAGATTCTGTAATAAGTTTATACTAAAAAAAAAGAGCAACAATTAAACTCTCTCTCCCCACTCTCTCTCTCTCTCTCTCTCTCTCCTTCGAATAAGTT
Organism: Sepioteuthis lessoniana; assembly: GCA_963585895.1. Taxonomy (NCBI): domain Eukaryota; kingdom Metazoa; phylum Mollusca; class Cephalopoda; order Myopsida; family Loliginidae; genus Sepioteuthis; species Sepioteuthis lessoniana. Next base: position 33,650,509 of record OY757939.1, read on the forward strand.
GACTGCATCCCTTGCCGAGAGGTAAGACCCCCACTAAAAGTGGTCTCCTAAATATGACACTAAACTTCATCCAGTTGTGAGACTTCAGTTCTGGGAAATATGGAGTCATCTCTTCATTGCCATTACTCCCAGGTCCACTCTGGCCCGGAGTGATAGCATCTGTTGGGGTCCGATCTATGGGTGAAATCTATAGCTCTGTTTAAGAATTATTAGAATTGAAAACCTGTCTAAAATGTGTGCATATAAAACAAATTATTATTATTAAATGTTTAAACATTAAAAACCGTTTTTGAAAATGTATTTTTTATGTATTCAGAAAAACATGTACGGGCATTACAATATCCATTAAAGTTTGAAAAAAATGTAAAATCATTACTTGTAGGGCGTAAAATATATCCCCACTTCTTAAATCTGAAACATCTTTTCATTATAGTCAAATATGAGTATGCACTCATGATTTTTACTTTAAATAAATGCATATTTTGATATAAAGAAGATGGCTGAATGAGAACAATTGATGAGGATAGAATGCAAAGTTCAAATAGGTCCTAGTTAGACAAGAATTGGCGCCTGTAGCTCTTGCTTCCTCAGGGTTATCTCGTTTGATGCTCCGGCAATAGTTTTCCAGCATATTTTTGTCGCATCATCCTTGGTAATGCTCTTTTATCGGCCAAAGATCTTGATAAAAGCATTCTTTCTATTTATCACTAATAACTCCTACGCTTTCGGGGAATCGAACATGGTGATTTTTCAGGAAATGGAACTTGACACTCATGTTGATCTCGAAATACCAACATCATTCTCGTTACCAGAAACTCATAGTCATCAGTCTTTGTGTTATAAAGAATATATTGTATAACTGCCCCAAAAGATCGGTTGGCCACTTTCTTATTTTCTTGAAAATTCCTCATCATGACACGAATTAGAGGTTCATCGAACACACCTACTTTGATCTTCTCGAAAGACAAAGCAGGAAAAGCAAAAATGTTGAAAACATTCACCATAAGAACTTAATCCTGAATTGTTTCATAAAACACAGCTTAATACAAAGTGTGAGACAAATGATCACTTGGCTTAGCATTGTTTCATTAACAATGTTTCACGTATGGGCTTTTCCATGCTTGGTCAAGTTTTTCTTTCCAGCTTGGCTGTCCCACATGCAGAGATATCATTAAAAGATCTTGAAGCCTTTCTGATGATCATTTTCAGGTTCACAACAATGATCCTAATGATTAAATTGATGACCTTTTTTTATATCATTATGTTCTCCCAAATTCGTTGAGGTAGAAACTAGAACCGTTCCGAAAACATTGCCATTGTGCAGAACCCTTCTGAGACTACTTTTAGGACTATTTAGAAATAACAACTATTTTCTTAGACAACACCAAATTGCCTTACAAGATCTTGGTTTGGTTTCTTTGCTTAGCTTATTTAATTCAAAAATCATGTTTATAGAAGAACAACAGTGATACGATTTAACCCATAGCTGGTGGGGTGGGGGGTAAGGATGTTCATATCTTTGTCAAGGGTGTTAATTCGAAAGTGAACGTAATAGCGCGACTAAGGTTCGAACTCGCTTACTATAATGTCACAGTCCAGCACGTTAGACTCCCTCAGAGATGATCTTAAATATCGTGACAGTAAATTAGATAAATATATAAAATTCAAAATTAACAATATGTTTGTACTTAAAAACCTTTATTAGTTCAACGTTAGGGTATATCTAAACCTAGTTGTTCTGAAGCTACTCGTAGTGTAAATAGGTGTTTGCTTTTGAGAAAATCACAAGTTTCTAATTGTATGAAAACCAGAGTATGTAGAGAAAAACTGATTTCAGACTTGAAATCAGCGTTGAAAAGATAAAGAAAATCAACAGAAAAATGTTACATCACTGAAAATTTTGCTTCCATAGAGTTATTATAAGATAGAAATAGTTAATTGAGACCAAATAATTGTGTAAAAGTTTAGAATTTAATAGGAATACTTGAAACCATACAACTGTATGGACTGAATTTTACTGGGATTTATAGCTTTTTTGTTTAAGTAATGCCTTTTGAAAGAGACATTTTTGGAATGGAATATACAGTGGCGAAAGGGTTAAAAAATGTTCGGGTAGTTGTCTTTTTCAAAGACGTTATAAGGCAGTCATAAAATATTGGTATTTATTAGGCGTCTGGAAAAGTGAGGCAAAAAGTAGACAAATGCAATTACTTGATTTTCTTTTTTTTTTCTTTTAGTTAAAAACATGCATACATGTATGTATAGATGAACATAAACTGATCGTTTTGTTGACATTTGCTGATTTCAAAGAAAATGGTAATTGATTGAAGATCTTTTACAAAAATATACGACAAATATCGCAGATGAAGATTGGAAAACAATATCGGAAAGATAAGCACTATATATATATATATATATATATATATATATATATATAAGGCGCCAAATGGGACTCGAGCACAATCGTAATGGTATACTTATAGGCATATATCTATATCTCTATATATACACGCACATACACACATATATACATACACATACAAACACACTCACGCATATATATATATATATATATATACCCACATATATATTCGTACATACACGCATATATATATATATATATATATATATACGTCAATTTTTCAAGCATATATATATATATATATATATATATATATATATATATATATATATATGTATATGCATACATACCGGCGCATATATATATATATATATATATGCGCCGGTATGTATGCATTTACTCACACGTACATTCACATAAATATGCGTAAGTATATATATATGTAGAGAATGAGAGAGAGAGAGAGAGAGATTTATCTTTGTAAATATGCATACACACATATGCACACATATACATATATAATCACACACACACACACACACACACACACACACACACACACATAACACATGTCCGCATAACACATTCTCCAGTAAATTCCACATAGCTTGCACTTCTCAACCAGCCAAAATTTAAAAACAGACCTCTGTCCAAGCCTAGAGTACTCAGATTCATATGACGTTACTGCTACTGAGGGCGTGCTGGAAATGCAGGGTCGCCGAAGAGATGTCTATTGTATCGGCCTTACTCGTAATCAGAGTTGAAACGATGTATTCTTCCTTGCTACCTGTTGTCTCTTTTCGAAAGTGTAGATTTTTTCGTTTCGCACAAAGACAAGGTTCACCAAGTCAATGTTTTATTTTTTAGTTTGATGTGTGTGTGTGTGTGTGTGTGTGTGTGTGTGTGTGTGTGTGTGTGTGTGTGTGAGAGAGAGAGAGAGAGAGAGAGAGAGAGAGAGAGATTACAAAATTTTAAGGGATGGAAATAATAACTTCACGACTTTTTGAATTCAGCGGATAAAAATTCCTACTCCGAACCTTAGGTAAAGAATTACTCTACTCAATTCGTAGGTCGGAACCTACTCTAATCTCCTTTTGCAACGGGATCGGCTTTTATATTCATCGCTGGGGTGTAGAATTCTCTTAATCTTCAAGAAAACTCTACAACATTTAAGAAGCAGGAAGTGCATAGTAATTTCATGTTTCTTTGTGCTTTTCTCTCGCAGGTAGCTTCATACTTACTTAGGGGCACGAGGTCGTTTGGTTTAACCGTTACAACCATTACAACATTCTACCCTTGTTCGGACACTAGCATCTGTTCTCTGATGCATTACACTGATGCCATCTTTGTTTTGTAGGGGGAAGTCACAATTACAAAAGGGATTCCATTTGGATGCTGCTAGAACTCATCAGAGCTCACAAGAAAAAAAATTGCTAATAAAAATTTGTCTTTGAAAATAAACCTGCCGCGACCGGCCTACGAACGTAAACAGATCGGATTACATTTCGCCCTAGAGAAAAAACATCCGGGTGTGGCCGGAAATGATGAAGCCCTTTTTCGATTTTAACCGGCCGTTACAGCTAAGAAAGGGATAAATTAATATTTATCAACATTTGCAAAACACCTCTGCCAGAAATAATTCTATAAAAATGGAAGTAATACTTTTCGCTAGCCTATACCGGGCTAAAGAAAGACCTATTTTCTGTGTCCATTTTTTTGTAGAAAAACTTTCTATCCACGTGGCGCGACAGAAGTGGAGTTCCCTTTCTTCGTGTGGGCTTCGGCCCTGCGACCGGGCCCACCTTAAAAACGGCCTTGTGCCATATTCGTGCGTTGGTGGGACGCAACGATAAATACAGAGGTCCCCGCGGACGCTCTAAGGCGTTTGTGTGTGGCCTTTCCTCTCCAGTTCTTGGGTTGCATTCGGTAGGCCGTCTTACCTCTGGGCGGTTCTGCTGGGTGTGCCTCGGCACTGGAGATTTCCTCCGGCCTCAGGGGGCCATCCCCCCAGGCTTATACCCCCTTCGGGGGGGTTGGGTTTATTGCCTGGCGCCTGAGGCGCCCCAAAAAGGGGAATGCCGACGGGGCCGAAGGTATTTTTGGCCTTGCCGGACGCGTGTGGGCTTCGGCTCTGCGACCGGGCCCACCTTAAAAACGGCCTTGTGCCATATTCGTGCGTTGGTGGGACGCAACGATAAATACAGAGGTCCCCGCGGACGCTGTAGGGTGTTTGTGTGTGGCCTTTCTTCTCCAGTTCTTGGGTTGCATTCGGTAGGCCGTCTAACCTCTGGGCGGTTCTGCCGGGTGTGCCTCGGCACTGGAGATTTCCTCCGGCCTCAGGGGGCCATCCCCCCAGGCTTATACCCCTTCGGGGGGGTTATTGCCTGGCGCCTGAGGCGCCCAAAAAAGGGGAATGCCGACGGGGCCGAAGGAATTTTTGGCCTTGCCGGACGCGTGTGGGCTTCGGCCGATGAGCAGCATAGACCTGCAGGGTTCGAGTCTCGGCTCGTTCCCGACCTTCCCCTCCCCTTTATCCCCACTTTAATCGGCCTTTGGGCTTTTGACCATGTGTCAAGTGTCTGGTGGGAGGCCGCGACAAATAAACAGAGGTCCCCGTGGACTTTCTCGAAATTTATGTATGGCACTAGACATTGGTGTCTAGTTCAAGCCATAAACCGGCATACGTGCCCGGACCCACATTTGGGTTCATGAAACTGCTTGCCTCATCAGGCTCACATTGCACCAAGTGAGCCGATGAGCAGCATAGACCAGCAGGGTTCGAGTCTCGGCTCGTTTCCGACCTTCCCCTCCCCTTTATCCCCACTTTAATCGGCCTTCGGGCTTTTGACCATGTGTCAAGTCGTGTCTGTTGGGAGGCAGCGACAAATAAACAGAGGTCTACGCGGACGCTCTCAGGGGCCACTCGGCTCGGGTCCTACGTTATCGTGGTTGCACCCACCTCACCGCCACTTCTAGTGGTGGATTCAACAACCTTTTTTTTACGGTCCTTTTTAAGGGCTATGAGAGGTCACACAGCTTTAGCGCGAAACAGCCTTAGCCCCCGCCTCGATACGCTCGCACAGCTATCTGGCTCGATAAAGCCATAGCTACAGAAACTATACGCCCGCACAGCTATCTGGCACGACAAAGCCAAAGCTACTGTAAACGATACGCCCGCACAGCTACCTGGTACGGCAACACCATAGCTTCCGACCACGACGCCCCGGCGATGCAGTCCACGTAACGACCCGCTGTTACCCCCAGCAACGCAGCATCTAGTCCACGTAACGACTCGCTGTTACGAACTACCCCAGCAATGCACCATCTAGTCCACGTAACGACTCGCTGTTACAGACTACACTGGCATTGCAGCATCTGGCCCACGTAACGACTCGCTGTTACGGGCTAGCAAACAGATCGACACCCCCCCGGTTAACCCAACGTACCGTCAAAACCGGGAGATCGATCTACCGACCACGACGCTCCTGCAATGCAGTCCACGTAACGTCTCGCTGTTACGGACTGCCCCAACAACGCAGTATCTAGTCCACGTAACGACTCGCTGTTACGGACTACACTAGCATTGCAACAGCTAGCTCACGTAACGACTCGCTGTGACGAGCTAGCAACCACGACTCGACCATACCAACGAAATGTCAAAACCGGGACATCGATTTACCAGCGACCAACTTCGGCTTTCCGCAACGCCTCGACCGACCTCAGCTGCCCGCGACGACTGTCCAACGGTATCCAACGACCCGACCGAATCTCAGCTTACCAGCATCAAACATCCAGCTGTATCTCCACGACTCGACCTACGCCAGCTACCCTCGTCGAACGTCCAACTGCGAACATCTACAACGCCACCATACCAGCTAACGACGTAACCCATCCTAGCTGAAGACGACATACAACCACCACGGACATTTACATACACGTTTGTAATTCCGGCAATAAACTCGTCACTTTTGTTATATCTATTGACTTGCCTTCTGTGTCTCCCTTCATTGTCTTTGGCCATGCACATTCGCACACGCATTCGCACACTTAAATTATTTGCGGAGCCGACGCGCTTATCAGCTCCGCAACCAACATATATATATATATATATATGTGTGTGTGTGTGTGTGTGTGAGTGTGGTTTGTAATGGTTTGTGATGTTGTTTGTATGGTTGGTATTTCTGATTTGATTAGTTTGTCGTCACTCCTTCAAAAGCCTAAAATAACATAAATTTTTCATATTAAACGCTCGTAAAAAAGCTCTTTAAGATACACTCATCAAATAAACCTAAGAAAAACAACACCACTATTCCCATCACCCACAGACCTATCTCTCTACCCACAAACACAAATAACAAACCCCTCTACGACAAATTAACCAAATTAGGAATACCAATCACACACACACACACACACACACACACACACACACACACACACACACACACATATATATATATATATGTATATATTCTTTTTCCTTAAAATAAAATCTTTTTAAATGCCCTTTTACGTTACATTTGCAGCCATTTTGAATTGCCTCAAAATAAATATTTTTGGGAGATTGAAATATTTTTTGATATGAACTAATTCCAAACAAGGCAGAGTTTACGTCTATGGCACACACACACACACACACACACACACATATATATCCCCTAGATTCTAACTGACCAATAAGTTTCTATACATACAGATTTATCAATCAATCAATCAATCAATCAATCTATGTATATATATATATATACCTTAATCAGTTCCCCCCGAATACGATAAAAGTAATACGGGAATTCGAACGGATCCAAAAGAGAATATGTAGGCATAAAATGTCTATTATGTTCAATGAAATTTGCATATATATATATATATATATATATATATATATATATATATATATATATAAGTAGACCAAATTTAATCATTTAAAAAAAATAAGATCAGCTAACCGGTTTTGGTCCTCAATGAACACAGTTGAAGGACAAGGGGTAGGAACTGTGTAATGTAGAGGGAAAAAAATAAGCATGTTGACTAGAAAGGGGAGGGGTAAATTGAATAGAAATCAAATTCAAACACAATAAACATTCCCTCTGCTTACAGAGGGACGGTTTGGGTGTGAGAATATGAATGGTCTCAAGTACCTTCAGATGATAGTCCGAATGGGACTCGCTTGTGCCGACCTGTTCCCTATTCTAAGCATGCATTCTCTTATATATATGGACACCTATGAATATACCCACGTACATATACAATTATAGAGACATGTATATATACAGATATATGTATTTATATATATGCACACTGATCATCATCAAAGCATATATACATATATATAAAGGCGCATTAAGAGTAACGGATGTTGCCTTAGGATATGGAATTGGCGGTCCGAATTTTGAACAAGGCTGTTGTGTTTCACTTTGCGGAAATGCCCTCGGGAAAGGTATGAATCCATCTCTTCTACCCACAATCATTTGTAAATAATAAAATAGACCAGGTTCTTTAACCTTTATTATGTAACACGTGTAGGAGAAAGAAAATTCTGAATACCAACCAGCTTTAGTCCACTTAAAAATTGACCTTATGTCACGTCCTGATCGTAGCGGAAGAATTGCGTAAACACACACACACACACACACACACACACACACACACACACACACACACACACACACACACACACACACACACACACATATATATATATATATATATATATATATATATATATATATAAGCATATGTATCGACTGCCATTTTTTTTATTGATGCAGGACATCTTTAAACCCGAAAAGAGCTCTTGTCGTCACGCATGTGGCTCACAAGGCCAACCTTGCCGCATGAGACACAAATAAAACAAGTCTCTTTGATGACGTTGACATCAACTCTGTATACTCACATCTGGTTACGCAGATCAGCTGCAGATTTATATATTTGTCCCAGAAATGATATGAATTACTTTTAGGTTGCTGAGGAGGGACCTGAGTATAATTATTCTAAGATTGTATACTGTCATAAGATCTTATAAGACACCACTGCAGATATTCAGGTTGAAAAGCAACTGCAAGTTGCCCTGTTTTCGAATTGCTCATTTTAAGATGGAGTATTTCTATCATTTTCTAAAGTGATCGATTTTTACTTACTTGGTCTAAGTCTTCCACATCGACACTACCTTTGACGACATCGTTAAAACATATACCCGCATATATATATATATATATATATATATATATATATATATATATATATATATATATATATATATAGTTGTGGTTGTTACTATTTGGCGATGGTGAACATATACAATGACTGTTGCTGATGAAACTAGGAAAAATATTGGAAAGAGTATCAGGAAGAAAGAATATATATATATATATATATATATATATATATATATATATATATATATATATATATATGTGCGTGTGTGTGTGTGTTTGTTTGTTTGTTTGTTTAGGCAGTATTTCTTCGATGAGGCATATTTGATTGAATATTATAGACATTCTTTGTCAACATATTTTTATTTCAATCTTTTCAAATCGTTGTATGGATGTTATAATATCCGACTGGATTTGGCTTATAAATTTTCCGTAATTGATTGGTTTTCAAGTACTTTGGGACCCCTCTTGGGCCATCATCCGGGGTTGTGTAAATTGCAAAAGGGCAATACAGCATTTAATTTATATTGGTGTAACTTTTAATCTCTTTGACACTTGCTCAATAGTGTAACATTACAATTGAACTTTGGAAAATACTTACCGATAACACCGCAATATTGGAACAACAAAATAGCAAATTCTTGAAGTCCTACACATTAGAAATGAAAATTCTAACCTCAATAAAAATAATTTTGAAACCAGTGCTAATGTACACAAATGCCTTTAGCTATTGTCATTTATAGGACTAAATTTTAAAAAATCATACTAGTAGAAATAAAACGCTGTGTTGTACTTTATTAATTTATAAGCCGATTACAGCCGGATATTATAAAATCATACGGCGATTTGAAAGGATCGAAATAAAAATATGTAGACGAAGGATGTAGAGATTAGAGTGTTCGCCAGAGTTCAATCTCAGGTCGAATCATAACCAATGAATAAAAAAATGGTATCTGATACCCTCTTGTTTGACACTCAGCATTATAAAGTACGTATCAAGAGTAAGGTGGAGTAATCCAGGGAAAGGAATAGCACCCTTCTGTGCAACTCGGTGTAGTAGGTATTAAACAGGAAACTTTCTGGTCGCCTTCGACTACGGTGGCCAACTTATATATATATATATATATATATATATATATATATATATATATATATATATATATATATATATATATATATATATATATATATATATGTACAAACAGTCTTCAGTCTATCTATCTACCTATAATCTATTTAAACGCTTATATACACTGGGTGCGTCCATTTTTTTAGAAGACCTTTTTTAAGAGTTAATTCTCCAAACTTATTTTTTATATTTTTCTTTTCAGAAAAATAACACCAGGCATCAGGTTGACTAACCAATGAAAAGGCATGCAGTAATCGTTGCTTTGAATGTCTAGCTTAGTGATATAGAGATAGTTAGCTTCGAGAAAGTTGCTTAGTCCTTTGTTGTCAAAGTTCGAAAGGAGCTGAAAGCTGCTGACAAGAATCCCAAATCAGTAGCTAAAAGCAAAACACATGCACAGTGTCCTAATACCATCTAAATTTTGTACGAAAAGTCCAAGAAATAATCAATAAAATCCCCAGAAAGTCAACCATTGCAAAGCCATTGCAAAGGACCTCAAGGTTTTAGAATTCCTCATGTGCATGGAGACAACCTGTGCAAGTTGTATTTGATGCGGCGAAGTCAGTTTATATCGAATGTGACAAGAAAAAATCGTTCGATTCGTTCAAATTGCTTTCTAAACAGATTAAAAAACCTGGAGGCTGGAATTTTTTTTCCATCGAGACCAAAAAGTAAATCAAAGGAACAACAGATGATTATGCAAAGAGCCGAGGTTTTGACAGGTCATGTATACTGTTCCCATTAACTGTGGTGGCACAGGGCTTAAGAGTCAATGCCACTGTCTACACAGAGGTGTTGGAGAAAATTGTCAGACCAGACAAAGTACGCAAAAGAAGACCGTATGTCTTCCAACAAGACCGTGCGCCGTCTCATGAGGCGAGGAAAAACAAAGCGTGGATTCGTGCCAATTTCCATAATCATCTTTTCTCAGACTCTAGCTCACCAGACCTCAATCTACTGGACTATTACGCATGGATCATTGTTGAGAGAGAGGTCAATTAACATCCGCATAACACCATAGAATCTTTCAAGTTCACCATAACCAGCACTATGTCCAAAATGAATCAAGATAATATGATTCGGGCATGTCAACGCTTCTGACTCTCTACTGAAGTAGCCATTAATGCTAATGGTTGATTCATTGAATTGATGTGATGAAAGGATTCCCAAGATTATTTGTACCAATTTGTTTACAAATACACCTTTTCTTTGATATCCTGTCTTTTTAAAGTTCATACATAAAATATAACACATTCTGTATATATACATTCTCTCTCTCCCCCTCTCTCTCTCTCTCTCTCTCTCTCTCACACACACACACACATACACACACACACACACATATATATATATATATAGAGAGAGAGAGAGAGAGAGAGAGATTTATCTTATGCACACACACACCATACAAATATATATATATATATATAACGCGTACACACACACAACCATATATATATATATACCCACGCACATACCTATATATATAGTAGTTATAATGTTATTCAAAGAATGAATAGTTTTGTTTGAGTTCTGTTGTATTCTGTTTCTTTACTAAAAGAATGGAAATCAATTTTCGGAAGAAAGCTCCAAGAAACAATTGAATATTTTTGAAAGCGAATCGAATTGGGAGTGGAGTTGGTGTCTGAATTCGTTTTTGAAAACAATTGCATAATTGCGAAAGTAAAATCAATTTCACGACCTGAAAAAGTGCGCTTGTCGTTGTATATTTTCATCGGATAGAATGACTGATCATGAAATTTTAGGAAAGTGGAGAAGAATCAGGAAAATTAGATAGAAACAAAGGGAAAGAAGCGTGACAAAATCAATCATAGTGGATACATTCTTAACATGAGAAGGGTACATTACCTGCTGTAATGGTTAACAAGCTGCGCTTGGAGACTGTTGAGTTAGTGAGTTTGGTTTTCAATGCCCTTTAGAAATGCACAAATCCATCCCCCAGGTAAGTAAAGTAGACAGGGTTCTTTAGCCTTGCTAAGGCAAACAGGCTAGGAGACGATAAATTGAATTCAGACCAGCTATACTTCACTTAAAATTGATCTTGTGTTGCATCTTGCTCACAGTGAAGGGTTTTTCTAAATAAATACTTAACAGGAGTTGGGTATTCCGCTTGGTGTGAGCTACGTGAGCAGACTATGCGAGTTTTAATTAGTAGCCTTTATTTTGACCTGACACCTTGCTAAACTGAACGGGGAAGAAGAATGCACTGGAGAGAGAGAGAGAGAGAGAGAGAGAGAGAGAGAGAGAACTAATGATAGTAGTAATATACACCCATGCCAACTTGCAGGAAGATAAACGAAAAGAAATCCTAGATGAGATTTGAACCTGGATTATAAACCTTGCTATCACTCAGCAACATCTAAAGCAATTAGTAAACGTATATATATATATATATATATATATATATATATATATTGGGAATAGAGTTTTTAAAAGTGCGCTCATATTCAAAATGAATAAAATATTTTAAGAATGATTAGAATATTTTAAAACAATTCTAAAAAAGGGACTCTTTGTTTCGTCTACGTCTCATCAGAAAATTTGTTACCGTAAAACTAGTACTTGAGTTCAAGAAGAAGGTTATAGCCAGTAGCTATGCAGAGAGGACACAAATTTTATATATATATATATATATATATATATATATATATATATATATATATATATATATATATATATATAAAATTTTATAAAGGTTGGCATGCGAAGGTTAAAGAGGTCAGTCAGCCCATAGCCGAGGGAAGAACAGTTTGATTCATGCCTTTCCCAGGGGTATTAGCTCAATGTAAAATGCTACCAGTCTTGTTCATGAATTGAATTCGGGGTGCTGGGTCTATTTCTAACGACAATAACAAATACAACAACATGATTACCTGTTTACTCCATGGTTGTTGTTCAAATTTCCTGAAGTTTCCATAAAGGATTTGAGCTCTATTTTTGTTTTTGATTTTGTTTATATTTTGTAAATATAAATTTCCCCGGTTCTCTTGAGGAGCGTTGGACCGCAGCCACATCATAATCATGGATGAGGCTTCGGTTTCGTAGCGAGTTGGTGGTATCATTTTTTAAATTCAGTTTTTCATCTTTCATTAGAAAGAGAAATTCTGCTGATATATATGTCGTTATCATGAATTTGTTTTTATTTTGTTTTGAAAGCGACAATTGGAAATTGATAGTTGTACATTCAAAAACTAGAAGGCTATTGAATTGATATTTCGGAGAGAATGGTTGTGCTTTATGGCATATCAGCCTTTGATTGTTATTTAAAGCCAAATTCTGTTTATACATATATATTATATATATTATTTGTAAGCGAATTGTTTGTCGATAATAATTTTAAACAACACAGGGCTCGCTTGTTCACCCACAGTTAAACGGTTTCAAGTATTTCTAACTAATTGTTCTATTTGCGCACAGTTAAATGTTTTCAAACATTGCTATACTAATGGTGATAATTCAATTTAATATTAATCATTTGTTTGCACGCAGTTAAATTGTTTCAAGTATTGAAAATGATTAAACAATTCTATTTAACCAATAGATGGGACCCTAATAGGTACTACCACTTTAGGCCAATGTAGACCTGGGAGTAATAGTAATTAAGGGGTACATCACATTCACCCATGCACCAGGTCTGGAGCCTCACCATCATGTGCAGTTTCGTGTCCAGGACACTCGTTGGGGTGGGGTGGGGTCTTACCCCTCTTCAGGAATATTATCGCCTTATTCTACAGCCTCTCACCAGCTGAGCTAATTTAGGAGAAAATGCGTGGGATTTAATTTAATCTTAAATTACTGTTAATTATTATTATTATTATTATTATTATTATTATTATTATTATTATTATTATTATTATTCCACTTAATTACTTTAAATTGCTAATGATCTGACTTGGGTTATTTTATGCCTTGAGGTTAGAGAATCGCATTCATTGTACGTTCATATTTACATTGTTTGTGTAGTTCTTTTTTAAGACGTATTTTTTTGCACCTAGTTTTATCGAATACAAAAGATTTTTAAGCAAATCTATTTGACGTATAGGTACCTAACAGGTACTTGCACTTTGATTCATAGTAGACTTGTGAGTCATGGCAATGAATAGGTACTTTACATTCCCCAGAGCTCCAGAACTCGAGTCTCACCATGCAGTTTAGTATCATACCCTGGACACCCCCCCTTTTTTTGGAGTGAGCCTTAATCCTCTTCAAGGGATACAGTCAGCGTTATCTAAGCCCCTCTGACAGGGTGTGATAATATTGTATTAAACTAAAAATGTAACATTTTTTTTTTGTCTGAAAATTACTTTTGAACCACAGATTTAAATACATTTATATCTTACATTGAACTCTGTTTAAAATGGTAAGTGAAGATCCTTTATATACTTCTTATTTATGTTAAATTAACAAAAAATGATTCTTTTATGTCGTCGATCGTAACAGTGTTATTTGTTTATTTCAACATATTTTTGGGGACATGCCACAGAGAGAATATGGATTTCTTTCTTCTTTTTTTGAAGATAAAATCTTAGGGTAATCCATAGAGAAAAGAATAGAAAAAAAAGCACCCCCCCCCAAAAAAAAAACAAAAAAACAAAAACCAAAACAAAACAAAAACCAAAAACAAAACGCAACGCAACAAACTAAAAAACAAAAACAAACTGTGAACGCGGAGATTCACGGGTCGTTTGCTTTTTTAGAAATATCTTTCTTCGATTTAGTTTTCCTATGACAGATCACTGCCAGTTGGCATTGATTAGAGGCTAATTTTGAAAGGTTCTGAAAAATTTTTTGTACGAGATATACAGACAGACTAATTTTCATGAAGCTCGTTTTGCAGTGTCTTGCGTCGACGTTAATTTATATCTCAAGTAATAACTTTCTCTTGGACATAAATGAAAGCTGGACTCGTGACATGATATCTTTTGTTGTTAAATCAGTCTTCTATTCTTCGTCGAATTTTACACCAACGACTTCTCATTCAAGTCTGACTGTCCCGATCTTTTGTTTGCAAGGCTACATCTGTTTCCCTTCGTCTCGACATTCTTCGTCCGGCTCACTCCCGACATGAGACAGCCACTTCTTATTCTGGGTCCATGCCTCTCAGCCCTCCACCCAGCCTTCCGCTTTTTGTATAGCTCCGCATGGCTATTGTCTTGAAAATTTGTAAACCGAACGCATCCACAGTTTCCTCTCTCACTGAGTTTATTGTGAAAACAGACGACCCCTCCTGCCTTATATAGGCGACCGAATGCAGAGGGGCTTGAGAAAAATCACTGACCCCTGGTCACTCAGTTGCCAGGGAAACGAACCAGCTCTAATAAAGACCGATATAATACTACGTGGATAAGCAGGCTTGGACAATAAGTAAGCAGCTTTTCAAACTAAGTGTCAAAGGTTGGCTTATCGTACATTGCATGGTTAGATTGACACCCGTCAAAAAAAAAAAAAAAAAAAAAAAGAAACAATAAAAACCAACAGAAAACAAAAACAAAAAACAAACAAAATGAGACATTAAAGTTAGCAAGCCGCTTAGCGCAACGAACAATGGAGGATAACATTGTTATTCGTTATTTTTTCTTCCATTTCAATGATATCTAGCTAAAACCGTTAAAACTGTTTGTTACTTTTAGTGTAGCGCGTATGTGAAGGTGTCTTTTTTTCTTTCTTGAAGATAATATTGTAATAATAATAATAATAATAATAATAATAATAATAATAATAATGATGATGATAAACTGGAAGTAGCCATCCAGAATCTTTTGAAAATGAAAATTCAAAGCAAACGTATTTATGTGTGTCATGTAGCACGTCACGTGATGGATTGGGCGAAATATAAACGAAAGAAGGATTAAGCTTACAGAAAAGGAGTTTTACAACAATAAACAAAATCTGATGTAATTAGATACAATATATTTCTACAGATTTTTGAAATAAAAAAAAAATCAATCACTGACTTAGGATATATAGTAGGATTAGCAATATGATATTTAATTGGCAGTCTCATTTTCTAGCTTCATAAAATATACATTCTTTTCATAAGATATCTCGCGCTTATCGACTCAGATGACACAAATCTATTAAACATAAATGTGGATATGCTCAAAGATATGTTTTATCCAAGTCTCTTTCTTCAGTTGGAGATACATCTTTATTCTACGTGGTTATCGCAGATTTAAAGAATAGGTCAGAGAAATGCACTATTTGATAACCAAGTAGGAAAACTATAGGTAACGTTTTCCTCCTCTGGTTGACAGTATCTTTGTTTCGGGAAGATTTGAAGGAAAGAGACGTACTCTTGCTGCTGCTGAATAGATATATAGATAGATAGATTGATTGATTGATTGATAGAGAGAGAGAGAGAAGAGAGAGAGAGACGAGAGGAGGAGGAGAGAGACGAGAGAGCGAAAGAGAGAGAGAGAGAGAGAGGAGAGAGAAGAGAGAGGAAAATAGACCGTGATAGAGATAGATAGATATACTGATGGTTAAAGATGTAGAGATAGATATGAACAGGACTAATAGATAGATAGATAGATAGATAGATAGGATAGATAGACTAAGGACTGCTTAATGATCAGAGTTTAAAGATTGTTTTGCATCAAACATTCTAATGAGGAGAGATTGTTTATCTTCCATATCAGCTTTTTAATAGATAGACATGAGCGCACACATACACACACGCACACACATATTTATATATATGGATATATTTATATATGTGCATGTATGTATGCATGTGTGAACTGGTTGATATATCATATATATATATATATATATATATATATAATATATATAATATATATATATATATTTATATATATATTACATCTTACAACAGTGTATGGTTGTCACTATTTCGCAGACAAAATGCGGTATAATTTTATCTGTGACAGAGCTATTATATAATATAATAATAAATAAATATATATTAGTTTTTTATGTATATTTTTAGCATGGGTGCTTATCTGTGACCACTGGTTTCATATCGTCGTTATATGACAATCATCTGCCTGATGATTGTTGTATAAAGATGGCATGAAACCAGTAGTCACAGATAAACATCCATGCGATATATATATATATATATATATATATATATATATATATATATATATATATATATATATATATATATTGAAAAATAGATCGATAGATATAGATTGAAAAATAGATCGATCGATAGATAGATAGATAGATATGAACAGATAGAGATAAATTGATATATGAACAAAGAGTGATAAAAGCAAAGTAAAATAGATTTATTTTAAAGTTTAATTCACATATGTGGCTACATTTGTTCGTTAGATTAAAGAAAACTTTGTATTAGTCACATTGTTATCTACTTTGAAGATTATCATCTTTTTGACATTTTTATGGGGTATGATCTAAATAAATTGTCATATTGGAAATTTAGATTTAATAGAGGAAAATGTGAAGTTCTTCATATTGGATCCAAAAATATTAAAGTTGAATATAAATTAAGCAACAGGGAAATCAACAATTGTATTAAGGGCAAATAGAATGATTGGCTGGATGGTTTGAAATATTATATATTATTTTTGTTATTCAACGCCAAATCCAGTTTTATGTAAATAACCAGTTCTATCTAAAACAATTCGGTTTAACATGAGTACACAGTTTAATTGTCAAAAACATTTCTATTTCAAACTATTCAGTTATATATAACAGTTCAGTTTAGGGTAAGTACAGTTTCAGTGTCAAAAATAGTTCAATTTAAAACAGTTCAGTTTAGCAAAAGCACGCAGTTTAAATGTAAGTACAGTTTAATTGTAAAAAAAAAACATTTTTATTTCGAGCAATTCAGTTTAGTCAAGCAATTCTACTTCAACTAATTCAGTTTTGTAAAAGTACAGATTTTGTTTACACACAGTTATATGTCAGAACAGTTCTATGTTAAACAATTTAGTTTAGTGTAAATACAGTTTCAATGTCAAAAAACAGTTGCAGTTATATGTAACAATTCAGTTAAGTGTAAATACAGTTTTAATGTCGAAAAAACAGTTCTATTTCAAACAATTCAGTTAAGCACAAGCACGCAGTTTAAATGTAAGTACGGTTTAATTGTCAAAAATATTTCTATTTCAAGTTATTCAGTTTACTCAAACAATTCATTTTAGCATAAGTATGCTGTTAGTTCTATTTAATCCATAGATAGGACCCTTATCAGGTGCTACCACTCCGGGCCAGAGTGGAACTGGGAACGATGGCAATAAAGGCGTACTCCACATTCCCCAAAGCTCCAGCATTGCTGGAACATCACCATCAGATTGTTTAGTGTCATATCCAGGACACTCGTTGGGGGGTTCTTACCCCTCTGCAGAGAAGCAGTCGGTGTATTCTACAGCCCCAGCTGACTGGGCAAGATTTTTCTTTTGAGGATTTTGTCCTCTGTGGGATCTTTGTGAACCCCAAAAACTTTTGAGCAGTTTTTCATGCCTCAGAATACAATGAGAACGTGATTATAATGCGCATTATATAAAAGTCAGAATGTTGTCGTATTTATAGATATCGTTCAATTCCTGATTTAGAATAAGATAAGAAATAGATTTTCATGATCTAAGACTCAGAATATCATTAAATAAAGGGTTGATGCGAAATTGCCATCACAATCTTTTGAAGAATGTTAGCAAAATCTTTGAAATGTTTTTGAAATTAATGGTAATTCTTTCACTCTTACGTAATCAATCAATTTTATTACGTTATTTAGAAATTAGAGACGTGAGTTCACAATAATTTACGTGATGCATTCAATAAGTTTCCAGACTTTTTTGTTGAGGTATTTGATTGACTTGGACTCTTAAAAATTCACTATGTTATTGCTATACATCTTATGAGATGACTGGCCAATTTTTATGATTTCACCTTCAAATTAACAGCTACAGCAGGAATTCGAATATACCCTACTAAATCCTGATTGTCACAGCTGATGAATTTCAAAAATGCAATCTGGACATGAGGACACTTTAGAAGAACGATATGCAATAAAATTCTGTTTTAAACTTGGAAAAATGCCATAGAAATGTATGGAATGCTTCAGACTGCTTTTGGACAATCTTGCATGAATTGAGCATCAGTTTTTGAGTGGCAGGGGGTCTGTGAGGGATGATGAGAGATGTGGGAGAAGTAAGGAAGTCAATACATCAGAGTTGATTGGCTAAAGGGTTAGGGTTAGGGTTACTATGTTGAGGTTTTAAGGGAGTTCAGGAAGAGATTCCGTCGGAAGAGGCCAGCACCCTTCAAATTGGGTCAGTGGCATTTCCACCAGGACAATTCATCAGTCCACAACTCCATCCTTGTCACAGACTATTTGAGCAAGATGGGCATCAAGACAGTTCCTCAGCCTCCCTATTGTCCAGACCTTGCTCCCTGTGACTTTTGGTTATTCCCTAAGCTCAGAGGCTGTCGTTATGAGACAATTGAGGAGATGAAAGAGGCTGTGACGAAGGTCATTGACACGCTCACACAAGAGGACTTCCATGGAGCCTTCCAGAAGTTGTTGGAACAGTACAAAAAGTGCATTGCAGCCGGAGGAGAGTACTTCGAAGGGGACTAGAGTTTCATGTGTGTACTATCAATGAAAGTGCCCATACGAAAAAAGTCTGGAAACTTATTTAATGATCCTCGTATACTGATAAATACTGACCAACCTTCAACTACTTGTTTTGCATCCTTCTCAATAAAGGAAAAAAGAAAAGTCATTTTTGAAGAAGATATACACTGGTGATAACAAAAAGAAAAAAATGGATATTAATCTTTTTCTTAGAATCTCTATCTAAAAGAAATAATCTGTTTATTTTTTATTTCTTTTATATAGATTTTCCTTCGTTGTTTTTTCTTTTTAATTTTTTTTGTATTTTCTTTATTTCTTTTAATCTTTTCCTGTTTCTTTTATTTCATTGAGTTATGCTTTTTCATGTATTTTATTTCGTATTTTTTCATTGGTATTTATTTTTTCTTTCTTTCTTTCTTTCTTTCTTTCTTTCTTTCTTTCTTTGTATAGCACTTTTTCTTTCTTTCTTTTTTCTTTCTATCATATTTTTTTCTTTTTCGAATTTTTATTAAATTTTGCCTTTTTGTTTTGTGGTCGATAAACTGAGATTCTTGGTTCAATCCCTGGCTATGGGAATCTAATAAGTCGAAAAATCCTCGTCTATGAACATTCATGGACCAAGAGGCTCACGAATGTGAGTGGGGACATCAATCTCTAAGAAACTTCATATATGAATACAATTCTGAGCGTGGACCTAGTTTAATACACATACACACATGAGAATCTATGTGAATGGGGGGAACGAATGTGTTTGGCTGTGGACAGTTACAAACGAACAAAGAAAAAAAAAACTTGCATTAAAAAGAGAGTTGAGATTTAGATGCCTAGAAAAAAATGGCTTAAGCGAAGCCACCCCTTTATTGAGTTTGGGTCACGATTTATGAAATAAAAACTAAACAAAATAAAACAAAACAAAAAACAACACAAACATTCCTCTATCGATTGAAAATAAACACCCCATATACTCCTGTGTTTCTTTTTTCTTTGGACTTTGCTTTCTTGCTTTCTTTCTTTCTTTCTGTTTTTGTCTTTCTTTTTTATTTCTTTTTTTCTCTATCACATTTTTTCAATCTTTTTTTATTACATTTTGCTCTTCATTTTGTTATGTAATGGCTTCCCCCACCAAATGACGATGTAGCGAACATTCGCGTAGGAGTGATTGACAGATAGTGAGTCAAGGTTCAACCCCCAGCCATGAAAACCTACGTGAAACAAAACAATGTGGGGAACGAATGAGTCTATACTCATGTTTAAGTATATCTATCTCACTTGTCTCTATATCCGTATCTATGAATCCTTGTCTGCCTGTTCACAATTATCAGTCGATCAATCAACTACAAATCTGTTCCTATCTATCTATCTATCTATCTATCACAATCTTGATATATCTATTATCTGTCTATTCATATCTATCTCTCTGTCTCTGTCTCTCTTAACTCCATCTGTTTATCTTTATCTCTTTAGATAGCTAATTATGGTGTTATACAATGACTTCCTTCATTGGCTGAACAAAAACTGCCTCACATCTATCAGTTTATGGGACCGACCAAAAAGAACTAGCAACATCCTAATTAAATGTGTGTAGGTGTTTGTAACAACGTGCTTATTTGTTCTTTTGTCACTGGGACTAAGTAACAATTTCTTCGTCAACTTTTCGTCTCCACAATCGTTTTTTTTTGTTTGAAAACCTTTACGAGTTGACAAATTTTCAAAACTTTTCATAACACATTTTTTTCTTTTAACTTCTTTAAAAGCTTTCTTTTATTTTATAGCTCTTCTTCCCACCTTTCTTTCTTTCTCCTAAGGTTTTCAATTTTCTTCGGCAAATCTTTTATCATTAAAATTCAAGAACTGACATAAGAAGTAACTGAAATGAAGTATACTGATAGTTAAACTTGTGGCGAAAGACGAAACAGCCGAGTCGGTTGGGGCTGTAGAATATATCGACTACATTGCTGCAGCGTGTTAGTAACTCCCCTCCCCGAACAAGTGTCCTGGATATGGCACTAAACTGCATCTGATTGTGAGGCTCCAGTCCAACAGCTTCGATGAATATGGTGTACCTCTTCATTGCCATTACTACCTGGCCCACTCTGTTCCGGAGTGGATGTATCGGTTGGCGCCCTATCCATGAATCAAATAAAACTGTTTAACGAATTAACTGTGTGAAAATAAATGATTTATGTTAAATTGAATTGTTTGTGTTACATAGCAATACTTGAAACCATTTAGCTGTGTGCAAACAAATGA
Source organism: Sepioteuthis lessoniana (assembly GCA_963585895.1). Taxonomy (NCBI): domain Eukaryota; kingdom Metazoa; phylum Mollusca; class Cephalopoda; order Myopsida; family Loliginidae; genus Sepioteuthis; species Sepioteuthis lessoniana. The sequence continues at coordinate 33,671,991 of OY757939.1, forward strand.
GTACAGATGAATAGAATTATTAGAGTTAAATAGAATACTTGAAACCATTTAACTGTGTGCAAACAAATAAGCTCTGACTTGTTTAAGATGTTATCTACAAAGTATTTGTATGCAAACTATATATCTAATATATTTGTATAAATAGGATTTGGCATTAGATAAGCAACAGGGATTGATATGCCATAAAAACTTAGCAACCAGCCAACCAACCAACCGAAAGACAAAAATATTTGTTCTAGAAAAAACAAATAAACCAAAAACAAACGAAGGGGGAAAGAAAAATAATAATGAAAGAAAAGTTGTCAAATTTTCTGCTAAATTCATAGATGAATATTTCATGCTACTTCCCAACGCTTTTGGATTAAAGAACACACACACACACACACACACACACACACACACACACACACACACACACACACACACACATATATATATATATATATATATATATATATATATATATATATATATATATATTCACATTTTTTCGGTGAGGCCCAAGTAGCAATAGAGATAAAAAAAAAACTACAAAAGTAACAGCGGCTTTACTAACAACAACAGCCATTAAAAAAAGTACAAAAAAGAAAAGAGAAAGCGAAAAAGATAGATAAAGATGGAGAAACGAATATGGACGAATAAATTGTGTAAATTGTTTACTGGTTTAAAAGCTTCGGAAAGGGTTGACGAGAGAAAAAGAAAAAAGAAAACAAACGTCGTTTTGATAATGCCTTGTAATATGGCAGCTGTTCCCAAAGATTTCTCGGGGTTTTAGTAGAAAACAGAGGTTTGACCAGCAAGGGTGAAGAAAGTAACAAATATGGCATTTGTGATCTGTTATTGTCTGTGTAAGCGAGAGGCGGGAAAGAAGAAGAAGAAGAAGAAGAAGAAGAAGAAGAAGAAGAAGAAGAAGAAGAAGAAGAAGAAGAAGAAGAAGAAGAAGAAGGGATACAAAATAACGTGCCCTTCTGCATCGGACCTTCACACAACCGCTCGTGAAATGATCTTGTAAGTCATCAACTCTACGGCAGACACTCTTTAAGACTGAGACACATTATCCTTGCAGTGATGTATACGAAAAATATCGAACTTATCATCTGCAGTTTGTAAAACTTGGCTCGTAACTATTGCTATATAGCAAACGCCCTCGTGTCAGATTAAACTTAGCGTAGTATGACCTAGGGAAATAATAGTTGAGTACTTAGTGAGGATTGACTACGTAAAAACTTAAAAAAAAAAAAAAAGAATGTCTTAAGAGTTAACTTAGATTTGTTTCGTATAGGGTCACAATTGTGAGTGATCCAGAGAGATTAACAGTAAGAAAAAAAAAAAAAAAAAAAGCAGACAAAAAACAACTAAAATGAAATAAAACAAACAAACAAAAAAACAAACAACACCAATAACAATAAAAAAAAAAAAAACTTGCGATACATTTCTCTCTGCCATGGCCACGATTTTAACAGAGATGCAAAGTTCACCACTATAGAAAGAATTGAAAAAGACCCCCCTCAACCCCCCAATACCAAAAGCAAAACAAATAAAAAAACAAAAAACTAATTAGAAAAACAAAAACAAAGCAAAAACAAAACGCATTCGAAAATATGACGGCTTTTGTAGAAACACAGGATGATAAACGCGTAATAAAAAGTTCTGACCCCCAAAAGGATTTAACATAAAATTAAACCCTCCCCAAAACACCCGCTTTGAAATAGGATGGACAGATATGTGTGGAGACATAAACTCGTAAATCAACAAATGCCAAAGTTAAATATCGGAGTAAGCGGTTAGGGCTAATTTGAAAAACATTTTGCCCATGTCTAACAAATATCTTCCAAGGTGTTTATGATAGAAGAGATCATAAAAAGGTTTGGCGAAGACACTTGAATACAAAACAAAACAAAAACGATTTCCATCTGACGAATGGATACAGTATGTTACATATTCATTTTTCGTCATTTCTTTTGTGGAATATCAACTCTTAAAATTATTTAAAAACTTTCTTGAAATATCTTTTATTTACAAATCTTTTCTCTGAACAATTACCCAAGGTTGAAACTAGTTAAGACCAATTACAAAGATAAATAAGTATGAGGAAATATTCTTTTATATTATCACTTTCATTCATCTCTTTGTTTCTCTGTTTCTTTTTCTATCTCTCTTTCATTCTCTTTCCACCCCCTCTCTTTCTCTCTCTCTCTCTATATATATATATATGTATATATATATATATATATATATATATATATACTGTCTGAAAAGTAACGGGTTTGGATGTGCTGTGTGAGCAGTTAGCGAAGGAGGGATTAGCGGATTGCATTATCATCTAGCAATATATTTTAGGAGTATATAACTGTAATCTTAGCTGTTTACAACCATTGCATTTTTGTTAAAATGCTTTGGTTTACATCTTCTCTGTTTTAGTTCGTTCAGCAATGAACACTGAGGAACGAACGATGAATACCGAGTAACGAGTAATTTTTTTGGTCTGCTTTAGAAAAACTCAATCACAAGCTTTAGATAACGTCATGTCACGTACACGTGTCTTTGAGCAGCATAAAAAGTTCAAAGCGGGCCGTGCAGATGTGAAAGATAACTCCAGGAGCGAGAGTTCTTCAACAAGCAGGTCTGAAATCAGCGTTGAGCGGCTCAGATGGTGAGTAACGATGGTCTCTTGACTGTTCGTATAATCGCATGTCAGCTTGACTAAAAAAAAAGACAGAGTTTAGAAGATTTGCGCCAGGGAAAATTCTGCACAAAAATGGTGCCAAAACAGCTGAATGATGGTCAGAAGGAACACCTCATGCAGATGTGTCCGGACATCATCGAGCATCTTCAAATTGAATGAGACTTGTTTTGTGGAGACATCACTGGTGATGAGACATAGATTTTTTGAGTAAGACTCGGAAAGCAAGCATCAGAGCAGTCAGTGGAAACCTCCGAATTCACTAAGGCAGAAGAAAGTCAAAATCTTGTTGATTATGTTCTTCGATGTGAGGGGCATTGTCCTCTGAAAGATCTTCCCACAATGCCAGACGATCAATTAGCATGTCTACAAGGAAATCCTGTGGTGTATTTTTCGCTTAGTGCACAAGAAAAGAAAGACTGCTGCTTCACCACGACAATGCACCTGCTCATAACGCTCAGGAGGGGGGTGGCAGTCCTCGTAGTGTAATGGCTAAAGTGCTGGACTGCAGCCTTTAAGTAATCGAGTTCGAACTCCAGTCACGCTATTACGTTCACTTTCGGACAAATACCCTTGAGAGAGGTGTGTACCCCCTTATCCCTGCAACTATTGATAAAGTAGTACCACTGTTGTTCTACAAGGATGTATTGGCATTAAATAAGCGACGAAAGTAGATAAGTCATTAAACGAAGAAATGAAACCGAACCAAACTAAACGCAACGCTCTGGCCGACAGGAACATCTCTTATTGAACATTTAATTTTGCTCTGTGGTTTTTCTTCTCCCCAAACTCAAAGGGATTATCAAGAGGACCCGTTTTGAAGGGGTGGAGGTCATTAAGAGAGCCGTAACGACAGAGCTGAGGGGTATCAAAGAAAAATCCTTCCAACAGTGCATTGAAGTGTAGTAGAGAAGAAGAGAAAAGTGCAAAAGACTTGATGGCGATAACTTTGATTATACCAGTCAGATCACTTTTCAGACACACCTCTTATATATATATATATATATATATATATATATATAGTGTGTGTGTGCTATAATGATAATTAAAGAGTACTTGATATCGGTGATAGACCATATGCATTTAAGTTAGAGTCAACGGCGCTTGGTGACTGTTAGTTTCTCGCCAATTACGATCATCGGACCAAGAGGTCACCAAACATTGTTGACTCTGTTTCTACTCTATTCTAACATTATATATATACTCTTTTTTTGCGATACATGTCTACGGTAATATTCACGGGTAGATGTTGAATGTCTATAGAAGTTTTTTAATGTGTATGTGGTTGTATAATACTGCACATCTTTGAGTACGAGTTTCAATGAAAGAATAAAGGAAATATTGGAGGTTGAAGAGAAAGGATGTGGAAGTATCTTCGTAGGAGTATGTGATTTTGTTAGCAAAAGAACAGAAATGCAACCGTCATTCGATAGAAAATTACAGTCATGTATCGATAGCAACAATTGATCTGTTTATAGTTTTTGAGTGGAGAGAAGAAATGAGGAAAGAAAAAAAAGAGAGAAAGAAAGAAAATGTGTACGGCCGAAATGATAGCAGGAAACATTCTTTTTGAGCAGGTGGGACCGTTAAGTGTCGTCTGCGAACGAAACCATTTTCACAGTGGCAAAAACAACAAACCTTACTCACAGAGCAGGCGGAAAGGACAGGAAAAAAAACTCTCTTCGATTCCTCCCTTTTCTACTCACCCACAGACCTCGGATCTTCACGCCGCACACACACACACACACACACACACACACACACACACACACACACACACACACATATATAGATGTATGTATGTATGTTTTTCGCTGTTATTTACACTTTCCCTTTTCTCTATTGTCATCTGACATCCTTTACCACTCATTTTCAGTTCACCTTTCTACGATCTCATTATGTCGGCTACAATTGTCCACATATCTTCGCGAGATTTTTCACTAATGCTTCAATTTCTAGGCTTGTTTTTCTTGGATTAAGGTGTCATAAAAGACACTTGTGAAAAACAGCAAGCTCTCCCCACCACCTAAATTGATACAATCATGCTATCGTAAAAAAGAAAAAAGGAAAAAGAAGAAAAAAAAAAGGCAAATACATATCGAAAAGCAAAAAAACAAAAACAAAACAAAACCAAAAAAACAAAACAAAAAACCCAAAAAACTATTGAGCTGGTAGAACACTTACTTACAATTTGGGCGTTGAGTATGCACAGTCTAAATTGGATGGTCGCTGCTTGCATCTAAGTATGGGTTTTCGTCGTTAAAACAGAGCGAGGCTGATGCTTGCGCTTACAGTTAGAGCGGGAGAAACAGATTCGCTGCGAAAACGAAATAGACGCACGAACGTCAATCTGCACATATTTCGGTAAATGTGGTGCCGTATTGCAAATAACCGTTTCCACAGAAAAAGGAACCTATTGTTTCCGTGTTCAATCTAATAATGGTCAAAGTTAGAATTCCCCAAAATACACTAAGTACTTGAAAGTAAAGTACTTGTCCAGAAAAGTGACTGCGTTTAATTTTGTTAAAATTAGTTGGACTTAAAACGCTCAGTAAGAGAATGGAGAGCCTTTATAGAAAGAAATGAAAAACTTACAAGTTTTGATTGATTCACATCTACCTTTTCAGGTATGTGAAATGCAAACAACCTCTTCTAGGATTTGAACTTGGATTACCGGATTCATTTTCTCCGATGGTAACCATTATATATATATATATATATATATATATATATATATATATATTGTGCAGAGGTGTTGTTATATATATATATATATATATATATATATATCCTGTCAGCGTCCGGAGACAATGGGTGTGGATTATTCGTGTACAGAATATATAAGGGATTTCATATAAATCTATGGGAGTGCTCGATGTATGGCCATTGTTATACACTAAGTACTTGAAATACTTGTTATACACTAAGTACTTTTTCATGTTTGTATTTGAAAACTCACATACAGAGCGTTTACAAATTAAGCGTCTATGTCATCTGAAGAGACGAAGATTATATTCTTCGCCGAAATAAATTTATAAAGATAATTTAACCTTGGTTGAATTTTCTTCCTGTTACATTATATATATATATATATATATAATTGAAAAACTCAACAGTCATTTGGCTATAATAAATTTATTTCTCTTGGCAATTCTATAAAAAGAAACTAGCTTCTTCAGATAGCCATCACACAATGAAGAGAAAAAAATTTATATTTTTTTACTGGATTCTTAATTGTTTAAAAAAAGAAAAGAAAAAAGTGAACAAAAAGACATGGGTAAAAAGTTTGTGTCAAAAACGTATGTATTGACATTGGTGTATCTAAAAAAAATTTCACAACTCACAAAATCTTCCGTAACTAAAATATTGTCAATAAGTTAACCTATTTTATCTAATAAAAAAATCTATACGCTTATTTATTTAAGTAAGAGTCCATAGAAAAAATATAAAAGTATTTATTCTCTGCATAGAGTGGTGGCTCTCAGAAGAAGCTGGTCTCTTTTTATAGAGTTGTGAGCAGAAATAAATTTATAATAACCACATGACAGTTTGTTGAGTTTTTTTTTTCAATTATATGGAAATTTGGTGTGAAAGAAATTCATATATTAATCATCATACATTAAGCACTCCTAGAGATTTATGGGAATCCTCTTATATATTCTCAAATAGAATCATTCCCAACTTATCTTCTTTGGATATATATATATATATATATATATATATATATATATATATATATATATATGTCAGGGTTCAATCCCAGTTCGAGACATAAAAAAACTCAAAAATGGTACTTGATGCAGCCTTTACATGGTATGAATCAAGGGTAAAGTGGTGCAATGGAGGAGAAAAAGTGGCGCCTTTCCCTACACCTTGATGTGATAGCTATTGAAAAGGGAGCCTTCGGGTCATCCTCGACTAAGGTCACCAACTTTACACACACACACACACACACACACACACACACACACACACACACACATATATACATTCGTTCCTTTCCTGTCTGAATTATTGTATTATAAAAGACATGAAATATTTAGTCACATGAAAAAGAAAAAAAGTGAGTGTTCTTAGTTTTATATTGCTGTAGTTAGTGGCGTTTGATCACTTTTATTTTTCTTTATGATTCAAAAAGTTTTTTTTGCTGTTTTTTATTGTTCTTATATATAAGTAAGTAAAGTTGGCGACCTTAGTCGAGGGCGACCAGAAGACTCCCTTTTCAACAGCTACTATACTGAGGTGTAGGCGAGGGCGCAACTCCTTTCCCTGGATTGCTCCACTTTACCCTTGATACGTACTTTATATTGCTGAATTTTAAGCAAGGAGGTATCAAGTACCATTTTTAAAGTCTTTGGTTATGACACGACCTGGAATTGAAACCAGGTCTCCCGGACCATTGGCGAACACTCTACCTACTAGGCCAAAGAGCCGGTATCTATAAATACGGTTACACTTTATAATTTAAAGAAATAGATTGATTTTCTTTTAAATCAAAGAAAACAGGATTTTATCATTTCACGTGAAACATTACACAATCAAAATGGATATTATTAGATATCATTTCTAGAATTGGAGTCAAAAATAAGTATATCATTCATTCATTAATGTATTTTTTTGGTTATAGTTTCAGATGTGTGGCGTTTGGTAATAAATATTATCTAATAATTAGAAAATTACCTTTTTAGGAAAATATTACGGATGTAAGTTTTTTTTATGGTCGATGATATATATATATATATATATATGTGTGTGTGTGTGCGTTTTAACATCCCTTATCCCTTATCAATGGACCACACTTCCTCCCAGGGTCGTTGAAAATAGTAACCACAATCGAATATATGGAAAAGGATAGCGTTTCCTTCGAAAAACAGGCACTAGCAATTTATTTCCACAAATTTTGAGGTATTCGACAGATAAAAAGACGAATATATAATCACTATAGACGGCGCTCCGTTCTTTCTCCCCGACCCATTCAGCTTTTTATCGATTGTATGATTGTCCCAAATGGATTCCCGGGCTTTCTACTCAATTTTTAGACTCCTACAAATTTCTTTGAACTTTGTTTTTCTGCACATTTTTATCACTGCAATATTCAGCTTTATTGCATTTAAGTTATATTTTAATCCTTGCAAGTTTTTCACACCTCCTCAGAGAGGTAGTTTTTTATTGGTCGACTTCGGATCACCAGTACTTGTTTAGTTGATTTTAGCAATGCTGTGGTCGGAATGGGCTCGATTCCTCCTTTGTCCTCTAGATCACCTTGTCTCCTTTCCAGATTCTTGGTGGCTGTTCTAAAGGCTTCCACTATGATTAGTATCACTGTCTTTTTATGTTTCAAAACATTTTCAGTTCTCTAGAAAGGTCTAGGTATTTGTTTAGGTTTTTTATTTCTTTCCCTTTTACTCTGTGGTCAGCTGGAACGACAAAATCCATTAGATGACAATTTTTTTTTCTTTTTAATTAATCCCAAGTCTGGTTTTTTGGTTTGAATTTCAGTGATCCGTTTGTATGTAAAAATCTTCGGGAATTTTATGTGTCTCATTTTCTCGGACAGATTTTCGTTTATGCATATATTATCTGTCTGCTTAGCTAAAGTCTCTAACATAATTCCATGTGGATCACTTTTCTCAATGCCTACTGTTGTATTCCTTATGTGCAAGTTTATTACTGCATTGCCTATTATTAATTGTTTCAGCTATGTCTTCTCATAATTTACTCATTTGCATATTAATTTTTGCTTTGATGTCATTGGTTCTAATGACATTATTTTGTGCTTCTACTGAAAAAAGATTCAGTTTCTCTCATGTCCATAGTAAAAGTAAAGTTGGTGACCGTAGCTACTACACAGATGTGTAGGGGAGGGCGCTACTCCTTTTCCTGGATTGCTCCACTTTACCCTTGATCTCTATCTTGTATTGCTGAGTGTTATGCAAGGAGGTATCAAGTACCATTTTTAAAGTCTTTGGTATGACGCGACCTGGGATTGAACCCAGGTCTCCCGGACCATTGGCGAACACTCTACCCACTAGGCCAATGAGTCGATTATACTCGTGTGCAATTTTCCCAGTTTGTCGCTTGATGTTTCTATACAGTTGTTTTTCTCCCTTTTTTTTGTTTTCTAGTTTTTTAATTGTTGTTTTTCTATTTGTTCTTTCTGTTTGTGCTTACTGTTGATATAACTGTTACTGGCTGCAGTAATCAGTCTTTCTTTCTTTTTTTTTTGTATATTCTTTGAGTCTGTGAATTGTTGCATCCGCGCAATCTTCAATGCTGTTGAGTCCTCTGCCAACTTCTTTTCTTGACACATAGACTATGTCATCTCTCAAGTGTAAGGCTTGGTGTATCTTTATCAATTTCCTTGTTCTTTTAGTCATATGCCTGAGTTTCTACTTTGTCCATTTTAAAAAGGATCCAGTGTATTTTTATAAAGATGGACTTCCCACGTATTTATTCCTTTGATGAGATTTCTTCCGCAGAGTTTACTTTCGAGAAGTTTTTCTCGTTCTTCTGAAATATTTCTTTCTAATTTTTTCTTCATTTCCATTTAGCTTGAAGGTGTCTGCTTCTTTTATTCCCTATATATAATTCTCTTTTTCTCCAAGAGTTTTGTGGTTTTTCTCATTGGCCAGTTCCATTCCTTTTGTAATTTCTCTTTTCCTTATTTAAATTATAAGTATTGCTCACTTCTAAATCCCAAATTCTTTTGATTTATTTTGGCTGTAGAATCTTATAGTTTATAGAATGGGTTGTAGTTTATTTTCATTCTTTGCAACTTTCTTAATATCATCTATATTATATGAAGTGGTTTATCTTTTCCTGTTACTTTCTGAATTTCTATCATGCTAAGCATTTTCTTAATATGCAACTTAGTGGCATCGTTGCTAAAATAAATAGTCGTTGCCAGAGTGATTCTCTCTGGAAGATATCTTTTTGGATTTTAACTTCTCTTTGGGTTTGTCCTATTGCTGCTAATTTTATTCTCCGGTTTTTCGAAGCACTTGTGATGAACTTTACGACTAGTTCTAATATATTGAACATCTAAAATTTATTTTACCTCTTTTTGAATCTCTCACTTTAGTTGAAACAGGAGGTCTCTCAGTGGAGTCTGAGTGATTGCAAGTCTCTTAAGGTCTCCAAGACTCTTCTGAGAATTTTTTGGCTCTCCGGCAAGATCATTATTATAATTATTATTATTTTCGTTATTATTTTTATCCTTATTATTTGATGTTGGTATGGTAAGTAAAGACAGAAAAGGAGAAAGAAGGTACTCTAAAAGTAGTATTGGTAATGGGGATAAATTTTATATTCATCTTATTATTATTAGGATAATTTCCCGAGGCTTGAAAATCTCTTCATAGACTCTTTTTCTTACACCTTTTTCAAAAGCGTAGTCAATGTTGCCACCGTCCGTCAGTTTCCGATCTCCTCTTAACCCCCAAACCTTTTCCACCAATCAAAATTATTGTTACTCCTCAATCAAAATTATTGTTACTCCTACCCCGCCATCCCTGTTGCAAGTTTCTCTTTCCCTACATTCCAAAATAGCGGTCTTTGTTGCTTTCTTCTTTTTTTTTCTTTTTTCTTTTTTCTTTTATTCTGATGTTCTTTTTTCGGTTTTCGTTCCTGAGAAAATCGTTTCATCTCTGGCCACGACTTGACAATAGCCTGAACCTTGTAACAAGACAATGGTAACCTTTTGCATTGGCACTATGGTTAATGGAGGCGTCAGTCGATAGAATCGCGCGAAATACCACTGGAAATGAAAAGAGTCGCGTCTTTTTTGTTAACGATTCCCGCGGTCCTGAAGAATTGAGGTCTGTACTCACATTCTACCCCATTAAGAGCATCAGGAAAAAGGATGTTAAGTTAATTTCTCTTCATACTGATTATCTATCTATCTATCTATGAGGCCTATCTGTAAATGATGCAGACATTATAATTTAAAAGTAATCTACGTAGGGTAATAATTCCCTTTAAAGAACTCTACTTGGAACCTTGCACACTTATTCCAGCGTCATCTTTCGGGATCACCATCAGCTGCCTTAACGCCATAGGGAGCTAGATTTGTTTGAAGGGTACTGAATTAAAAAGAATGTTTTGTACTCTCAAAAAAATGATGCAATATTTTTCATGTGATTCGATTAGGGGCAAAATTACAAATCTTTAATTTAGCGCGAGATTGAATTACCGGACAAAATAGTCTCATAACATAAATACTAAATAATGTCCTTTTAGAGTACAACATATTCAAAAGTATTTTGTAGCCACTCAGCTGATGATTGATAACTTGAAACTCCGAGTCGTGAGTGATATATAATGATAATAATAATAATACAAATATAGTTGTGGGCAGTTAGAACAAAGAGTGAGTGATGCTAGAGCAGTATAAAAAGTAAACAATAATCATAATTCCTTTTTTCATTGTTACTCAAGTTTTATATATAGTATTCACAATCTTCAGATTGGGAGTTCGTTTATGACCTTTAAGTTGACTATTGTTTATGACTATCAACTAGTCACTGTAGTTGACAACTAATGCCATGATCATACAATGTTCATACTCTAGATATATGTGAAAGTGAAAAAAAAAAATCAAATTTAACAAATTATGTTTGCAATCTATTTATGGCTCGTATCGCAAATACTAAGCACACATTATATATATATATACACACACATACACACACACATACACACACACACACACACACACACACACATATATATATATATATATATATATATATATATATTCTAGTGAAATATTTGGGCAGATAAGGTTCTCTAGCCTTGGTAAGAAAACTGATCGAGGAGAAAGACGGAATTCAAAACCTGAGGTGTGTTGTTTGGGAGAATCGGCGGCACACTTGTGTACCATTCTCCTGTTATCAGGTCACCCAAAAACTGTAGCAACCTTTTGCCACTATAAACAAATTATCTGAGTTGGTAGTTCAACAGTTCAGATCTTTAACTGAATTGTTATATCATGATCGACGGGAGAGTACATTATATATATATATATATATATATATATATATATATATATATATATATATATATATGTATATATGTATGTATGTATGGAAATGTACAAATATATAAAGCAAGGTTTTCTCTGGATGATTTTATTTATAGTTAAACTATTTGCTAACGTTAAACGTTTCTTTTTATTTTCTTTTTTAAATTAAACCATTATCAAGATATGTGATCTGATATCTTTTGATTTATACCTAATTTTATTTTTCAAAATGAAACGAAAAAATGGGAACTCTTTTAACATTCAGTTTCCGTTAATTAGAAAATACGTGGATGAACCATTTTGTTCCATCTAAAAACAAATTTAAAAGGGATTTAAAAAAGGTGCAGAAAAAATCGCAATGGTCCGACATGATTTAGAAACTAATCCGAACTTTAAAGATTCGAAAATGTTTGTAGATAAACATAACAGAAACTAGCAGACAATTTTTTCAACTTATCTTCTTAATTAGTCAAATAGAGTTACAAGATTACATATCTGAAATAGTTTTCATCGATTTAAAAAAAAAAATTCTTACTTTTAATGCTTTTTTCAATAACACTTTTAAATCTTCTCAAATTACAAAGTAACATAATAAAGTAAAGAAAAGTTAAAGGATGTGAAGTGTTTATATATATATAAATATACAAAGGAAATATGTTACGCTTCTTAGAATGAATAAATTTTGAACGCTAATTACGTCGCACAGTTTTGAAACAGAACGCCACTAACGGAAATAGAAGGTTAAAATCTTTCTCATTTTTTCCTTTCATTTTAAAAAGTAAAATAAAATATGATGCAGAAGATACAACATTACACATCAACTGCTCTGATAAAGGTTTAATATTCAAATACCGTGATATATAACGTTGGCAAATAATTCAACTATAAATAAAATCACCCTTTTAATACCCTTGCGTTTTTTAATATTTCTACATTTACATACTGTCGGAGTTATATATATATATATATATATATATATATATATATATATATATATATATATATATATATATATATATATATATATATTGTTGAATTAGTTTAAGGGCTATTGCAATGCAAAATAATAATTTTCGCATTGCAATAGCCCTGCAAATTAATTCAATACTATAAAATAAAATAATTTGTTCAATACTTCCAGCAATTTACAATATATATATATATATATATATATATATATATATATATATATATATATATATATATATATATATATATGTATGTATGTATGTATGTATGTATACTAGCGTTGGTAAAGATCAGAATGATGTAAAGAAAAAGTGTAAATGTTTACAATGCAAGAGCAGGTGTCATTTAGTAAAATACCCTATATCATATTCTTACCCGAAAAAATTTATTAATTATACAAAATAATTAGATTTTACGGATTTATTTAATTGTTCTGATGTTTTTGACCATCTATTTTTTCGAGTGTTATATAATTATTCTAATAACATTATCAAAATAAGTTTATTGAGCTTTATATTTTGGAATTATATAATTTACCTTTATATTCTTATTTTTCCTTGATAAAATGTTCTATGAAACTTTGAAATAAAATGTTTTTTCCCATTTACACTTTTTCTTAACATCATTCAGGTCTTTATGCTTCCAACTATATATATATATATATATATATATATATATATATATATATATATATATATATATATATATATATATATATTAAGGTGTTTGAAATGATATTACGTTTTATCGGAGAGTTTAAAAAAAACAATTGTTGAATTTATCTAAATATTAACATAGAAATATAAACCTCTTCATTTTCCATGACTGCAGCCCAACAAAATCAAGAAAAGATAAAAATGTCAGTGTGCAAGGTTTTTTTTTCGCATCCTTAATCCTCCCCAGATTTAGTGCCAACATATTTTTATTTGTTTCGATCACTAGAACTTTCATAAGTGTCAGAGAATTCGGAAACAAATAAGAAAATTTTCGATTTCTTTGAACGTGGAATAAAAAAAATGCCTTTCTGTTGTGCTGAAAGTGCTGAAAATGAAGGCGATTACATTTTTGAAGATAATATTCAAAATAAATTTAATTTGCATTTGTTTTTATATCCTTTATGGTAAAATGTAATCACATTTCGAACATCTTAAGGGTACGACACTAAACTACATGAGGTGGTGAGGTTCCAGTTTTGAAGCTATCGGGAGTGTGAAGAGCTTTTCATTGCAATTACTCCCAGGTCTACTCTAAACCAGAGTGAAAGGACCTGTTAGGGTCTCATCTGTGGGTCAAATAGATCTGTTAGAATTTTTTTTATATTCTGGATACTTGGTATCATATAACCGTGTACAAATTATTTGTATTGAGAATATTCGCTTGAAGCTATAATTTTCGATTAATGATTATTATTATAGTTACTTGAATCCATACCCTCATCATCATCATGTCGCGCTGCTTGCGTGATTTCCCTGACTCTCTTTCACTATTCGTCCCTATTATCCATCGCTTCCGACAGGTCTTCCAGACTACATCCTGTGTAGACTACATCATTTTCATAATTAAAAAAATTGAATCCATATAATTGACTGCAAATTATTGATGTTTGATAGGAATACTTTAAACCATATAAATGTGTAAACAAATGATAATTAATATAGTCAAATAAAATAGAGCGTCTTAAAAATTATTGAAATGGAACGTCGAAAATATCTTTATGATTGTAATCAAACATTATTTACTTCCAATCAAACATTTACAAATGAAACAAATTTCGAAACAAATACCCGAAGCCAAACAAAACTGAATACCTTAATATATATATGTATATATAAGTGTGTGCGTGTGTGTGTATATATATATATATATATATATATATATATATATATAGTGTGTGTGTGTGTGTGTGTGTGAGAGAGAGAGAGAGAGAGAGAGAGAGAGAGAGAGAGAGTTGGAGAGGAAAAAACAGTGACGAGAGAAATAGGAATACTTCTTTGTAGTAAATCATTTTTAATTGTTTTTAACTAGTTTTGACATTTGGTTATTTTTATGAAGGAATTTTTTTTCATCCAAGTATCTTAAGTAACCTTTATAAAATCTCTGCTATCACAGACACTTGACAGTAAGTTTTCCACAAGGTATTTGTATGGTCAGGGTGTGTTTCAAATTACGTGTAAGTCTGATATCTAAATTACGCATTTATTCATTTGGGTATTTATAGAGTTTCAACTCATGTTTTTCCATCCTATTTTTGGAGACGTTTTTATATATTCAATTTTGTGTGTTTCTATTATCGTCGTGATATTGTCCAATGTGTTTTTTCAGTTCTTTCAATGATGGCGAACTTTGCATCTCTGTTGATATCGAGGCCGTTTTTGCGGAAACATTGTTGTGACTGTGTGTGTTTGTGCTTTATGAAATGAAGTAAAATGTGCTTTATTCGGTTCCTCAACAACTTGAATGGGTAAATCCTTTACGTCTGAAGGTAATTTAGTTCTATCCTTCTTATCAATGATCGTATAAACAAGTGTCTCGAGACCTGTGACAATGACAACTGTCTTTTATACAAATTTGCCCGGTCCTGTGTTCTGGGGGGGGGGAAGTAAGACTTTTAGGACAAAGGTCCATAGTGTTGCGGAAGATATAGTAGCGACGAGTGAGTACAGTTTGTTGATGTTTTTTTTTTTGGGGGGGGTACCATGATTCACGCTAACGGTAAAAAAAGTGAGTAGTAACACAATGAAGGAGACGAGACAAAAGATTTTATTTTCGTCTGATGTACAAAGATTAGATGTTATTGCATAATATAATTTGGTTACTATCACAGAACGTAGTTTGATTATTATCGTAGTTTTGATCTTTGTTGAGGCTACTGCTGCTTCTTAGTGATCATATGGCATCTGTTTTGTGATGATTTGACATCTTTTTGAAGTGGTGTCTACCCGGATACATTTCCTTCTGACTGTTCGGTCAAATCAGCCCTTTTGTATGGAGTTAGTTTGGGTTTGTTTCTTTGATTGTAATGGAATATCAGACATCTTGGTTTATTTAAAGCCAAAGTCATCCTTGTAGAAGAACAGTACTGGTACAATTTAACTCATAGTTCGGTGGATAAAGAGGGTTCATGCTTTTCTCGGGTATTAGTCCAAAAGTAAACGTCACAGCGCAACAGTAGTTCGAACTCGCTTACTATGATGTCGCAATCCAGCATATTTACCTCTACGCCGCGGAGACTTCCCGATATACAATCAGAATGGTTCGTATCAGCTCAGAAATTGACTTGCACATAATGGTTGCTTATTGGTCGAAAACTATTTTTATTACCGTTTAAATTTCGTCCTGGAAGTTGATGCGAGGAACTGGTCGGAATTTCGATTTGTCTTTGTCATATGAACGATAGCAGTCAAAGGGAACTCTTCCGGTTGGATTATTAAAAGGAGTTCCGACAGATTACGATAATCGTCTTGCGATAACATCCACAGAGAATTCTCTCAGTTAATTACATTTGCTTAAAACTACGTTTTTAAGTAGCCGCCTAAAGTATTGTTTTTTTTCTGTTCTTATTTCATCACTGATCTATCTATTTCATCAGTGTTCTTTTCCTATACAGAATATCTATCTATTTCATCAGTGTTCTTTTCCTATACAGAATATCTATCTATTTCATCAGTGTTCTTTTCCTATACAGAATATCGATTTTGTGGAAGTAACATCAAGATTAAAATTTTACAGCAGGCATGTTCTCAACTTTTCGCGAGAAACCAATTTTTCAAGCAACCTGTCGGAGGAACCTTAGAATATGCTGACTGTATCCCTTGAAGAGGAGTAAGATCCCTTTCACACAAAATTGCGAACCATACGACATTAAACTGCATCTGATGAGGCTTCACTTTCGGAAGTCTGTGGAGTGTGTAGTACTCCTTCATTGTCATTATTCCCCGGTCCACTTTGATCCGGTGTGGTAGTACCTATTAAGACCACATCCATTGATCAAATAATCAAATCGCGCTGATAGCTAAGGGTCTTTCTTGCCATCCCTCCTTATCATCAATAACTCTAGGCAGGTCCTCGAGACAGCGTTCAGTGTTCGCACAGAGCTGATGTATGGAAGTCCTTGATGGTCGGCTAACACTGGTGCATCTATATGTAGGTATCCATTTGAGAAGGTCACTGATGAGTTCGTCCTTTTTTCTCCATCAGTGCTCAGCATGTATTGTTTGTTTTATTTGGATAGTTGAATGTATCTCCTTGTAAGACACAATCGACAATGGCCGAAACGTTGTGCAAATAACAATAAAGATGAAGACAATAATCCGAAAATCCTTAATGATAAAAAATGTCGTACAAGTCGGCGGTTTATAAAGGATTCGTATTCGATAAACCAAGTGCAAAAAAAAAAAAACTCTTAAGAAACCACTTCACAAAAAATGTAAATATGAACTTACAATGACTGCTATTCCCAAATCTCAAGGCATAAAATAACCCTGAACAAGTTGACAAGCCATTAAAATCATTTAATCAATCAACTTAATTATTCTAATATTGGGAATGTTTAGAAAGAAGTGAAACTGACGCTAGCGAAGGTTGCTCTATACGATTAACTGAAAAGTTTCAGGAACTTTTGACGTCTAAAACTTCGTGAACTTTCTCTTGTGCTCAAATTCTTTTAAGCAACAAAGGTAAACTAGTGCAATTTATTGTATTCATAAAAATGTACTTTGTTGATTTTGTGCAGAAACTTGCCAACGTCTGTAAGTGAAAAAAAAAAGAACAACTGGGCTCCTTTAGAGGTCCGAATACTAAACAAGTTGTTCAGCGCTATTCTTAAACTCGTTAACATGTCGTTCCAATAGAAAAAGCGAAGAGGAATGTGTCAGAGAATTTTTTAGATTTTTATTTATTGTATTTGTGAAAATGTTTATCGTTTTAGTCGTGTATAAACCAAAGTTTTCTGAATGTAAATTTCCGACTCTCGTTTCTTTACCAGAATGAAGATATTATATTAAAAAAATGATCGGGGCTTTTAAGTTAAAAAAAAGACAAGAAAATGACTATTTTGTCATGATTTATGCTTTTCTTTTTGTATGGAAATAGCGTTAAAAAATAAGAAATCTTTATCGATTTCTTTTTTTGAATGATCGTCTGTCTATGAAGGCTTTTGTTATTTTTGAATAACTCGAGTCAAGGCTTCAGGTCTTTGTAAATTGTCACTCATTTTTATTTTTATTTGTTTTAATGTTTTCCAAAGAGGTTCGCTTTCTCAATAGACGAAGTACAATGCATTCATTTTCTTCAGGTCAGAGGAAGGAATAGCAAAAAAAAAAAAAAAAAAAAAAAAAAAAGAAAAGAAAAGAAAAGAAAAGAGAAAAAATGAAATATCCAGTCACCACTGCACTCGCAATTATAGGGCGCCTCCTGTAGATAATTACCAAACTAGTTGGGCAGACTAGTCTAGCGTGTTCGATCCTAACTGGGTACTCTCTCTCTCTCTCTCTCTCTCTCTCTCTCTCTCTCTCTCTCTCTCTCTCACTCACACAAAATGAATAGAAATAGATATATTGGTTGTTCGACAGAAATGAACTGAGATAGATAGATCGATCGATCGATCGATAGATAGATAGCTAGATAGATATGAACACACTAAGATAGATACATAGATAGATCGGAACAGACTGACATAGCTAGATAGCTAACTAGCTCGATAGATAGATAAAACTTAGATAGACACGAACAGATATAAACAGATTGAGACAAAGAGCTAGACAGACTGATAGAATTGTACAGACTATATATATAATTTAAACCCATTTGTTTTTTCCGTTACATTGTTCAAAGATATATTGTTCATTTATATGTGTTAAGGCCTTTAAATCCCGAAATGAAACCGATATAAAAGAGGGTTTTATTCACACTTTCTTTACGTTACTACCAGTAAAGCCATATATACTGATTAAATTTGTTCTAAATTATAAACTAAAAATTTCAACTTAGATTTCAACTTTTAGATTTTATATACCTACGAAAGATGTTTGGTTTGGTTTGGTTTTATGACTTATCAACCAATATCAACCATTATTTAATGGTAAATCCTTTTTATACGTATATATTAAATGTGATTTCAAAACACATTTTGTAGATAACATTTTTTAATGAGCCTGAGTTCATTTTTTCACAGTTAGATGGTTTCACTTATTTCTATCCAATACGAATGATTCTATTTACAATAAACTATTTGTTTGCACACAGTTTAATGCTTTCAAGTATTGCTATGTATCACGAACAATTCAATTAAACACCAGTCATTTATTTACACATATTTAAATGTAAAAACAGTTCTATTTCAAACAGTTCAGTTTAGCAAAAGTACACAGTTTAAATGTCAAAACTTCTATTTGACCCATAGATGGGACTCTATCAGGTGCTACCACCCCGGTCAATGGCAATGAAGGGGTACTCCACATTCCCAAAAGCTCCAGCATTACTGAAGCCTTCTCATCAGATTATTTAGCGTCTTAATGAGGACACTCGTTGGAGAGCGGGTCTTTCCCCTTGGCAGAGATAGTCGGTGTAATTTACAGTTTTCCCCCGCCTAGCCGACTAGACCAACCAAAGATGTAGTGAATACAGTCTTATGAGTAGATTCCTCACAACTGACGTAGAGTCATGAAAACGTACATGTTACTTTATATAGTCAACCTACAGTTTCACATGGCACAAGTTTTTAACTCTCACGAGGTTTGGGGAGTCCCCGTGGTGTAGTGGGCAACATTTAACGGCAATATCGTTGTAAGCAAGTTCGAACTTCAGTCGAACCATTACAACCCCCTTTCAAGTTTACATCTTTGGGAAAACCATGAACTCCTTTATCTCCTAGCTATGGTTAAATAGTATCAGTTCTGTTCTACAAGAATAGCTTTGGCATTAAATAACCCACGGAGGTTGATATGCCATCAACAAAGAAACCAAACCAAACCTCTGACTCTCCCTCTTTGAAGGCAATTAAAGTTTTAAAATGAGAAGATTATTTTTCTTGTTGATTAGCTGATAACATTCAATCACTTCTGTCTGTGTCTCTGTGTCTATTTATAACTTAAGTTCTCAAATTCCCCCTCTCTTCAACTCCCTCATCCTATCTTTCTTTCTCTCTCTCTCTTTCTCTCTCTCAATATATATATATATATATATATACTGAACCCTTCCCCCCGTAAACAAAAACAAAAACAAAAACAAACAGACACACAATACCTGTGCTGTCATGTGTATTTGATACATGTTCCGGCAGAATGATCTCTCGGGTTTGAAACGTAAACAGAAAAGGCAACATTGATCCAATCCCAAATTTTATTCTACTTTGAGAAAGAACAATATTTGCCATTTTGTCATCCCTTTGTTAGATGAAAGATTATATCGTCAAAATGACGAAGTAAAAGGGAATAGTTCTATGTGAGGTCCTCTGGTGTGTTCACTCACAAGATCTACTGTTTTGTTATGACTTCCTCGAGTTCTACTTGAAGGCACAAGTCTTTAAATGCAGGACGCAGACAACTGACAAATTGAAAGGTTTTATTTGTCGTGAAATCACAACAGGACAAGGCTTCAGGAGTTTATAGTTGGTGAGATTAAGGATTTGAACGATATAAGAATTCAAAATGGCAATAGTAAAATTAAATTTTGAATAGGATTTCTGTTGTTTGTTTTATTTACGTTTCAAACCCCATAGACTTTTCTGCCGTACCACGTACGTCTATCTATCTATCTATCTATCTATCTATCTATCTATCTATCTATCTGTTCATGCCAGCTTTTCTTTCTTTCTTTCTTTCTTTCTTTCTTTCTTTCTTTCTTTCTTTCTTTTCAAGTCTCAGAGATCATTCTTCCCACTCCCATATAATTAGATCAACATGTCTGTTATGTCTCTCTTTCCCTGTATCTCTCTTTCTTTCGGAAACCCAGCGATGACTTGCACACACACACACACACACACACACACACACACACACACACACACACACACACACACACATATAAGCACATCGTCATTATCTTCATTTGATGATAGTAAATATACCTATTAGACATATGACATTAATTTTAGAATGTAACATTGAAAAGAGAGAGAGAGAGAGAGAGAGAGAGAGAAAGAGAGAGAGACTATGAAAGAAAACGCTCGCGTGTGTTAAAGAAAAAAATGAGAACGAGACCCAGAATAAGAGAGAGAGAGAGAGAGAGAGAGAGAGAGGTAGATACACACACGCACACGCACACGCAGAGAGAGAGAGAGAGAGAGAGAGAGAGAGAGAGAGAGAGAGAGAGAGAGAGAGAGAGAGAGAGAGAGAGAGTATTTCTAGGCGTGGCTCTTCAGTGGATCCCTGTCTAATTAAAACCAAAATCTTCTCACGCCGATCTTGTAAATTGAATACAAGCCCATCAGCACACCTCATTTTTGTTAACGGTCTTCTTAAGGGCCAGCCTGGTAGTGGAGAAGGCCAGCGTGGAGAGAGAGAAATTTAAAAAAAAAATACCTGGAAAAAAATAAACGAAACTAAAATTAAAACAACGCAAAAACAAAGAAAAAACCCTTTTGGCTAATAAGGGTTTTCTCCTGACCGTGGTTGATACGATTGGGAAGTGGATGAAGTCAGAGGGATGTGGCTTTTTTTCTTTCTTTCTTTTTTAACAACTGCACATTCTTTCTTTCTTTCTTTCTTTCTTTCTTTCTTTCTTTCTTTCTTTCTTTCTTTCTTTCTTAACAACTGTACATTCTTTCTTTCTTTCTTTCTTTGATATGTTTTTATATTGATTCATACACGAATTTTCTTTCTTGATTTTTTTCGTAATTTTTCTTGGTTTCTTTTTTCTTATATTTCATTCATTCATTCTTTGAAAAGAATGATACAAATGAAGATTATATATATATATATATATATATATATATATATATATATATATATATATATATATATATATATATCCGCTAAATAGCCTTGCACTAAAGTTGATATCGTATACTTTATCATCCATAACTAAAGAAAACCCTAACAATCTTTTAAAAAGAAAACTTAATTTTCTTCTACAAAAAAAAAAAAAAAACAACAAAAAAACTATGACGTTATGAAACATTATAAAGTTAAAATGGATATTATTACGTACAGCATTGAAATTCTGTAATCCACATATGAATATATATCTGTTTAAAAGTAAGTATAATCTACATATTAACACAACTTCATATTCATTTATATTTCAAATTGGTTGAGGAAAATAAGTTTAGTACTAGGCCAATTTTCGGAGGGATTGGGATAGATATGAGCATTGTTTGAAAAGTAAGTATTTAATTCCCTTATTCAACATGTTTAATACTATACACATAAAAGTTTTTTTCATATTTTACCAACACTACTATGTCACTTTTTCATGTAGTTGACATCAGTATTCATGCACAAGTGCATAAATACTTTTCTCAAAGAACCTGGTCTCAAAGAAGACGGTCTCAAAGAACATGGTCTCAAAGAAGACGGTCTCAAAGAACATGGTCTCAAGCAACTGCGACTTAACAAGATGACACTTTTTGATGTCAACTTTTCGTGAACGATTTCATGGATCACTAATTTGGAATGACGAAATTTCACATGTATGAACAGAATGAAATAAATATATATATCGCAGGCTTAGCTTAGGGGTATGTCATCAGCTTGATATAAAGTTAGGCGGGTTTCGATCCAAGCTTGGAGCGTCTTGCATGTCTAACCACACTGAAGAGTTATGATACATCGAAACAGTCTGTTTGTGGATGAGAATATATATATATATATATATATATATATATATATATATATATATGCTGAAAACAAAACAACAGTTTTGAGGCCAACAAAGTCTTCATTAGATGATACCTCTGGAGCAATGCATGGCTTCGGCACCATCCACCGTTACCACTAACCTAGATCGCCCCAGCAGTATCCTACAATATCACCAGACTTTGTTCGTTTTACGTCATTTCGTGGGAATACTAGATAAAAATCCAGCTACTTCATGTAATCTCTTGTTGTACTAATAACTTTTTAGTAGCTAAACGTTAATTCAATGATGACTTGATTTAAATAATGATATGACACTGTACGTGAACGGAAAAGAAATTTCCGTGATATTCACATGCGAAGTCAGCGTAGAAAAATTCAATAATCAATTCCTAATTCGTTGATGGCAATTTGAATTGAACAACGGGATGATGACGTCACTGGAAAGTCGAGATCCCGTTCTACGTAGATCAAGTTCAAAAGAACCATTTTTTAAAACTTTCTAACCGGGACAGACAAACACATAAATCCTGTGCACTGTAAAGATCTCTCGTTCTCTTCAATTGATTTGCAATCTCGCTCTGAGATTTAAGCCGTTATTTTATTGACTAATTTTGTTGAAATGGTTCTGCATTTTCTGACGTCATGATGTTATTCAATTCCGACTTCCTCAAATCGTGAGTGCTTATCCCATTTTTTGTAAAGTAGTAGCGATATATATATATATATATATATATATATAATCAGAAAGTATCGAGACTGAAGATGTGGATTTTTTATGTTCCAAAATATTAATATTTAAATCTAAATAATGTTGTGTGTATAGTTGAACAACTTCTAAAATTAAGTAATGATTTTTAGACATCGAGACTTAGCTCAAATGAGCCAATATCAATTTGTGATACTGTTTGATTATTTTTAGTAAAACACAGAATTGTGTAGCGTTTCTCTTCATCAAAACACATTTTCTGTGATTTTTCTCGTTTCCATTATTGAAAATTCATCTCATGGCTGACAGATTTGAAGATGTAGAGAACAGTAAAAGAAATAGTTTTTTTTCTTAAAAATATTTTTAGACGTGCCTCTACCAGTGGAAACTCACTGGAATAATCCGTTTTGTCATCTTTAAAAATCAAATTGTGACAGCTGTTTTCTTTTTCATTTGCATTCTGTATTTTGTGATTATTCTAATCAATTTTTTATTGGTAATTTTTAATTAAAATATGTTGTAATTTTTTTTCTGCCCTCAGTTTGCAGATAACATTGCAAAATCAAACACTTTCTATTCTTTAAAACCTAAATATTTGTAAAGATATTTAAATATCTTAGTTTTACATTAAAAAAGAATTGAAACAACAACCATATAGAAGCATATCATTTCTTTAGATGAAGCATTTTAAGGTAAGCAATAAAACAATAAAAACCAAAAATGTCATTGACATATTGGAGTTGAAATAGAGGATGATAATATGGGTGAAATTTAATCTTCTACAATATCAATTACTCTTAAAGTTTGTTAGTAAAACAGCAAGGATAGATAACCAAGCTTTTCCCCACTAAAGACAAAGGGGACACGAATTTAAGTCGAGCCAAAAACTTACTCTTTATACACTGTGTTCTGTACTTTCATAGAAATCACAAAACAAGAGAGTACATTAAAAAAAGCAAGCCAAACTTAGAAGACAAGTTTAATTTTTAAAATTTAAAAAATTTAAAATGTCTATTTATTTATCTTAATTAAAGCTCATAATAAGAATGATCTAAGTTACTTGAATTTGTTTTGTGTGATAATTGATTGATCTATTTATTGAATTTATTTCAGAAACTTCCGTCAGTTTTGCACAAAATTATTTCTTGTTAATTCTGCTTGCTGGGAAAGATGGTTGCTGATCTCCCACCTGTATCAGAGGTTTGTAGTTTTCTGAATGGCAAGGAACATTTTAAAATGTTTCATTCATTGTGCCTATGTCTTAGCAAGTACAGCTTCAGTCTCATTGGCGACTCAGGGTATTGAACTTTTCAGGCTCAACCCAAAAGAGCAATTTTATTAAGTCTTT
>OY757939.1:33701515-33734015 GCA_963585895.1 Sepioteuthis lessoniana
AGTGGTAGCACCTGATAAGGTGCTATCTATGGGTCAAATAGAACTAAACTGTGTCCTTATGCTAAATTAAATTGCTTGATATAGAACTGTTTTGACATTTAAACTATGTTTCGACAGATAAACTGCGTACTTATGCTAAACTGAATTGTTTGAAATGAAACTGTTTTTGTATGTGAAACTGAATTGTTTGAAATTGAAGTGTTTTTGACATTGAAACTGCATTTATGCAAAACTGAATTGTTTGAAAATAGAAAAGAATGGAAAAATGGAAGAAAGATAGAAATAGTAAGAAAGAGAGAAAAATAAAGGAAGAAAAAACTAAAGGAAGAGTGAAAAAGAAAGAAACAAAGATTGGGAGAAAAAAAGGAAGGTTGGGAGAAAACGAAAGAAAGAGAGGATAAAGAAAGAAAAAGCAAAAAAAAAAAAAAAAAGAAAAAGAAAGAAAAAAAATGAAAAAGAGAAAAATAGAGAAAAATATAGAAAAATAGAATGAAACAAAGAAATAGGAAAAAGGAGAAAGAAGGAATGAATGAAAGAAAGAAGGAAAAAGAAAGAAAGAAAAATAAAGAAAGAAATAAAGAAAAAGAAATAAAGGTAGAGAGAAAATAAAGAAAGAAAGAGAAAAAGAAATGAAAAAAGAAGAGATAGAGAGAAAAAGAAAAAAGAAAGAATAAAAGAAAGAGACATGAAATAAAATCTTCTGGTATAAATAAATATTTTCAAACTTAGATTAAGACTGGATTATTTGAGTGGTTATTTGGTTTCTTTATTTAATGTCATATACACCTTCATTGGTTATTTAATGCCAAAACCATCCCCGTAGAAGAACGACAGTGATACTATTTAATCCAAATCTCGATGAATAAAGTGTTTCATACTTTTCCCTTGAGTATTAATAAAAAATGAACGTAATAGGGCAACTGGAGTTCGAACTCGCTTACCACAATATCTCAATCCACAATGGATTATTAGAGAGATATGATATATAAGCAATTGTTGGTTCATACAGTTTAAATCATGAAAAATAATCAAATCGTAGAAGTTTATTAGTTATTAATTTGTTATTCAGAAAATTAAAAATAGTTACCAAGGAGAAACGTATACGTGCTGTTGTTTAGCAACGTCTATTTTTTGTAATGTGAGGGCTTTTCAATGTACAGAAATCTTCCTCGTTTTTGGTTTTAATATCTGGAAGAAAATATCAGTTCACGCAAAGAATATTCTTTGTATGCTTCGTATGGTTTAATGGCTAATGAACTAGACCAGCAAATCATTGTTAGTGAGTTCGATTCTCACTGGGTGTTCACTATACGTCTGACTTTGTGCCAAACTAATAGATACTTAGTAAATGTTGCTAAGCATCTTGTAGGATGTAATGGATAGCAATTTAGGGTAGTCAACCATTCTTAATGAGTTTCCTTCTCACTGGGTGCTGCATACTATTGATCTTATCCCAAATTAAAATAAGTTTTGTTAATGACAATTTATTTATAATTATTAAGAATATTCTACTATCTTAGCTTGGATAGTAGAATATTCTTAATAAGTTTGATTCTCATTGAATGCTATATGCCTCTGACCTAGTGCCAAACTAAGTTATCCTTACGAAATGCTGCCGTACATCTCGTGAGATGTCATGGTTAACGAGCTGGGCTCACCATAACAAGTGAGTTTGATTCTCACTGGTGCCTAATTTTTCTGACCTTGTGCCAAACTAACCTTTGCTTTTTAAATATTTGTATGTTTCTTGTGTGATGTAATGGTTAATAAGCTAGGTTTGCTGGCTATTAATAGCGAGTGTGATTCTCACTGGCTGCCTGATACTTCTGGCTTTGAACTAAACTAAGTTATATTGACTACAACTTGGGCGCCTTGCATAGCGCAATGATTAACAATGATTTTCAGTGGGTGCTCCATACTTATGGCCTTGAGCAAAACAAACCTAAGTTTAGTAAATAACCGTTAAAATGTCTGGTTTTGTATATTGATTAACAAGCTAGGGTGGTCGACCCTTCTTAATGAGTTCGATTCTGACCGTTTTCCCAATAGTTGTGCCAGACTATGAAATGATACTTTTCTTTGGTAGAAATAAATAATATATCAATACGCACCTCTTCATGATTGTTTTTAATTTTACAGTTACTGTTATGATATTATATAGACATTACATTATATAGAGATTATATTATATAGACATTACATTATATAGACATTATATTATATAGACATGATATTATATAGACATTACATTATATAGAGATTATATTATATAGACATTACATTATATAAACATTATATTATATAGACATGACATTATATAGACATTATATTATATAGACATTACATTATATAGACTTTATATTATATAGACATTACATTATATAGACATGATAATATATAAACATTACATTATATAGACATTATATTATATAGACATTACATTATATATAGATTATATTATATAGACATTATATTATATGGACATTATATTATATAAATACTTCATTATATAGACATTATATTATATAGACGTAACATATAGACATTATATTATATAGACATTACATTATATAGTCTTTATATTATATAGACATTACATAATATAGACATTATATTAAGAGACATCATATTAGATAGATATTACATTATATAGACATTATATTATATAGACATTACATTATATAGACATGATGTTATACAGACATTATATTATATAAACATTATATTACATACACATTATAATATATACACATTATATTATATAGACATTACATTATATAGACATTATATCATATAGACATGATATTATGTAAACATTACATTATAAAAACATTACATAATATAGACATTACATTATATAGACATTATAATATATAGACAATACATTATGTAGATATTATATCATAGAGACATTATATTATGTAGACATTATATTATATAGCCATTACATTATATAGAGATTATATTATATAGACATTATAATATATACACATTACATTATATAGACCTCATATTATATAGATATTACATTATATAGACATTATGTTATATAGACGTGATATTATATCGACATTATATTATATTAAGATTATATTATATAGTCATTACATTATATAGACATTATATTATATAGACGTGACATTATATAGACATTATATTATATAGACATTACATCATATAGACTTTATATTATATAGACATTACATTATATATAGATTATATTATATAGACATTATATCATATGGACATTATATTATATACATACTTCATTATATAGACATTAATATATAGACATTATATTATATAGACATTACATTATATACTCTTTATGTTATATAGACATTACATAATATAGACATTATATTAATAGACATCATATAATATAGATATTACATTATATAGACATTATATTATATAGACATTACATTATATAGACATGATGTCATACAGACATTATATTATATAAACATTATATTATATACACATTATAATATATACACATTATATTATATAGACATTACATTATGATGACATTATATCACATAGACATTATATTATGTAGACATTATATTATATAGACATTACATTATATAGAGATTATATTATATAGACATTATAATATATACACATTACATTATATAGACCTCATATTATATGGATATTACATTATAAAGACATTATGTTATATAGACGTGATATTATATCGACGTTACACTATATTGAGATTATATTATATAGACATTACATGATATAGACATTATATTATATAGACATTACATCATATAGACATTATATTATATACACATTATATTATATAGACAATATATTATATAGATATTACATTATATATACATCTTATTGTTTCGACATTACATTATATAGACATTATATTATATACACATTACATTATATAGACATTATATTATATACACATATTATATGGACATTATATTATATATATACTACATTATATAGACATTATATTATATAGACGTTACATTATATAGACATTATATTATATAGACATTACATAATATAGACATGGTATTAATGGACATCATATTATATAGACATTAAATTATATAGACATCATATTATGTAGACATTACATTATATAGACATTATATTATATAAACATTATATTATGGAGACACTACATTATATAGGCATTATAGAATATAGACATTACATTATATAGATATTATATTATATACACATTACATTATATAGACATTATATCATATAAACATTATATTATATAGACATTATATCATATAAAGTTTACGTTATATAGACATTATAATATGTACACATTACATTATATAGATATCATATTATATACGTATTACCTTATATAGACATCATATTATATAGACGTGATATTATATAGACATTATATTATGTAGACATTACATTGTATAGACATTATATTATATAGACATTAAATTATATAGACATCATATTATAATTACATTACATTATATGGACATTATATTATATAGATATTACATTAAATAGACCTGATATTATACAGACATTATATTATATAGACATTATATATACATTACATTATATAGACATTATATCATATAGACATTATATTATGTAGACATTATATCATATAGACATTATATTATGTAGACATTATATCATGTAGATATTACATTATATAGACCTTATATAATGCAGACATTACATTATATGGACATTATATTATATAGACATTACATTATATAGATATTATATCATATCGACATTATATTTTGTAGACATTATATTATATAGACATTACATTATATAAAGATCATATTATATAGACATTACATCATATAGAAATTATATTATATACACATTATATTATATAGACAATATATTATATAGACATTACATTATATAGACATGTTATATAGAAATTGCATTATATAGACATTAGATTATATACACAATACATTATATAGATATTCTATCATATAAACATTAGATTATATGCACATTATATAGACATTATATTTACAGACATTACACTATTAAGACATCATATTATATACACATTCCTTTATATAGACATGATATTATATAAACATTACATCATATAGATATTATTTTATATACACATTATATTATATAGATATTATATTATATAGACATTACATTATATAGACATTATATTATATACAAAATACATTATATAGGCATAACAGTATATACACATTACATTATATTCACATATTATATACACATTATTCATTCATTATATACACATACACACATGTTACTGACGACAAAAGAGCAGTGTGGTCAACAAACTCTTCCTTAGATGATGATTCCTTGTCAGGTTTTATAACCAAAACATCATTACCACAATTATTGTTATTTTAACTTCAATGAAATCTTTATGAAAGTATTTTGAACCCGATCATAATATTCAGTGATGGAAAACAAAATTTAATTTCTCTTCAATCAAACGGTATTAAAGTTCTTTCCTTATCTTTTATAAGTGCCTTAGAAATAAATTAGAGGTATTACTTTCAGCCAAGCATCCTATTTCAATAGTTAACATAAATTCTCATAAACAAAATATTTTGTTTGCATTTCTAGTCTTATGAAAGAAAAATAAGACGTGAAAATGACGTTTCATTCTGTACGAGCTAAGATAATAATTTGGAATGATTCGTTACTCACATCACATATCAATTTGAAACGGCCAACAATTTTGAATTAAAAGTGGCTTGCATGTTACTTTATAAGCAATCAAGAATACCAAAACTTAGAGAATCTGTTGGGATTTTTTGTATCAAACAACAAACAGGATAAGACATCACTTTTTCTTGTAAAATTTATATTAAAACAAAACAATATTTCATTTCATATGAAATAAGGTTAAACTGTTAGAATAAAAGAAAGCCATCCAAAACACTTGCTAATTTTAATTTCACTTCACACACAACTGTAATATTTTCAAATCCTTTAATTGGCCCAGTCGGCTGAAGTTGTAGAATACGCCGACTACATCTCTGCAGAGGAGTAAGATCCGCCCAGACGAGTCACCTAGATATGACGCTAAACCATCTGATAATGAGTCTCCAATTCTGGAGCTTTGGGGAATTGTCATTATTCTCAGGTCCATTCTGACCTGGAATGGTAGTACCTGTTAGGATCCAATCTATGGGTCAAACACAACTATTCAATCACTTAACTATGCGCAAACAAATGACTCATGTGAAATTGAATTGTATGGGTTACATTGGAATAGTTGGAACCATTTGACTGTCTGCAAAAGAATGAATTGTGTTGAACAGAATTATTTGCCTTAAATAACAATACTTGTAAGCATTTTACTTTGTGCAAACAATACCAAAACTTAACTGTTCAAACAAATTTGCTCTAACGTTTTTTTAACGGAGAATTACTTACAAACTATTTACTTTCGAATCACACACACACACACACACATGCGCGTGCGTGCGCGCACACACATACATATTTATATATACATTTAACTGCATGTAAACAAATGAATGATGTCAAATTAAATTGTTTGTGTTACATAGCGATACTTGAAACCATATAACTGCGTACGAACAAATGAGCTCGGGTTCATTTAAAAATGTCATCTACAAACCATGTGTTTACAAATCATAAACATAATATATATATATATATATATATATATATATATATATATATATATATATATATATATATATATATATTTTATATATATGTATAATTGCTTTTCACATAGCACTAATACTCTTGGGAAAGGTATGCATCCAATTATTCTCTTTCCAGCTGTGGGTAGACGTTAGGGCATATTTGTTTGACCTTATTATGGCAACCGGCCTCGGAGAAAGAAAAACTTTGATCCAAATCTGTTAAACTCCGCTTAAAAAATTGACTAGTTCGTATGCAGGGGTTGGGTAAATCATCATCATCATCATCATCATGTCATGCTGGTAGCACGGATATCCCTGACCCTCTCTCGCCACATTCTGTTTGTTAACGAAATATTAGGCTAATATTCAACCTTTTTTTCGACAAAACATTTTTCTGAAAAATTAAAAAAAAAAACTAATTAAATTAACTAGCAGTAAAGAAAATAAAGTTGATGACCTTAGTTGAGGGTGACCCGAAGGCTCCCTTTTTAATAGCTACCACACAGAGGTGTAGGGGAGGGCGCTACTTCATTCCCTGTATTGCTCCACTTTACACTTGATCCTTACCTTATAATGCTGGGTGTTAAGCGAGGCGGCATTAAGTACCATTTTTTGAGTCTTTGGTATGACTCGACCTAGGATTGAACCCTAGTCTCCCGAACCATTGGCAAACACTCTACTCATTAGGCCAACTAACAGTACTTAGCCGTATTTCATACAAGATGCAAGATGATCATTATCAAAAATAAAGGACATAGCGTGGCTTTTATTAAAATTGACTATGATGTCGCAGTCCAGTACGTTAGCAACTACGCCACGGGGACTGTCTCCCTATTAAAGTTTAGTATTGTTATTCATAACCAATACTTACCCATATGACACACACGGGTGTAAAATGGTCATTGTTAAAAACATAGGATTTGCAAATCTATCATTCAAATAATTTGCTTATAGTTGTATGGTTTCAAGTATTTCAAGCAATTATTGGGTTTCAAGTAACTGATAATAATAATAATCTTTTGTAAACAACTATAGTTTCAAGTATTTCTGCTACCAATAATTTGCACCCATTTTTATGGTTACAAGTATTCCTGTCTGATATTGATAATTTTCAAATGGATCTAATTGACTCATTGATGAGACTCCAACAGGTAATGGCCAAATTGGTAGGAGCTGTAGAATACACCGACTGTATCTCTGCAGAGTGGGGGGAGACCCACTCCCTAACAAGTGTCCTGTTTATGACACTAAGCAATCTGATGGTTAGGTTCCAGTAATGCAGGAGCTTTGGGGAATGCGGAGTACCCCTTCATTGCCATCGCTCCCAGGTCCACTCTGACCCGGAGTGGTAGCACCTGATAGGGTCCTATCTATAGGTCAAATAGAACTAAACAGTGTACTTATGCTAAACTGAATTGTTCGAAATAGGACTGTTACTATGAATAAAAATGGATATGGCTTTAAAATAACCAGCAATGGTTGATATGACATAAAACCAAACAAAATCAAACCAAACTTAACAGGTAATACCACTCCGCGTCAGAGTGGATCTGGGAGTAATAGCAAGGAAGGGATGACTCTATTACTCAAATATCCAGAACTGAAGCCTGAATACTGGATCATGTGTCGAATGCTGGGGCTCCTTTTTTAGGGGGGTGAGGGGTGACCTCACTCCTCTGCAGGGTGTGCAGTCGGCATTTTCTTTGGTTCGTTAACAGGGTTCGAAGAATAGAGAAAGCGCATTGGATGGGAAACAGAGAGAAGAAGAAGAAGAAGAAGAAGAAGAAGAAGAAGAAGAAGAAGAAGAAAGAGGGAAGAATGAAAGCGTAGGGGAATTGGTTAGAATTAGGTTAACAAGAGCCACTTTTCTTTTGACCTTCCACAGACGACTTCCTGCTGCCTGTAAGTGCAATATGGGCTCTTAACTCCATACAAGTCCGCTTTATTTCTTCATACCCGTGTGTCTACTCATAGCTAAAACCACTTTTTAAAAATCTTGTTCACTATTGCAGGAACCCCGACAGGCAGCTGGCCACACCGATGGGTGCAAACGCATTAATATTCGTGTCGACTGACGAACGCATGCGCACGCAGTCAAATCATTTTCAACTGCTCATGGACGGTACCTTAGGATGGATTCAGTGAGGGACGTCACCGCCCTATAAAAAGAGTATAATTAGCGAAAAAAAAAAAAAGAAGAAAAGAAAGAAAATGTAAATTTTGGGTGGACCACAATTGCCTCTTCGCTCCCCGCCTCTCTAAACGGTTGTCCGATATGAATGAGATTTACCACACTGCCCGGGACGACGATATGCTGCCAACTTTTAAAACAATCTCTCTCCTGCATTATAAATTTGGTCTAACTTTCTTCTTCTTCTTCTTCTTCTTCTTCTTCTTCTTCTTCTTCTTCTTCTTCTTCTTCTTTTATTATTATTATTATTATTATTATTATTATTATTATTATTAATATAAGTTATAATAGTTGTAATTGAAT
Source organism: Sepioteuthis lessoniana (assembly GCA_963585895.1). Classification (NCBI taxonomy): domain Eukaryota; kingdom Metazoa; phylum Mollusca; class Cephalopoda; order Myopsida; family Loliginidae; genus Sepioteuthis; species Sepioteuthis lessoniana. The sequence goes on from OY757939.1 coordinate 33,710,666, forward strand.
AGAGGAAAAAGACTGTATTCTCATCGTAGCAATGGATAAACTGTTAAAACTGTTATCTATTATTATTATTATTATTATTATTATTATTATTATTATTTAATGATTCCACCTCTTGAAACCAAATGTTCTCCCAGTTTTCCAATTCGGCCCCTAGTCGTTGTGGTTGTAGAGACACGCCTGGCTGTGTCTCGTGGGATAATCACGTGGCAACGCATCCCCCTACCCATGCTATGCGATTTGCAGCCAGCAATTAGTGAGACTCATTTAACATGGACATCATTTTCTAAAGCCAAGTCAATAACTTCCATGAGCAAAAGAAATATTTTGAATAAATATATAAAATTAATTACCCCCACTTCTCTCTCTCTTTTCCTTCTCTCTTTCCTCCTATCTCTTCTCCCTCTTTCCACCTATTAGATTTCTGAATCTTCATGGTTGTGTCAGACGGTGAGCCTCGTTTCAAACATGGGTCTGATGTGTGTGTGCCTCGATTCAGTTGTGACACTTATTGAGTATTTCTTTCTTTCGAATAAAACTAATGTCTTTTTGTCCGTCTGTCACGATATAATTCAAGGACGGATAAATTAAGGGCCTCCAAATTCTCTATCGTTACAAATGAGAACATTGAATTTAGTGCACTGATAAGTATATATATATATATATATATAGTTAGGGTAGCGTTGACTCATAGTCAACAAAGGTTTGGTCGGATTATCGTATAGGCGAGAAACTGACAGTCACCAAGTGCCGTTGACTCTATTTACGCAATCCAAACTTATACATGTTCTATCATTGATAATGAGCTCTTTTTATTTATGATATAGCAAATAATATATATATATATATATATATATATATATATATATATATATATATATATATATATATATATATTGAAGCAAGTTTTATTAAAGACGATGGAACACTGTTTATTATTTTTAATTCTATTTTTCAAGATTCCTTGTTATTTTTCTAGATGGTAAAGGAATTGTCCCATATCTTGTGCCCAAGCACTTTCGACCATATTTTTGGTCGTCATCAGGGGTAGTGTAGTTTTGAGTTGACAGTTGAGTTTTTACTGTTTTAATAATTTGTAGCGTTTTGTTTTGAAGTTGTCAGTTGGAATGTTTTCAGTATTTTGTTTTAAAACGTTCGGTTGGAAAAAGGTTTACTAATAGAGTTAGCGATTTTTAGTTATTAAAAATATTTAATATGTTGCTGCCTGTGTTAAATGCTATTTTATTTATGTTTGTTTTTTTAAATGTTTTTATGCATATTGCATCAAGGATTTGTAATCGTTGACGAGATAATGTTGTGGCTGTATAGCCAATGTAAGAATTATTTGTGTTTTTCGTGAGGCACTCTCGAAATGGACATATAAATTTATAAACTACATTGGTTCGGTTTCAGTGTATTTTAGTGGAATCGATGATATTCTTACCGATAAGGTATGATGTTTGAAATTCAATGTGGTCGATGGTAAGTTTTATTTGTTTTTGTCTTTTCATTGGTTTAATGTGTCTTTTTATGATGTTGGTTATTGCTTGCTCGTCTAATTTGTCGTTATAGTGCATTTGATTTTTGTAACATAAATTAATTCCGTTAGAATTGTTATTGTTGGTAGTGTTATTATTTTTGTAAATGTTTTGAAGATATAGTTTTATTTGTTGATCAACTAGTTTATTAGGAAAATTAACATCAACAAAGGTTTGTTTTATGTTTGTAAGTTCTTTGCAAAATATTGTCTTATATGAGGAGATGTAAAATGCTCTATGAATTAGGTTTTTTATAATTGCTATTTTATACTTTTATGGACATTCTCCGTAGTAGTTAAGAAGGGTGGAATTGTCGTTGGTAGCCTTTTTATATGGAGATGTAGTGAATTTGTTATTATTAGTGGAATCTGTAAGTACATTAAGGAAAGTGATTTTTTTTATTAATGTTGAGTTAGGTGGTAAAGTTTAGTACGGAGTTTTTTTTTCTAGAGTTTGTTTAAGTTTAAAAACTCAACAGTCAACTCAAAACTACACCACCCCTGATGACGATCAGAAGTACGGTCGAAAGCGCTTAGGCAGAAGATATGGGATAATTTTTTTACTCTGTAGATCCCGACACTAGAAAAAAACAAGGATAAAAATAAAATAAAAAATGATAAACAGTGTTCCATCGTCTTTAAAAAAACTTGCTTGAATAATAACTAGCTGCCTAAATATACACTCTTCAATATATATATATATATATATATATATATATATATATATATATATATATATATATATATATATATATATATATATTCGCCTTGTATGCTGGGGCTGTAGAATACACCGATCTCACCTCTGCAAAGACGTAAGATCCCCTAATAGAGTCCCTATTGGGTATGGGTGGCAATCCGTAATGCCCGAGGATTAGACCTTAGTCGATGAGCAGTCCGTATCCTGGATATAACTTTTGTCTCATACACTAAATGATAATTCCCTTTATTACAAATTTACTTACCTGCAAAGTATTCACTCACAAATCATACAAAAACAGCAACTTTTGGCATTAAATAACCCACAAGGGTTGATATGCAATTAAAAACCAAGCCACCAATCAACCAACTTAATACGCACAAGCACACCCTATACACACACACATACATATATATATATATATATATATATATATATATATATATATATATATATATATATATATATATATATATATACTGATGGAGAAAAATAAACCTGGCTCTTATAGTTTTATTGAAGAAGAGTTAAATAAGAAAAAATGCAAAATAAGATATTTCATTTGTTGACATGGTAAGTCTTTTTAATCATGGGATGGTTCTATCAGATGTTTTAGCAAAGCAATTTTTTTAGTTACGTTGTTCGTCAGTTTCTTACATTATTCAATAGAAATGTTTTTCCACACGTTCTTAATTACTTTCCACGCCGTATATTTATTAGAAAAAAATCTTACTTGACAACTTTCGTTTTAATATAGTCCAAATATTTTCAACTGGATTTAAGTTTGGACTTTGTCTCGGCCATAACATTTTCAGAAAGCCACGTTTTTGTCAATTTATCAGTATACAGATGAGTGTTAAGTTGGAAAATGATATCTACCCTATTTACCGAAGAGAACAATAAATGGTAGAAATCCTTTCTTATGAAAATTAATGTATTCTTTATCTTTGATATGCTTGTCACTAACTCCAGAAGACAAGAATTTCCCCCCATACCATTATTTCGCCATTTTGACTCATCTGATCATATGTTCTCAAACGACTTTGTATCAAAATTATTATATTATCCTGCAAAATGAAATCAGTCCTTGATATTCATTTTTGATAACAAAGGCTTCTAGCAGATGTTTTTAACATAATTACATTTTTTAGTCTTCTTGTGAACGATTTTTGAGATAGCATCTTTCCATCACTAATTTTGAACTCTTTAGTCAAGTTTGTCTGGGTTTTCTTTTTGCTTCTAACAGCAGCAAATTTTATTCATTGGTTATCTGTTAGTGCCAATTTTTAGACAACCAGAACTCATTTTTCTTCTAGTGGAATCAGTTTTTGTAAAATGTAGTCCAATTCTCTTCACAGAGGAAAAAGGATGTCAGTACGTTTTCAATATTTGAGAAATCAAAAATTTGTTTATATTGCATCCCATTTTGTCTCATTTCTATAATTTTTTTTCTTTAAGTTGAGGACATTTCATCTTCGATGATATTTTCGATTTAAACCGTAACTGAAAATAGAAAAAGTTCCATTAAAAATCTCAAATTTTACTTCCTAAAATGACATTTTTAAAAAGCGAAAACAACTCACACTCATTTTTTTGCTCACCAGTTAATTTATGACTTCTGGCAATAGTAGCACACTCAGAGAACGGTATAATGTTTAGTGATCTAGGCTAGCGGGCCATTGTTAGCGTGTTCAATTCTTACGGGGTGCCTCATATTTTTAGCCTTGTGCCAAACCAAAATTACGCTTAGCAAATGACAACACCAACAATATTCGTTCTGTTAGATTCATTTTCAGTCACTCAGACTACAGTGGAATCTTATCAAACTATATATACCTGAACAGTTTCTCTTGTAAGACACTTTCGACGTTTCCAAAAATGAACCAGGAAGGAACTCAGATATATGGACCATAGAATTAGGAAATTCATAACGATGTACGAGGCCTTTACACCCGAGAGATGATATAGACAGAAACTATGTATCAAGAAAAGGGATAGGAAGAGGGCTCACTAGCACCGAGGATTGCGTAGATGTAACTATTCTCGGACTCGAAGAATATACAAAAAAAAAGAAGCTAGAATACTTTGAAAAAGCATGAAGATTTGAGGCAACTTGTTGTCACTCAGTTTTCATTGAAAAACTACCTATGAAAAATGATGAGAAAGACTAATTACAGCGGCCAGTAAAAGCTCTGGCAAAATAAAGATAGACGGAAGAACAACGACTAGAAAACAAAAATAGGAAAAAAACCCCAACTTAATGGATATTTCAAGTGAGAAACTTGCGAAATCTCACATGAGAAACTTGGACATGGCTATGAAAGGAAAACCTGCAGAGAAACTGAATCTCTTCTAATAGCAGGACAAAACAACGCTATAAAGACCAATTATGTTGAAGCGAGAATCGATAATATGCAACAGAATGGCAAGTGAACGTCATTTGGTGAAAAAGATGAAACGATTAATCACAAGATAAGTAAATGTAGCCAACTACCGTGAAAGGAGTATAAAACTAGGCACGATTTGGGTGAAGAAGGTGATCCACAGGGAATTTTGCAAAAAATGAAATTTGACCCAAATACCAAATGTTATTTGGTACTATGTACAAACCAGAATCTGATCTAGAGAATGAGACGCTTAAAATTAACAGGGATTCTGAAATACAAATAGATTACCCAATTCCGGCTGGAAAACCAGACAACCTCATGGTAAATTATACCCCTCCCTCGTCCGCTAAACAAACAGAACTTGCTGTCTTGTGGATTTTGCTGTTCCAGTGGACTACAGAGTGAAAAGAGACAAATACTTGGCCAGAAAACTAAAAAAAGCCGTGGGACATGAAGATGATGGTGATACCAATTGTTATTGACATGTTTGGAACACTCTCAAAAGGCTTGGAAATCGGAGAACGAATTGAAACCACCTAAACAAAAGCATTGTTGAGATAAGCCAGAATACTGAGAAGAGTCCTGGAGATATGAGAAAACTTTCAGTCACTCAAGACTCCAGTAAAATTCCACCAGCGAATGCTAGTGAGAAAAATTCGCAATAATAATAATAATAATAATAATAATAATGATAATAATAGTAATGATAATAATAAATATTTGAACAAGGTTTCTTGAAAGAGTTGAGATCTGTTGAGATAAGTATAGGTCAAATCCAAGAATTTCCTTAAAAATTGGTCTCAAAATTCGACTTATATACGAGCATATATGTTGCTTGAAACAACGGAAAAACTTGGGAACAATACACAAAACATACAAAGACACACACACACACACATACACACTGACACACATACGCACACACAAAGACACATACACACACACACACACATATGAAGAAAATGACGTAGAAAATATAAGTTTGATCGACGGATGAATCAGAATGAACTTGGGGGCTGAAACTAAAATATACAAACACAAATCAAAACATAAATTTAAAACAGACAGACAGGCACGCATATATATATATATATATATATATATATATATATATATATATATATATATATATTGAAAAGCGCCATTCTAATTTGTCTGAGAGATGTACCTGATTTCAGCGCTAATTTTCCTACAGGAATTTTCTTTTTCCATATTTAACATACGAATAGTTATTTTCTTGAAAAAAAAAACAACAAAAAAAAAAAACAAAAACAAAAAGAAAAGATGAATAGATAAAAATAAAAAATAACTGGGATAATTCCTCTAACGAATCAAAATGGGTTTGAAAAAAATCCGTGTTATGTCGGAAACAATTGTTTCTTAAATTCTAAGGCGTTATTTTTTTTTATAAAAAAAAGAAAAAAAAAAAAGAAAAGAAAAAAAGGAAACGAAAAAATAAATAGCCTCGCTCCCAGAATCTTTTTCATTGCCTCATTATAGTAAATTTTGCCTGGGTCTCGTCATATTAAAATGTTCTGCGATATTCTCGCAGACGCGAGACTTACTTTTTTTAAAAGAAATCTTGTGATGTAGAAAATTGAGTATCTTTCTTCTCTTTTGATTTTATGGTTGTATTTCTTATCTATTAGTGTCCCATATTTTGATTGCTTTGAAATATACGAGGGGAGCTCAAAAACTAAAAACTCTTATTTATTACCTATATACAATGAGCACATTAACACAATTCGATTGAGTAAGTTTTCAGCTACCAAACACTATTTTATCACAGAAGTAATTACCATCGGCAATCCATTTTCTTCAGTGATCAAGAATTCATGAAAGGATCGCTCCTCTATTTTATTTCTATGGAAACTACAATAGATACAGAAAACACAATAACACCGTTGGATAGCTCAAGTTGGCTATCTCTTTACTCTAGTGATGAACAAGTTGGCTATCTCTTTACTCTTGTGATGAACAAGAGCTCATGATAGAATCGCTCTAAAAGCAATACCTCCATTTTATTTCTATAAAAACATAACAAATACAGGGAGCACATGAATACCACTGGATAGAGTAAGTTTTCAGCAACAAAACTATTTTTCTACATGAATGACTACCATTAGTGATGCATTTTCATTGCCGATGAACAAGTTTCTGCCAGGCGTACTCTCAACTGGATCGCCTCGAAAGTGATGCATCCTATTAATTTCCGTAGACACGACAACACCCACAGAGAGCAGAATAATACTGTTAAATAGAGCAAATTTTCAGCCACAAAATGCTTTCAAAATATACTTACACCAGCAATCTACATACCACGCTCGTAAGGGGTCTTAAAAAAAACAAAAACAAAAAACAAAAACAAAAACTTCTTATTTTATTCTTTCACCAAGATGTCAGTGGTATGGCAGTAGAAATTAAAAAAGATTCGCCATTCATTTTCTTTATTACAGCCGAGATATCATTGAATTCTTTCACTAGGTGAACATTTACTGTTAGACGATGGATAAGGGAAGATGCCTCGATTGGTTCATCCATGTGAATCGGGGAGTTGAAAGATGGTCAACGCTGATCACATTTTTCCGACAGCAAGGCTGTGAAAAAATGGGTTCCTTCTGCTGGTAGAGATTTTTACGAAGGCGGCTTAATTGATATTCTTCATCGATCGAACCCCCGCAAACACATACCCACACACAAAATGGTATCTTGCAGTTGAAAACTGCCAAACGGAATTATTGCGCTCACGGTATTTCTTATATCTTCCGTCAAAATGAATAAAAAGACTTTTATCTGGAGAACTTCTACAACTTTTTGAGCTGCAGCTACCGCACAAGAATATTTACAAGATGTATTAATAAAGCATCGAGACTAAAAATTTAGATTTTAAAAAGACTATATCGTTAATCAACTTATACAGTATGAGGAAGAAATATCTCCTACATTTTGAAATGATATTTCTGTAGTACAAGTGTACTTAGTCAAGTGGCAATGATAGCTCCATTTAGCTAATGCCTAATCATTTTTTTTTTCATTGTGTTGATCCGGATAGAATTATCAACCCATATCAGTATTGATTTTCTATCCTGAACAGCATCATTCTGATGTAACATGAAATGTGCAACAAAAAGCTCTCTGCGTAGAAATTATAGATTCACCAACCTTAAAAAAAAGTTTCAAAAGCTAATGCACTGTGTGCACAGATCCTAGGCATGGTCATCATAGATCAAATCTGAAAAAAAAAAAAAAAAAATGAAATGATAAGACATTAGCAAGATGGAGCTACCATTGCCACTTGCCTAAGTTCACTTATACTACACAAGTGACAGATTAAAATATGGGAGGTATATCTGTCGCACATCGAATAATAAAATCATCATGTGCAATTTTTTGTGGTTAAGGTTTCATACACACATTATATCTGTATTTGGGCAGCAATTTTTCCTGTCGTCATCTAACTTTTCTTGTTTCTTTACAAGGGAACATATATAAGGACCAATACGGGGGAGCTCTTGATGTAATGGTTATAGTTGTAGGAAATGGGCGTGACGAGCAGAGTTCAAATCCTGGACGACGCTGATTGGACTTCACATAACACTAATACCCTTGGGGAAAGGTCTGACTCAAATTATTCTCCCTTCAATTTTGGTATGGCAAAGGAGAAGGAAAACTATGAATTTAAACCTATAAAACTCTGCTTAAAAATGACCTTGTATTGTATCCTGCTGATGGCGGGGTAAATACATGTATATGGATTCAGGGAATGTTAGAATTTTCCATGAATTTTTTCTCCAGTGAGAGAGGGAACTTGCCGAATTGTGGACTTTGCTGTCCCGGCGGACCACAAAGAGAAAATCGGAGCAAACGAAAAGAGAGACAAGTACTTAGACCTTACCAGATAACAAAAACAGCTATAGAACATGAAGGTGACGGTGATATTAATTGTAATTTGTGTGCTTGGAACGTTTACCAAAGACTTGATAAGGGGGCTGGAAAAGTTGGAAATCGCTGGACGAGCTGAGACCACCCAAACTACATCATTGTTAAGATCGGTCAGAATACTGAGAAGAGTCCTGGAGACTTGAGGAGACTTATTGTCTCTCAGACTCCAGTGAAAGACCATCAGCTAACGCTGGTGAGAAAACCCCATAAGGAGTTCATTTCAACATAATAATAATAAAAAAGAACAGCAAGTTCAAAGATAAAATGCAGCAGATCTTGTTTATTGATATGGTTAGCTTTTTAAAATTTATGATTAGTTAAATTTTGGTATTATATATATATATATAGTATCTACTATTGTAGTTGAGCACTTTCTCAAAAATTATTTTCTATGGAAGTATTCACTTAGACCGCGATAGAAATGGCTACTCTAAACATCAGTCCATCAGATGGTTATAGAAGTACATGGAACTCGGAGTAACGGGAGAGTAGTGCGGGATTACAATTGTTTCATATGCAATCATACCTGGCTCGGCGTCATTCATTAGTTTCAAAATCATCGCGTGATCCGGTTTTTTGACGTGAAGTGGACATAACACATTAAAATATAGTAAAATGAGAACAGATATAGTAAAACTAGCTTCAATAACTCGTGAAAGAATGAAACTATCGCTAAAGAAGACATTTTCCTCAATTTTTTTAAAAGAATAATGAGCACAATTTTTTATGTAAGTATTTTATTGTAGTGTATATAGATTTTTTCATGTTTTTTTTGTCATTGAAAATCTTTTAGTGTCTTTTATCTTTTATCATTCATTTTAAATATACTTTAAGGAAAATTTATCTATTGCACTTCTTTTTATTACCACGATAGTGACGTTGCTCAGTGACGTAGCGTTTGACGTTATGATGTTTGCAGAACTGAAATTTAGTCTTGAAAATGGCATTTAATTGTATTTGACTTTGGCCGAAATTATACAAAGCAGGGTATTACTCTCTCTCTCTCTCTCTCTCTCTCTCTCTCTCTCTCTCCATATATATATATATATATATATATATATATATATATATATATATTTCAAAAAGCTATTTGTCATTTTTTGTGACTGAAAGCCAGTGATAGGCTTAGTAATTTTTTATTTTTCGTTAGTCTTCTTTTTTCTATTGAAAAGGGAAATTCAAAAAGTGAGAAGGATGTTGGTGTAAAAAGGACACTTGCTGATTCACTAAAAAAATAAACGTATTCATTGCAAAACACTTTAAACCATTTCAACATAATTAGCTAAAGACAAACAAAACAAAACTAAATAAAACAAAAGTAAAAACAAAAACTAGAATAAAAAGCAAAAAAATAAATAAATAATGTAATTACTCAGAAGAATATCTGTCGACATAAATTCTAATTTTTGAGGATGTTTCAACGGAATCTATCTATCTATCTATCTAACCACATTTTTGGGAACTACACACGCCTGTATACAAATTTATTTCTCTATCTATTTCACTTTGTTTCTATCTATTTCTCTCTTCCTTGTCAGTCTCTCTATCTGTCTGTCTGTTTGTCTGTCTCTCTCTCTCTATATATATATATACACACACACATATATATATACATATATAGTTATGGGTTAAATAATATCTCTACTGGTCTACAAGAATGATTTTGGTTTTAAATAACCCATGATGGTTGATATGTTATTAAAAGAAAGAAAAATACATATTTACATCGAAAGAAAAATAAAGACAGATATGGAGACAGATAGAGAAAAAAGAAAATGCATAAGTGTGTTGGGGGTTGGAGTGGAACACACACACACACACACACATATATATATATATATATATATATATAATGGCAAAAAATGCATTGACATCGTCCTTCGGTCTACGTTTTAAAACTTACGCTCATTTATCAAGTCAGTAAAGAAAAAAAATAATTCAAATAATATGAAATAAAATCAAGCAGAAGTCTTCACAAAAAAAGTCTTGGTTGATAAAGAATGTCCTTTCTTTTCCTCTTTGTCCAAGCGTTACATTAAAATGAGTAAAGGGTCTGCGATTTCGTATTGTCGTTAAGTGTGAGGACGAATGTCGCCCACTGTGAAGAACCTTTGGCAATTCACAACGCGCAGACGACAACGAAAGATCAGGTCATGTGACACTGCTCTCGTTGCTCATGGCATTATGGGAGATTGGGAAAACATAAACGCAAAAAATGGATAAGAATTAAGATTAAGGAATCTATCTATCTATCTATATATATATATAAATGAATATATCTATAAATATATATAATTGTATGTGTGAAAGCTTTGATTGAAAACACTTACGTCTCTTTAGTAAAAATCCTTTCTTCTTTGTTAAATCACCCATCGGAGGAAGAAAGAGTAGAAATGACATGAAGAAAAATATGAAGAAATAAAAATTGGAGCTATTACTCATGTTCTCAAAATGGATCTCGAGGGCAGGAAAGTGTTATGTTACGGATGCACTTTGTGTCATGTAATATAGACAAGTGTCGAAATACGTACATCTTCAATCAAGATCTGCATACACAAATACGTCGTTGCTCAAACACGGAGAGAGGCATGAAAATATATACAACAATAAAAAAAAAAAGAATCTTTCAAATCTTGCACACACACAAACACACACACACATATATATATATATATATATATATATATATTTTTATATATATATATATATATATATATATATATATATATATATATATATATATATATATATATATATATATATATATATATATATATATATATATATATATATATATATATATATATATATATATATATATCCGTGTGTCTATTATCTACTCACACACACTGGAGTGGGGAAGAGTTCTCGTAGCGTAGTGACTAACGTACTGGGCTGCGATTCCTTAGTAAGCGAGTTCGAACTCCAGTCATGCCATTACGTTCATTTTCGGACTAATACTGTCGGGAAAGGCATGAACTCCCTACTAGCTATGGATTAAATATTACTATAACTGTTTTTCTACCAGGATGGGTTTGTCATTAAATAACCATTAGACAAAGAAATTGAAACACAGAAATGCATACATCCAGGACATCTCGGGTGGTGTAATGGTTAGCAAGGTAGACAATCACACCTTCACGAGTGAATTTGATTCTCATATGGTGCTCCATTCAATCGGCCTTGTGCTATATTGAAGCAAAAAATTCGTGAATTACTACACACATAAGCATATATATATATAATCTACAATTTTCACACTTAAAATAAGTTGGTGACTGCAGTCGAGGGTAACCCGAAGGCTCCCTTTTCATTAGCTACTACACCAATATGTAGGGAAGATTGCTACTCCTTTTCCTGGATTGCTCCACTTTACCCTTGATCTATACCTTATAATGCTGAGTGTTAAGCAAGGCGGTATCAGGTACCATTTTTTTGAGTCTTTGGTATGACTCGAACTAGGATTGAAGCCCGGTTTCCAGGGCCATTGGCGAACACTCTTAACACACAATATTAGGAACCCCCCCACACACATAGATAATACCTTATAATATGTGTTTTTATTGCATACGATTCCTGTATATTGATATAGAAGAAAATGAACTTTTTTATAAAAAAAAATTTTCTTTAATAAAAAATCATTTTTTTACTAAGTTATATTGTTTCAAGGTTTAGGTTATTTGGTTTAATGGCATAAAAACCGTTGATGGTAATATAATACCAAATTATGTTTTCATATATATGATTTGCGAGTGAATCGTTTGTCGGTCGTTTTATTTCGAAATGAGTTAAAACAAATTGGTTCGGACACAAATGGCTTCAAGTATTTCTATTGTTGGTATACAGTTAAACGGTTAAACAGTTGTATTTGAACCATAGATGTGACTCTAACGAGTACTAACACTCCGAGTGGACCTGGGAGTAATGGCAACGAAGGGAAAATAGACATTCCTTAAAGCTCCAGGACTGAAGTCTTACTATCAGATCCTGTTTAGTGTCATATGCAGAACACTCGTTGCGGGGTGAGGTTTTACTCCTCTGCAGAGATGCTGTCAGCGTATTCTACCGTCCCAGCCGACTGGGCTGTATGGTTTCAAGTATTCTGATCTAATACTAATAATTCATATATATGGTTTCAAGTAATTATTACTTACACGACAAAACCTGGTCGTGGCTAACAAAAGGAAATTTTAAGAGAGAAACAGAATCTCTCCTAATAGCAGCACAAAACAACGCCGTAAGAACCAATCATATCAAAGTGAGAATAGATAAGATACAACAAAATTGCAAATGTTGGCTATGCGGTGACAGAGATGAAACCGTCAATCACATAATAAGCGAATGCAACAAATTAGCGCAGAAGGAATATAAGACTAGATACGAGGGGGTCGGCGAGGTGATCCACTGGGAGATGTGCAAGAAATTTAGATTTGACCATACGAACAAATGGTATACGCACAACCCAGCACCTGTCCTAGAATATAACACACATAAATTCCTATGGGACTTTGACATACACACGGATTACCTAATCTCGGCCAGAAGACCAGACCTAATAATAATCAACAAAAAAAAAAAAAAAAGAGAAATTGCAAAATTGTTGACTTGGCTGTCCCGGTTGACCACAGAATAAAAATGAAAGAATGTGAAAAGAAGGGTAAGTTCCTCGACCTTGCTAGGGAATTGAAAAAACTATGGAACATGCAAGTGACAATTATACCTATTGTAATTGGTGCGTTTGGAACAATAACTTAAGGATTATTAAAGGGACTGAAGGACTTGGAAGTTGGCGGACGAGTGGAGACCATCCAAACTACTACATTATTGAGAACCGCCAGAATACTGAGAAGAGTCCTGGAGACTTGTGGAGACTTGATGTCACTCAAACTCCAGTGAAGGGCCATCAGTTAACGCTGATGAAAAAAACTCTAATGAAATAATAATAATAATAATAATAAACTCCATACATGGTATGGATTTTATTCTTATGACTATTGTTATTACTAGTATAACCAAAATTAGCCAGGATAATTAGAAGAGTCCTGGGAACCCCAGGAGACTTACCTGTCACTCAAACTCCAACGAAAAGCGATCAGTTAAAGCTTGTATGAAAAACTCACCTGGAGTAAGTAAGTAAGTAATAATATCACTATTACTACTAATGATAATGAAAGGACTGGAGGAATTGGAAATAAAAGGACGGGTGGAGACCACCAAAACTACTATCTTATTGAGATCGGCCAGAATATTGAGAAGAGTCCAGGAGACTTGAGGAGATTTGCTGTTACTCAGACTCCAGGGAAAGATCCTCAGCTTACGCTGATGTGAAAAACTCTCGAGAATCAAATGATAACACTGGTTTACAAAGAAATTGAGGCAAACACAAAAATACCCGTTTTTTCCTAATTTGAGGGTGCTGAATTCAAATTTTAAATCCGTTTTTACTCATCACCTCTATTTTTTTTTTTTAGATATGCATAGTGTGCATTTTGTGCATATACGGTGCATAAAGGCGTATATGAATTCAGGGTTAATTCTAATATTGTGAGACTTATGGCTTATTTTCTTACTTATTATGCACTAAATGTGAGTGATAGCATTACATTATATATATATATATATATATAGTTATATATCAAGACGGATTTTGACAGTTAAGGCAGCAGGTTTCAATCCACACTCTGGCAGTCATTGGAAGAGATTGTCTTGCAGGCGGCGCAGGAGGTTGGTGTCCCTCAACTATCGTGTTATACATCTTTTGGGTTACTAAATATTAGTAATACATTTTCAAATGCACATTTAGTTTTACTTTGTTATATTTTCAGATTCTCCAATGGCTTCAAGCACGTCAAAATATCGAGGATGCCTCAACAAAACCAATTCTTTCTGCTACGTGTGTGGGGACTTCACAACAGTTGCACAGCGTCAAACCATCACTTCTCTCCTCAGAACCGCCTACTTTCACTATTTTGACTGTAAAATTGGTGATCAGGACAAGTCTTGGGCTCCACGCATCTGTTGTAAACCCAGCTACAATTGACTAAGTACATGGTTTAATGGCATGAAAGCGGCTTTCAACTTTGTAGTCCCGATGGTTTGGAGAGAGCCGTGAAACCACGCAGATGATTGTTATTTTTGTTTAACTAATATAACTGGTTTCAATGCATCTTCTAGGAAAAAGATCAAATATCCCAACCTTCGATCTGCTATGAGACCCGTTCCCCATTCAGATGATCTTCCTGTACCCACACCTCCAGTAAATAAGGATCTTCTTTCCTCATCAGATGAAGAAATGCCTTCAAGGGAGGATTCTGCCGAGTCAATATCTTTGGAAGATATTGAGTCTACATATTCAGGAACAAGTGGCAATGAGCCACACTGGATCACGCAAGAAGACCTGAATGATCTTGCTCGTGATTTGTATCTGTCAAAACAGCAGTCAGAGCTTTTGGCTTCTCGGCTTAAACAGTGGAACCTAGTCCAGAAAGATGTAAGGATCACCAGTTTCAGGAATCGGAACAAATAAGGTCATTGGTCTTCTTATGGGTATGCAAGCGGGCTTCACAAAGTACTGTTGTTTTCTCTGTCTCTGGGATAGTCGAGCTGTATCCCAGCATTACAAGCAGAAAGACTGGGGGTCTAGAAGCACTTTTGTTCCTGGCGAACACAGCCTCAAGGAGAATCCTCTGGTGGACATGAATAAGGTGCTTCTTCCTCCTCTTCACATTAAGCTTGGTTTGATGAAGAATTTCGTGAAGGCGTTGCACAAAAATGGTGCTGCCTTCCAACACTTGTCTACTGTGTTCCCAGGTCTTATTGCTGCTAAACTCAAAGAGAGCATCTTTGTCGTACCTCAGATCCGAGAGGTGCTGAAGGATACTGATTTTGAGGAGCTTCTTAACTTAACTTAAAGGAACTGAGAGCATGGGAAGCATTCAAGCCAGTCTGTAGTAGCTTCCTTGGTAACACACATGTACCAGATTACCAAGCGTGTATTGAGAAGTTGCTAAAGTCTTACGAGGATATGGGGTGCCGAATGATGAGAGACTTCTGTTGGGTGTTCTTGCGTGACATCCCGGAGGCAAAATACACCAGATCTAAGAAAACACACTTTTCCCTGTCTGTGGTACTATGAATTGTGTAAGTATATTGATTCAATCAGTGTTCTTTATCTATCCTGTTTTATCGTTTATAAGCTGCTGCAGCTCTTGAAATATGCACTTATATTCTCTGTTTATACTAAAATGAGACTATTTAAAAGCCAAAAAAACCCCAAAAAAACTAGAGGTGATAGGAGAAAACTATTTATAAATTTGAATTCAGGACACCCAAATTAACAAAAAACACCTATCCCCATTCTTGCCTCAGACCAAAAATTTATTTTTGTAAACCAGTGTATTCATGAAGGTAACAGTGATTCCAATTGTTCCTAAAACTGGAGGAATTGGATATCAGAGGAAGAATCGAGACCATCCAGACCACAGAATTGTTAAGATCAGCCATAATAATAAAAAAAACCCGGAGATCTTGAGGAGTCTTGCTTGAAATATGCACTTATATTCTCTGTTTATACTAAAATGAGACTATTTAAAAGCCCCCCCCCAAAAAAAAACTAGAGGTGATAGAACAAAACTATTTATAAATTTGAATTCAGCACACCCAAATTAACACCACCAGTTAAAACTGGTGTGAAAACCTTGGAAAACATTTGAATGATAATATTCATTTTTTGCACACAATTATATGGTTTTAAACATCCCGATCCCATACTAATAATTTTTATGCAGATCTACTCGAACCATAGATGGGACTCTAACAGGTGCTACAATTACAGGTCAAAGTGAACTCCTTTAGTTTCGGAACTGGAGCCTCATTACTGAATACAATTTAGTGTCACATTCAAGATACATTCTTTTTTGACTGGGTGGCGTCTTATCTTTCTTCAGATGGTGCAGTGAGCATATTCTAGGCCCTACAGATAAGACCACACACACTCGCACACAGACATATATATGAGAAGTTATTTTAAATATTACGCTTCAAATATTGATTGCAACTAAGTTTCTTTTTTATATAATAAAAAATACTAATGTATAACTTCTTTAGTGCAATATTAAAATCAACTTTTTACTCTGTTTTTATTTATAATTAATTATAAAACGATCACACTTATTGATCTTATTTTTTAATTCATATCTCACTAATATATATATATATATATATATATATATATATATATATATATATATATATATATTCACACTAACTGAAATACATTGCTCAGTTGGATGGGGCTATTGAATACACCGACTGCCACTCAACTAGTGTCCTAGATATGACACTAAACAATCTGATTGTGAAGTTTCAGTTGGAGCTTTTGAGAATGTGGAGCACCTGTTCATTACCATCACTCCCATGTCCACTCTGGCCCGGATTGGTAGCACCTGATTGGGCCCGATCTTTGGGTCAAATAGAACTAAACTGTGTACTCATGCTAAACTGAATTGTTCGAAATAGAACTGTTTTGACATTTAACTGTGTTAACAAAAACTATACTTATACTCAACTAAATTGTTCGAATGAAAACTGTTTGACTAAACTGAATAACTTGAAATATTATTTTTTTGACAATTAAACTGCGTACTCATGCTAAACTGAATTGTTTGAAATAGAACCGTTTTTTGTATAAATGGATTTGGTATTAACTTACAAAGGTCTATATGCCGTAAAACCCAACAAACAAACAGACAGAAGTACACTTCTCCTCTCAAGTTGGTAGCAATTAAAAAAAAATCACATACTATTAACATATTTTCAATAACTAATACTAAAATATTTATGAATATATGAACAAGAAAAAATTACTGAAGCCTTCCAATGACCAAAAATAATATTAACTAATGTCATCAAAAAATGAATTATAACATTCTTTTAATCAACTGAAGGAAACTTAACAGAAAGTGAATAAACATCATTTAATGTATATTAAGTATCTATATGGTTTAAAAAAAAAGTAAATTTTAAAACATAGTGATAATTTATATATCTTCTTTGACATTTGAAGCCTCGTTTTAACTTCAAGAAAATAGCACTAAGTTAATTGCAAAAAAATACTTTTACAGACAAATTTTAGTGTAGGTTTTCATTATGTCATCCAAAATTATTTTGATAGATGAAACTTACAACCATTACATGAAACAAGGTCTGGGTGACCAAAAATGGAAAAAAAAAAAAAAAAAAAAAAAAAAAAAGTTCTTTGTGTATAAAAGCTTATATGCTAAAAATCAGAAAGGACTGGTAAAGGAAATATGCTAGTCATCTGTTTTTCTGTAATAAAAAAATTTTTTTTACTAAATCAAATGTCTCCAGTTCATTAAATTTTATAGATATTTACATTTGTCAATTATTAAAACAGTTTTTATTGAGTAAGAATAACTCAGCAATGTCCAAAGAGAATAACAAAGAATTTTAAAACAAAGACAATACTAGTCAAATTTAATAACAATGATAAAAAAAAGTTATCTTTTCAAATCTTTTAAAATGATTTTCTGATTCAGGGCATACTTTTTCTTACATCTCCAGTTGAAGTTTCTAATAAAATTTCAACTGAATTTTTCAAAGGAAACTAGCAGTACTTACCGAATTACTTATGGGTTTTTAAGATGGTCACTTGTATTCATAAAGTACTTTGAACTAAAATCATTCATTTTTATGCTTAATATGTCACTTTCAAAATTTGATATCACGAACATTTTCACTTTGGATAGACAACATTCCTAATGTTCTTCTTGGTTAGCTTTTTGATGAATATTCGCAATCTTTCGGTATTTCCAATCCTATTCCTGGCCACATAGAGCTGGCTATGAGAAAAGTTACTTTTTAAGTAGATGCCTGTCCCGAGACAGATCTTTTTTTCGTTATTCTAAAACAGCTTTGAACAGGAAACTGCCTTCCTTGTATGCCAAGGAGAAACTGTCAATGTGAACAAAAAGAGTTAGTGAGACAGGCACCTCTTTATATAAAAAACAACAGTAAAATATATGTTGGTTTGGTGAGAGATAGACCTCTCTTAAAAAAGTGTTTGATTCGGATTTCCACGCTAAGTTTAAAATCTTTCCGAGCGTAACTCCAAAAAGTTTCATTGAAATTCACAAAGGAATGACAGACCCTTAATTGTACGGACAGTTAGTGAATTACAAGAAGATATAAGTAAGATTAAGTATTTCAAGCGCACCAATTATATTTCATTGAGATTTCATAAAATGAAATTTTAAAGAAGTCTAAATTGATTTTAATTTTTCAAAACATTTTTCAAAACTTTTTTATTTACCAAATACGAAAAATTTATTTGGTAGATAAAAAAAGTTTGGAAAATGTTTTGAAAAATTCAAATCAATAAATTCATTTATAAAGGAATAAGTACCATTTTTTTTGTTGAAATTAACAAATTATTCGTAGATTTTCTTAAAGTTCAAGATATCAAATATCTTCTACTTACTTTTTAAAAGAAATAAAAATGTATAGCAATCATTTAAATTTCTTTGGTTAAACTATAACAGAGGAAATTTACGAACATTACAGGGAAGTCTGAATGAGCAAAATAATAACAAAACTATTTTCTTCCTGCACAAAAGTCAGAGGCTAAAAATATCAAAGTTACCAACGGAAATAATTTTAAGGAAACGTACAAATACTTGGGCATCTTGGATACTGACACCATCAAACAAGTGGAGATGAAATAAGAAATTCAAGAGAGAATATCTCAGGAGAACCAGAAAGCTACTCGATACAAAACTACCTAGCAGAAACTTTATCAAAGGGATAAATACTTGGGCTGTACCCCTCGCTAGATATTCGGGACCATTTTTGAAGTGGGCCAGAGAACTTAAATAAATGGACCAAAGAACAAGAAAATTAATAATCATACATAAGGCATTTCATCCCAGAGATGATGTTGACAGACGATATGTATGAAGAAAAAAAGGAGGAAGAGGATTTACCAGTGTTAACGCATCGATACAATGACTCGAGGACTGCACGAAGGAGGACTGATTACAACCACCAGAAGCGATACTGACAACACAAAGACCAACAGAATGACAATAAGTAGAAAACAAAAACGGGAAGAAAAACAAGTCTATGGGTGTTTTAAAGGACTAATAAGCAACATCTCACACGAGAAAACTTGGACGTGGTTAAGAAAAGGAAACCTTAAGAGAGAAACAGAATCTCTCCTAATTGCAGCACAAAACAACACCATAAAAACCAATCATATCAAAACGAGAATAGATAAGACGCAACAAGATAGCAAATGTAGGTTATGTGGTGATAGAGACGAAACGATCAATCCTATAATAAGCGAATGCAGTAAATTCGTACAGAAGGAGTTCAAGACGAGACACAACAGGGTGGGTAAGATGACCCACTTGAAGATGTGCAAGAAATTTAGATTTGACCATACGAACAAATGGTATATGTACAACCCAGCATCTGTCCTGAAGAATGACACTCATAACTCCTATTGGACTCTGACATACGGATCACCTCGGCCAGAAGACCAGACCTTATAATAATCAACACCCCCCCCCAAAAAAAGAGAATTTGCAAAATTGTCGACTTTGCTATCCAGGGTGACCATAGAATAAATCTGAAAGAATGTGAAAAGAAGAAGTACCCCGCTTTTGCCAGGGAATTGAAAAAAACTATGGAACATGAAGGTGAAAATTATACCAATTGTAATTGGAACGTTTGGAACAGTAACACAAGTATTACTAAAGGGACTGGATGACGAGTGGAGACCATCCGAACTACAGCATTGTTGATGACTAGAATACTGAGAAAAGTCTTGGAGACTTGAGGAGACTCGCTGTCACTCAAACTCCAGTGAAAGACCATCAGCTAAAAATGATGTGAAAAACTCTCAAGGAGTAAATAATAATGATAATAATAATAATAATGATAACAATAATAATAATGATAATAATAACAGGAAAATAATAAAAAGCAAAATAAAACAAACAAACCGAGCAAACAAAACAAAACAAAACAAAACATTTTTCTATTAAAAATCATTTTTCTAGAATTTTATTTAACTTTACATTTTCCGATTACAAAACAGTAATTATTTAATTGCAACGTTTCAGAAATGTTGAAGCAAAAAAAAAAAAAAGAAAAAAAAAAAAGAAAAAAAAAAAGAAAAGAAATATTCTTAAAACATAAAAATAAAATTATTTTTTCAGATTTTTATTTCATAATTTTCAGCTTCAGTGGAAGTTCCAAATAAAATTTCGACTGATTTAATTTCTTCAGGGACTTATAATGTTTAGAGGTCAGAAGAAGTTTTATTCAAACTTAAAAAAGAGAAAATTTTGACCAGTTTGAATTGATTTGAAATATTACTAAAAACTTTCCTTACAAAATATTCTTTTCCATAAATTCATTCAACCATAAATAAATAACAATTGAAAGTTTTCTTGCAATAAGATATTTTTAGATTGAGAGACGACCGTGGAATCCGTTGGGGTTCTATTGTAAAAACGGTCCCTGATGATATAAGAAAGGAGTGAAGCATTTTAATTATCTTGGTCGACTAAACTATCATTCAGTTGCAAAGTGGACAGAAAATGGCTTTATTCTTTAAGTTCGATGTGTAGCTTTCATAAAAGTATCACTGTGATGCCTCTATATATGATAACTTCCACCTCGAATGCGAGTATGGTCATTGCATGATAACATTTTGTAACAATCTCATGATATCAAGCAACACCTGTGCCTGAAGCTTTTTATTGTAAGGAAAAACGATGGATCAAGTTAATCCAACTTATCAAGCTTCAATAAAATGTATTGAAAAAAAAAATCCGTTCTACATCATTAAAAGGTTTTATATCAGAGTGTCCTTCTTTTAAACAGATCCTTTAACAAGTGCTAAGGGTTCACCACTCTTTGTCTTGTATCCGGTTATCTTTCTCATTGACTGATGATTATCGAAATCTTAGCATCTATCTTAGAATGAGTGTATTGATTGACTTTACAAGAGATTTCATCTGCTTTTTGAAAGATTTTACTTTTCATTCTACCGGTAATGTATTCCCACTCATCTTCAGCTAAGTCTGGTGAGGGATCCGATCTAGTCACCTACCACTCGACCATATATATATATATATATATATATATATATAAGATTGCAAAATGCATAAAAACTATGGTCACAGACTGTACATATTATATATATATATATATATATATATATATATATATATATATATATATATAGTGTATCACAAAGGTGAGTACACCCCTCACATTTCTGCAGATATTTAAGTATATCTTTTCATGGGACAGCACTGACAAAATGACACTTTGACACAATGAAAAGTAGTCTGTGTGCACATTATAAAACAGAGCTAATTTATTTTCTCCTCAAAATAACTCAAAATATAACCATTAAAAGCTAAACCCCCTGCCAACAAAAGTACTCACACCTCTAAGAAACTACACCCCTAAATATCCAAATTGAGTTCTGTTTGTCATTTTCCCTCCAAAATGTCAAGTGACTCATTAGTGTTACTAGGCCCATGTGTTACTAGGTCCATGTGCATAGGAAGCAGGTGTGTTCAAACTTGTAGTGCAGCTCTCACACTCTCTCATACTGGTCACTGAAAGTTCCAACCTAACACCACATGGCAGAGAACTCTGAGGATCTTAAAAGACATATTGTTGCGCTACAGGAAGATGGCCAAGACTACTAGATTGCCAACACCTTGAAACTGAGCTGCAGCACAGTGGCTAAGATCATTCAGCGTTTTAAAAGAGCGGGGTCCACTCAGAACAGGCCTCGAGTAGGTCGTCCAAAGAAGCTGAGTGTATGTGCTGAGCGTCACATCCAAATTCTTTCTTTGAAAGAACGGCGTAGGAGTTCTGTCAGCATTGCAGCAGAGATTGAAGAGGTGGGGTGTCAGCTCAGACCATACGCCGCACTCTACATCAAATTGGTGTGCATGGCTGTCACCTCTTCTGAAGACGATACACAAGAAAGCCCGCAAACAGTTTGCTGAAGACTTGTCAACAAAGTACATGGATTATTGGAACCATGTCCTATGCTCTGATGAGATGAAGATTAATTTGTTTGGTTCTGATGGCTTCAAGCATGTGTGGCGGCGACCAGGTGAGAAGTACAAAGATAAGTGTGTCATGCCTACAGTCAGGCATGGTGGTGGGAATGTCATAGTCTACGGCTGCATGAGTGCTGCAGGTGTTGGAGAGTTATATTTCATTGAGGGAAACATGAACTCCAACATGTACTGTGAAATACGGCAGCAGAACATGATCCCATCCCTCCAGAATATGGGTCCCAGGGCAGTGTTCCAGCATGACAATGACTCCAAACACACCTCCAAGACGACCATTGCTTTACTGAAGAGGCTGGCCAAGCATGAACCCAATAGAACATCTTTGGGGGATCCTCAAGCGGAAGATGAAGGTGTGCAAAGTCTCAAATATCTGTTTGCCCGCGACTTCGTCATGGAGGAGTTGAAGAGCATTCCAGTGGCTACCTGTAAAGCTCTGGTCAACTCCATGGCCAGGAGAGTAAAGGCAGTTCTGGATAATGATGGCGGCCACAGAAAATATTGACAATTGACATGGTGTATTTTAATATTGACAACTTTTCCTAAGGGGTGTACTCACTTTTGTTGGCAAGGCTTTAGCTTTTAATGGTTATATTTTAAGTTATTTTGAGGGGAAAATAAATTAACTCTGTTATATTAGCTGCACACATACTACTTTTCA
>OY757939.1:33736515-33754000 GCA_963585895.1 Sepioteuthis lessoniana
GAGAGAGTGAGAGAGAGAGAGGAAAAGAGTAGGGAGATAGATATGAAGATACTGAGAATGTTTTATGAACATTCACAGAAATAATGATCCACTAAGTCACATACACACACACACACACACACACACACACACACACACACACACACACACACACATATATGCATATGCATATCAACAAGTAGTAGTTAAATAGATATGAACAGACTGAGATAGATAGATAGATCGGTGTTGATTGATAAATAGTAATCAGACATAGGCTGCTTTAAAGTTTGGTTTAAAATTAATGTGAACAAATCATGAGATCTGGTTGGAAATGCAAACTTGCCGAGTACTCACACGTGCTTCCCTATATACATATATATATATACTCACTCTGAAAGAGAGAGAGAGAGAGAGAGAGAGAGAGAGAGAGAGAGAGAGAGAGAGAGAGCGCTATTTTAGATTTACATTACATTTACTGACAAAGAATTAAAAAAAAACTTGCTGAATTGGACAAAGACTATTTTGTTAGAATCTATAATTTTATTCATTATTTCTTTGGCCGCTATCAATTTTCTCTCACTGAAAAACTTCGTTGTTGGTCGAAGATTCAAGACCGTAGGCTTTGAGAACAATGTATCAAGATGGCGTCTTTGTTTGTCTTAAAAAACCACATGCGGCGATGTCAAGAATCAGGCTCCTGGCTGTGTTATATCTTGAAGCAATCAGATAACAAATTTCCCAAGATTCATATTGAATGATTTCCGGTCGGTTTAATGAGGAGGGGGATTCACATGTATCAAATGTTTAAAATAAGTCTCTCCGAATAAGCCAATAAATGCATGAGTTTATTTAGTGCATAAAATAATCAAGCAATTCTGTCCGCTGACATCGTTCAGGGTTTGAGTCCCCGTTTAGAAAAATTATTGAAAAAAGGAACATTTATTGATATTTCTTACGTGACACTGAGATTTTGCAACTGTATTTTACACACGTTATACAAAGTATCTTGGTATCTTCGCATATGTATAATGTTCAGATATTTTTGCTTTTTAGGTTATTTATCGAAATACTTTAAGCTGTTGACATTTGATTTATGTTTAAGATCCTATTTTTTTGTAACATTTGAATATTTTACACGTCTAATGTGAAGATTTAACCATAATAAGAATGAAAATGTAATGTATAGATTATCTCCTAGTTTCAGCTGAGCAAAACTAATTAATGTTTTTGAAGGCCCAAATAATCTGTCTGAACATTTGATCATAGAAACCTCAACTCACACAACAATAGATAAAATAATGTTCAGTGATTTTACAATGATGTATTAAAAATTCCCCCTCTCTCTATCTACCTATTTCAGTTTGTTCATATCTATTTCTCAAGATAAGTATCACGAAACTTATTAAAATTTTGAATTTTTGTATGCATATTGCATTGCTTTATTAGACGTCTAAGAGCTAGATGACTTTATGGCATATCAACCCTTGTTGGGTTATTTATGCTGAATTTAGTGTATACAGTACAAAAATCACAAAGCATTAAAAACTGGTAAACACCTCTTTATCTCAGACACATCTATTTGACCCATAGATGGGACCCTATCAAATACTACGCCCCCGAGTCAGAGTGGACGTTGGGAGTAATGGCAATAAAGAAAGACTTCTCAGTGTTCCCAGAAATGGAGCCTCACCACTAAACATTCTCCTTTGAATTTGTCACCCTATCTAACGAAGATATTGGGTTGGTTGGTTGTTTGGGTTTTATGGCGTATTAACCTCTGTTGGTTATTTAATGCCAAATATATTTAACCTAAGATTTCTAAACGAATAATTTGCAGATAACGTTTAGATAAGCAGATAGCGTTTTTGATAATTTGTTTGCAGACGATTAAATGGTTTCACTTCATCATATTTTTGATATTGGGTGATTTTATTTCTATTTCCATAGTTACTTCAATCATCTTCAAAACAAAATAGGACTTTCTCTTCTCCCTCTCTTTCGCGATCGACATTTCTCTCTCTCTCTCTCTTTTTCGCAAGACGTTTTACTCTCTCCTTCTCTCAACACACACACACACACACACACACACACACACACACACACACACACACACACACACACACACTCTCTCTCTCTCTCTCTCTCTCTGTACTTTTTAATTCACTCTCCCTTTGCCCGCCCACTCTCTCTCTCTCTCTCTGAATGTATATATATATATATATATATATATATATATATATATATATATATATATAATCTAATAATACCGAGTTTTTCTAGATTTTAAGGCCTCATTAGATGCATTGGTACTTTTTTTAAAAAGATTTTGCATCTGATCTTTGATTCCAATTGCAAGCATTTTATGAGTATACTTTGCCATTTGTTTCCAGACTAGGTCAGGTCAGGTCAGGTCAGGTCAGGTGATAGAACTTTTCTACCTTAAAAAATGAGAGAATAAACTGTTGTGTCTTCATTCTGCTTTTTAAAATTTACCTGATAATCGTGATCACGTGAAAATCTGAATCATAAAATATAATTTTGTGAAATTTTTACATTATTTTTCTCTCTATTTACCGGGTATTGAGCTAATTTTTCAAGTTTTTATTGCTGCTTTTTTGATACTGCGTGATTTTTAAAGGATTGATTTCAGTCCTTTGATGATATATATATATATATATATATATATATATATATATATATATATATATATATATATAATCATCGTACTGACAGCACGGAATTCCTTGACCCTCTCCTTCTTCATCCGTCCCTATCATTCATCACTCCAGGCAGGTCTTTCAAATTACATCCAGTGTCCGCACAGAGCTGATATAAGTAATTAATTTCTGGTCTGCCAACTCTGGCACGTCCTTGTGTAGGCGACCATAAAATAACTTGGTGTGTTTCTCCTTTCTCTTCCCGCAGTGTCCTGTATGTCTTGTTCGTCTTGGTTGTTTTTTGAGAGGGGAAGTAGGTGGCCGTACAGCTGCTGTTTTGTGGGGTTATGCTTCCAGGATTTGTTCAAAACAGCACGTAGTATTTTTGTGTAATTCTCATCTTTTTTTCAATGCGTTTCGGTAGCGTCAATTTGGTGCATCCATACAGTAGTATCAACACTGCGACAGCTTGGAAAAACACTGTTTTATTCAATCGCATTGATCATACTTCCATATGATCGATAACCTGTCGATAGCCGTCCACACTTTCGCTAGTCGTGTGTTGATATCTTTTTCACTTGATTAGATATTGTTGCCGAGGTATGTTGTGTACTAATTTTAGAGGCAAAGCAGTGATGGTTCCTTCTCGTTTAAAACAGTCTGTTTTTTTTTTTTTTGCATTCAATACCTCCTGCCGTTTGCTTTAGCCTATTAAGGATTCGGCTTGGGTAGGCGCATTTGCAAGAAACGTTTGATCATCTGCGTAGTCTCCGTCTGTAATAATTTATATAGGATATCGTCTGTTTTTACCTTTTTTAGCGTAAAGCCATTTTCTTCATTAGTTCAATCGACTTTCGTGGTGGGTTATCTAAGCAGATTATAAAAAAATAAGTTACCAATGTATCTCTTTACAAAACTCCAGCAGGAAGGAGTGTGTCTCCATCAGGTAAGTTAACTTTTACTTTTGTGTTTCTATAAAACCTCATTATGGCTGTAACAGTTTCTTTGGAGATACCATATGTTAGAAGTATTTGCTCTATCTTTCTTCTGCGTATGGAATCAAATGCCTGGGAGAAATCTACGAATTATAATGTTGCCTCGAGATTTTTCGATGATTCAACAGATAGTCGGAATTTGTGATCGATTTCTTCAAAAACCGTTCCGATTTTTCATAAGAATCTTCTCGATTTCAGGTTTGTTATAGTTGAAAAGTAGAGCATTATAAGCCTCAACATCTATTGCAATTAGTTATGCCTCTGTAGTTCTTAGTGATTCCGAAGACACCTTTTTTGAGGAAGAGGAGGATCATGCAGCCTTTTTTCCATTCATCTATTGCATTTTGTTTATAGACTGTGTTGCATAACTGAAGAAGTATGCCATCAAATTTCCTTGTCTTCCACACACACACACACACACACACACACACATATATATATATATATATATATATACCATCTGTATATCAACAGAAGCCATGGGAAGCAGCAAAGTGAATGGAAAGTAAACTAGATGAATCCAAAGTTGGATCAACGGTGAGCTTCACCAGATGCTGAGCGGAAGAACTTCATAGGTCAACGGCCAGTGTTAAATAGTTCAGTCAGGAAACTAGTTATACATCTATAAGTGCGGCGTCTATTAATGAATAAAAAACAGCCAACAAAAGATTACCATGACTATATATGTATTATTTCTCTTTCTTTGCTTCTTTGTTTCTTTATTCGTCTTTCTGATATTTCTTTCTTCCTTTTATTCCCTACCATCCTCATCATTTTTAAACATCCATTTTCCTTTATTTTTAAATTTATTTTTTACACCCATTTCTATTGATCTGATCCTTAACGTCCGAAAGCCAATCAATCATTCCATATTCTGACTGATCGAAATCTCAAAAGACTACAAACTTTAGCAGCTACAAATTTAACCAACTCTGCTAATGCCACATCTGACATTGGTGGGTGGAGCTTCGTGTTTCATATCTACAAATCGAACGATCAATCAATCGAACTTTATCACGGTTCTATTTCAGTGTATCTGTAACTGTCAATACCATTAATCCAGATTTCAATCGCATCGTCTAGCTGTACATAAATATATTGATCCAGAAGTATCTATCAACTAACATTAAAACAAATACGTGTATTTTTCCTTTAACGTCAGAGATTAATTTTAATTTTTTTCAGACCTTTACTCCAAACTTATTTCATCTACACTTCTAAAGATTATCAAAAACTCATTAGGGAGTTTTTCACATCAGCGTTAGCTGATGGTTTTCCACTGGAGTTTGAGTGACAGCAAGTCTCCTCGAGACTCCAGGACTCTTCTTAGTATTCTGGCCGATCTCAACAATGCTGTTGTTTGGATGGTCTCCACTTGTCCTCTTATTTCCAAGTCCTCCAATTCCTGTACCAAAATCCTTTGTTGACTGTACCGAGCGGACCAATTACAAATAGTATCACTATCACTTTCATGTTCCATTGTTTTTTCAATTATCTGGCAAGGTCCAGGTATTTATCCCTCTTTTCGCTTTCTTTCTTTGTTTTACCCAATAGTCAACCGGAACGGCAAATTCCACTATTTGGCACGTTCTCTTTTTTGTTGAGTGTTACGACATCTGGTTGTCTGGCCGAGATTAGGTGATCCATTTGTATCTCAACCCCCCCCCACGCAAAAAATTTGTGTCTCATTTTTCAAGATAGATTCTTGGTTGTGCATATACAATTTGTTCGTATGGTTGAATTTTAACTTCTTGCACGATTCCCAGTGAATCACCTTCCCACCCAGTCGTGTATAGTACATACTCTCTTTGCGCTAATTTACTGCGTTCGCTTATTATGCGATTGATCGTTTCGTCTCTATCACCATATAGTCTACATCAGCTATTTTGTTGCGTCTTGTCTATTCTTGCTTTGACGTAGTTAGTTCTTATGGCGTTGTTTTGTGCTGCTATCGGAAGAGACTCAATTTCTCTCTAAGGTTTCCCTTTCTTAGTCATGTCCAACTCTTTTCCTGTGAGATTTCGCTTGTTTGTTGTTTGAAATGTCCATACAACTATTTTTTCCATTTTTTCCCTGGTTATTTTTGTTCTGTTTATGCCTGGATTGTTTGTATTGTTTCTGGTCGCTGTAATTAGTCTTCCTCCGCTCTTTTTTACTTTGTCTTCTAGACGTTGTATCGATGCATCGACGCTACCTTCATTGCTGGCGAGTCCTCATCTTCTTTCTTTTCTTGACACATACAGTTTGTGTACGTCATCTCTGGGATCTCATGAGTTTTCTTGTTCTCTGGTCCATTTGTTTAAGTTCCTTCCTCGTCCACTTCAAGAATGCTCCCGGGTATCTTACGAGGGGGACACCTCTTTGATGAGATTTTTGCTACTTAGTTTGGTTTCGAGTAGTTTCTTCGTTCTCCTGGGATATTCTTTTTTAATTTTTCTTTCATCTCCACTTGTTTGATGGTGTCCGCTTTCAATATTCCCAAGTATTTGTAAGTTTCTTTTTCTCCGTATTATTATCATTATTATACTCCGAGCAATTTTTTTTTACACCAGCGTCAGTTGGTTGTTTTTCTCAGGAGTTTTAGTAACAGTAAGTCTATTCAGGTCTCCTGGACTTTTCTGAATATTCTCGCTGTAGTCTAGGTTGTCTCGATTCTTATTCATATTTACATTTCCTCCAATCTTTTTGAGGACTACTCGTTGTGCGTAAACTGTTATCGGTATCACCGTTATCCTCATGTTCTACGGCTTTTCCAGCTCTTTGGCAAGATCCTAGCATTTGCCTATCTTTTCGCTTGTTTTCATTTTCACTTTATCGTTTGCTGGAACAACAAAATCCACCAGATGACATTTTTTTTCCTAGTTAATTAACATTAAGTATTGCCAGGATTTAGTGTTTCGTTTGTATCTTAAAGTCCCAGAGAATTGTATGCGTCTAGTTTCCTAGGACATATTCAGTTTGGGCATATTCTATTTGTTAGTATAGTCAAATTTGAATAGTTTGCACAATTCCTAGTTCAATTCCCTGTTGTGTATAGTTTTATAGTCTTTTTTGCAAGTTTTTCTATTCACATTCTCTTATTATTCGATTAACCGTTTCGTTTTAATCTCTACATAATTGACACTTGTTATTCTGTTGCGTATTATCAAATTTCGCTTTGATGTAATTGGTCCTAATGGCATTATTTTTACCGCTATTAAAACAGATTAAGTTTCGCTTATATTATCCTTCATGTTTAGGTCATCTCCAGTGCAATCTCTCCAGTCTGTCGCTTGAAGTATCCATACAGTTGTTTTTCTTCCCACTTTTGTTTTCTATGCAATTAGATCATATATTTAATAAATACATGTATAAGCAGGATTTGGCATTAAATAACCTTCTAGAGTTAATATGCCATAAAACTAAATATACCAAACCTAACCTTTTACCATAGGCCATAAAATAATGATCTCCTTTCCTGTTCTTGTAAGTTAAGTCACGAACTAATCAATCACCCCTCATGTCCTTGAACCTTAGGCTACGATCTTGTCAATCACCGCTTATATCCTTCTACCTTAGGGCATCAAATCCTTACTCTTCCCTCCAGTCCTTGTAACTTAAGCCACGAACTCATTAATCATCCCTCGTGTCCTTGTACCTTACGCTGTGAACTTATTAGTCATTTCTCGTCATGAAAATAAAAGTATAAACTTGATTAGTTTCACGTGTTTAATGTTTTGTGCCAAATTGTTCTCATTGATTTGTAATTCTATCAAAATCAATCAAACTCAATGTTCAAGATTTTATCGATTATAACAACGAAGTTTGTTTTGAGTTCGATATGGACGATTCGCGTATTTAGCTGGATAATCGATTCTATTTTTCTTTTCGAGTAATTGAAAGGAAAAGGAAAAACTGTCGCACTTTGCTATAACCTAAATTACTACTAATAGCTTGCCAAATGTGCACTGAAACATAATACGACTTCAGAGAGCAAATGTATTTAGAACTTGTTTGTCTCGTGATACCATGATCGTCCATCTTGGAAGCCTGGGCAAAATTGTATCTGAGATAGGCACTCTAATGTTACCTTTTTCTTTTTCTAAAAAAAAAAAAAAAAAAAAAACACAGCCCAAAAAAGATTGACACAAGTGCTTTTGTAAGAGTTGCCAGAACGAGAGAGGAGGTGAAGATATCTTTGCACAGTTTTACGAACTCCAGCTCCGAACGCACTATCAGGATCTACTCCCCAAGTCTTAATAAGGAGGCGCTCTTAGTGTACCGGTTATCGTCTTAGGAAATGGAATCGACAATCCGAGTTCAAACACTAGACGAGGCTGTTTGCGTTTCACTTTGCGCTAATGTCCTTGGAAAAGGCATGAATCCGTCTGATCTTCTTTCAGCTGAGGTAAAATAGTTGGGCAGATTTGGTTCTTTAGTTTTGGTTAGTAACAAGACAAAAAAAACCCTCTGAATCCGAACCAGTTTTACTCGGTTTAAAAATTAACCTTATGTCGTATCCTGCTCGTAGTAGAAGGGTTTGGTAAATAAAGGCATTCCTAGTCTTTTCCATAAGTTATGGCTGCAATCCACTGGACGTTTTCAAGTTTGTCTTTTTCTTAGACCAGCTAAGGTTAAAGATTACAGTCTGCCTTTGCTATTTTGTCTATTGCTTGGGAAATTATTGATGGATTCATACCTTTTCCAATGTTACTGGAATGAAATGAATACAAACTCCTCCTATCAGAATTTCTACTCGGCATATCGATTCCAATTTCCATGCCGTAAACCATTACACCAACTCCATCCTTTAGGTATGTATTAACCGACTTTCTTCCTAATGAGTAAGATGCGGCACAAAGTCATGTTTTTAACAGGAGTATAGTTTTCTCCAAGACCGGTTGTCTTATCAAAGCTAAAAACCCAGTCTGCCCTACTATTTACTCTAAGATGGGGGAATAAGAGATGGATTCATGACTTTCCAGAGGGTATTAACACGAAGGGAAACGCCTGCAGCCTCGACCATTATTTGAGCTCGGGTTTCATTTATAGGACTTTTTGGTCTGTTTGAATTATTCCTTCGGGATAGGAAAACTTGAAACAATATAACAGTGTAAATCATATGTATTATATTAGTATACTTGAAAATATGTAAATTGGTTGTGTCAAAAATGATTACTTGAAGCTATAATTGTTTACAAATTATTGTAATAAAAAAATTGCTTGTAAAAACAATCAACCCGGTCGACTGGGGTAGTAGACGACACCAACTGCATCTCTGCAGAAGGGTAAGACCCCGACCAACGAATGTCCTGTTTATGACATTAAGCAATCTGATAGCGAGGCTCACGTCCTGGAGCTTAAGGGAATGCTGAGAACACCTTCATATGCCACTATTTATATATATATATATATATATATGTTAATGCACATAAAACGGAATATATGTGCTATAACCAAACGGGGGACATCTCCACTCTAGAAGGAACCCCTCTTAAACTAGTAGACAAATTCACGTACCTAGGAAGCAGCGTCGAATCAACCGAAAAGGACATCGAAACGAGGTTAACGAAAGCATGGACAGCTATCAATAGGCTATCGACTATATGGAAATCAGACCTAACCGATAAAATGAAACGCAGTTTCTTCCAGGCAGCGGTCACATCGATACTGCTATATGGATGCACTACATGGACGCTAACAAAACGGCTGGAGAAGAAACTAGATGGCAATTACACAAGAATGCTGCGTGCAATCCTCAACAAGTCCTGGCGGCAACACCCAACAAGACACCAACTGTACGGCCACCTGCCCCCTATCACGAAAACTATTCAAGTTAGGCGAACCAGACATGCAGGACATTGCTGGAGAAGCAGAGATGAACTCATAAGAGATGTACTCTTATGGATCCCCACACACGGCCGCGCAAAAGCAGGACGACCAGCACGAACGTACATTCAGCAGCTATGTGAGGATACAGGTTGTTGTCCTGAAGACCTGCCTAGGGCGATGAACGATAGGGAGGAGTGGCGAAAGAGGGTCAGGGATATCCGTGCTGCCAGCACGATATGATGATGATATATATATATAAGTGGGGTTTAACAGATTTGAATTCAGAATTTTCCTTCTCCTAGACCGTTTGCTATTCAGTAGCGTCCAAAATTAAGGGACAAAATTTTAAAACCTAATATTTGTTAGAAATAACAACTGTGAAAAGCTGAAATTTTGACAACTGGTAGTCGTTATCATCCATAATAACATACTAAAATTTGAATCATTTGCAAAGGATAGAAAAGGAATTATAACAATTATTTATTTATTTTTAAATTTGGAACGTCCAAAAGTAAGGGACAAAATTGAGAAAAACAATGTAAACAGCCAAAAAACAATAAAAATACATTTACAATCAATATTTAGTAAATGAGCCCTTGCTCTCAATGACAGCTGCACATCTTCGACTATAAGAACGAATCAGTTCTTGACAATCCTCGATACTAATTTTAGACCATTCTTCTTGAAGCTTCACTCACAAATCCTCCGTGTTAGTGGGATTTCTTTCCATAAATTTCGCTCCTAAGGTCTTCCAAAGATTTTCTAATGGATTTAAGTCTGGACTTTGCGGTGACCAATCCATAATTTCGAAATCTTGCTCGCTAAGGTAACTCATTACTACCTTTGCCTTGTGACATGGGGCATTATCTTGCATAAAGGTAGCCCTATCGAAACCTGAATTCTGTATGATTGGCACAACATGATCTTGAACAATGTTTTTATAGATCTGCGCTTTCACACGAGTTTGTAACCGGACAAGAGGCGTTGTACCTTGGCTAGAAAACATTCCAAATACCATGACGCTTCCGCCCCAAACCTGACAGTTTTCTTAGTACACTTTGCACTTAATCTTTCACCAATACGTCTCTTTACATTATTTTTTCCATCATTTCCAAATAAATTAAACTTGCTTTCATCACTGAAAAATACTTTTGCCCAATTTTCATATGTCCAAATTACATACCTATTTGCAAACTCTAATCTCTTCTTCTTATTCTTCGAACTAACAAGTAGTTTCTTCCTTGGGGTTTGATTAAACAGCCCTATTTCTTGCAGTCATCTAGAAACAGTCTGTCTTGACACATTAACACATGAGTTATAATTCATAACCCTTTTAATTTCTGTGCAAGACTTGAAACGGTCCTTTAATGATATACGCTGCATTATTCGATCTTCTCTTGCCGAAGTTTTGCGGGGTCTGCCGCTTTTAAAAGCACTATTTTGTCAGTATCATTGTAGGATTTAACAACCCTGCCGACAACACTCTTTGAACGTTTCACTTTCTCTGAAATCTCTCTAATGGTGTGCTTTTCCTTGTGTAGCTTCACAATAGCTTGTCTCACAGAGTAATCAAGTTTTTGGCATTTCGCCATGGTGCCGGCTGATGCAACGTTTACAAATGACTAAGTAAGACTTATTCTTTAGAGGAAATAAAAAAAATTGAATATAGCATACTGTTTACATTGTTTTTCTCAATTTTGTCCCTTACTTTTGGACGATCCTATTTTGAAAATAAATAAATAATTGTTATAATTCTTTTTCTATCCTTTGCAAATGATTCAAATTTTAGTATGTTATTATGGATGATAACGACTACCAGTTGTCAAAATTTCAGCTTTTCACAGTTGTTATTTCTAACAAATATTAGGTTTTAAAATTTTGTCCCTTAGTTTTGGACGCTACTGTATATACATATGTGTGTGTGTGGGGTTTAAAATGGCATTGTATACTAGGCTCCGAAGGATATGTTGGCAAACAAGTCTTATAGAAGGAAAGCTGTGAATTCGAAATTAGGAGCTGGAGTGAAGAGACAGTCTGACACTCTGTTTAACTTCATTCTAGTAACACTGATGTCAAGTTGTATGCCAGCATGTCGTACATTTGGACAACATCTCTGCCACGATGAGTGGAGATATGCTGCATGAGCAATTGCTAATCTTCCGGTCTACTTTGCCTTAGCTTCAAGTTAATATAGAAGATTTTCTTCCTTAAGAAAGTCAATAAGAGTATTTGAAAGACAATTTATTAGTCAGGACTCGTTTGTATAGAAAACAAAATCGTATTTATCCCCCCCCACGAGCATGATGCGACAAAAGGTCAGTTTTTAAGCGGATTAAAGCTGGTTTAAATTCAATTTTCCTTCTCCTAGACTAGTTGTCAAATCAAAGTTAAAGAACCCTGTCTAAACTACTATTAACTCATAACTTGAGGGGGAGGAGAACAGAAGGGTTCATGCCTCTCTTTAGGGTATTAGGGCGAAGTGCTACGCAAATAACTACGTCAAGCATTTGAACTTGGCTCAATGATTCCATTTTATACGACAATACCGTTACGCTAAGCGCGCTTCTAAAATGTACTGTTGTATATCATTATTATTATTACTCATTAGAGTTTTTCACATCAGCGTAAGCTGACGGTCTTTCACTGGAGATTGAGTGACAGCAAGTCTCCTCAAGTCTCCAGGACTCTTCTCAGTATTCTGGCCGTTTTCAATAATGCTGTTGTTTGGATGGCCTCCACTTGGCCGCCAACTTCCAAATCTTCCAGGTCCTTTAATAATCCTTTAGTTACCGTGCTAAAAGCACCAATCACAATAGGTGTATTTGTCACCTAAATGTTCCATAGTTTTTTCAATTCTCTAGCAGGGTTGATGCACTTATCTCTCTTTTCCCATTCTTTCAGTTTTATTCTGTGGTCAGCCGGGACAGCAAGATTTTCTTTTTTTGTTGATAATTATAAGGTCTGGTCTTCTGGCCGAGATTAGGTGATCCCTATTATTATTATTATTATTATTTTTATTTATCCCGGCCAATACCAGGTTATTCTTCCAGTATAAAATACTTTCATATTCAGTTAGCATAGATATAAATTTTTGTGAGAAAGTATTGCTGGCTTGTTTGCTATCTACCTATCTCATTTTATTCTATTCATATCTATCTATCTGTATGCACACATAAAACATTTCTACTTAAATATATATTTGAAATTATATCTTATGCTGAATATTTTATAAATGATATTTTAAAGTAAAAGTGAACAATTTTAATGGATATTTTGAAAAAGGCTGCTCAGAAAGACAAAGTTGATGGATTAGAAAGCTGAATGGGATCTCAAAGCCGCAGATTCCCTACCACTGGTCAAAATTAACCGAAACGGCAAAGTCAAGGTCGAAGAAGAAGAAGAAAAAGAAGAGAAGAACGCGTCTCGAGGAATTGGAAACGAAAGCACCGACTTGGTCCGCCTTAGATTCGCGTGTCTTCCTAAGACGGAATTTCAGAGAAAATAATCTCCCGCTTACTTATCTAAGAAAATGGTGTCTGTTTTAATAGGTGGCTGGAATTCTAATAGTTAATGTAACATATGTCATTCGACGCATGCGCAAGTATAACATTACAGTTCTGATGTGGCAAATTCCAACATGGCTCATTCAGCAAATGCAGACAGGAAGTACATTTCAGTAATTCTGTAATTTCAGACACTTAATAAACATTGACTGTTTTACTGGAGAATGAAGATGCTTATTTCATCTCCGTCCAAAAGATATAGAAGAGAAGAATATCTATGTCTATTCGAAGTTTTCTTAAGAAAGGATATTATATAAAATCTATCTATCTTTGTATCTAATTGAATTAATCAATTTAGCAGAAATGTTTTAGAGAACACATTTTTTTAAAAACTTTTATATGAGATGTTTTTCTTCACACCCGAAGTTTGATTTGATTTATATAAAGGCATATCAACCCCTCATGAGAGTCATTGAATACCAAAATTTGTAAATGTTCGAATACAGCCATAACTATTATATTTTAAATGTTCCATTGCAATAATTTTCCAAATTGCATTTTTTTTTATTTGACTATAATAATCATTTCTTTGCACAGTTATATGGTATAAAGTGTTCCTAAAACTATCAATCTGCCGGCGAATTTATTGCATAAAGTATCTAATGATAATAATAATAATAATAATAATAATAATAATAAAAGCAATGATGCCATTCACTTACATACTTAGGAAGTGCACGGGAGACTACATATAAAATCACAAAAGATTAATTACTTTATGTGCATGGATACCATCAAGCTATTTGAAAATATGAAAAAGAACTGGAGATCTAAATACAAACAATAAGAATATACATCCAGTATATAGGAATGGAATTTGACATTAAAAATGTGCCATGCGGATAATGAAAAGTGAGAGAAGGGAGACAACAGAAGAAATAGAACTTCCAAATCCAGAAAGAATGAGAAGGTTTGAAAACTACAAGTACTTGGGAATATTGGAAGCAGACAACATCAAACAAAGATGAAAAAAAGAAGAAAAAAAGTACCTCAGAAGAACGAGAAAACTTCTCCACTGCTGAAATCTCATCAAAGGGATAAACGCCTGAGCCATCTCTCTGGTAAGGTACTCGGGACCATTATTAAAAAGAGAGCAACTCGGATAAATGGACCAAAGTGCAAGGAAATTGATGACTATTCAATGGGTCTTATACCCAAGACATGATATAGAGAGACTATAACATGTGTTATGTGTTAAGACAACAAAGAGGAAGAGGACTTGCCGACATTGTGGACCAATACAAGGACTGGAGGACTTCATAAAAAAGATCAAAGAAAGACTAATTACGACAGCCAATAACAGCATTGTCAATATACAACCAGACAGGAAAAACTACAAACACTCAAAAACAGAAATGAGAAGAAAAAAAAATCCTTGGAGATTTCAAGCTTGAAACTGATGAAATTGCACGCAAGAAAACCTGGACTGGGCTACGAAAAGAAAACCCCAAAAGAGAAACTTAATTTCTTGTAATAGCAGCACAAAACAACGCCATAAGGACTAATTATATTAAAGTGAAAAATTAATAATACTCAACAGAATTTCAAATGTTGATTATGTGGAAAAAAGATGAAACGGTTAATCACATGATAAGCGGTTGCAGCAAACTAGCGCAAAAGCAGTATAGGACTAGATATGACTGGGTGGGAAAGGTAATCCACTGGGAATCGTGTAAGATATTGAAACTTTACTATCCTTCTAAATGGTTTATGCACAATTCAGAATCAGTCCGAGAGAATGAGATAAAATTCTCGGTGATTTTGAGATAGAAATGGATCACATAATCACGGCCAAAATCAAGACCTCATGTTAATTAACTAAGAGAGAGAGAGAGAGAGAGAGAGAGAGAGAGAGAGAGAGAGAGAGAGAGAGAGAGAGAGAGAGAGAGAGAAAGTTGCCGTCTTGTGGACTTGGCCGTTCCTTCACACAGAGTGAAAATAAAAGAAAGCGGGAAGAAAGACAAATATTTAGACCTTGCTAGAGAACTGAAAAAGCTGAGGAATATGAGGGTCAAGGTTATACTAATTGTTGCTGGCGCGCTTGGAATGGTCCCCATGAACTTGGAGAAGGGACTGGAAGAATTTGAAGTCAGTGGGCAAATCGAAAGTATCCAAATTACAACAATGTTAAGATCGGCAAGAATATTAAGAAGATACTTGGAGATCTGAGGAGACTTGCTGTCACCCAGTTTCTATTAAAAGACTATCAGCTAACGCTTGCAAGGAGTGAAATAATCTATTATATTTAATACAAATAATTTTGGCACAGTTAAATGATTTCAAGTTTCCTTATTCAACATTATAAATTCTTTTTAATGATGATAATCATTTGTTTGCACGCAGATAATGGGTTCATGTATTCCTATCCAATCCCAATAATTTAAAAACATTTATCTGACTCGTAGATGGGAACCTAATAAATACTACCACTTCGAGTGGACTTTGTTGTAATGAAAATGAGAGGGTGACTCTACACTCGTCAGAACTCAAGAAGTTAAGCCTCACCACTAGATGCACTTTATTACTTTACCTAGACTATCCTTTTTTGGGTGGTCTTACACCTTTACAAGGATAAAGTCGGCGCATTCTAAGACCTGTAAATAGGGCGAAGCAATGCCGAGTAGCCCTACTAGCATATATATATATATATATATATATATATATATATATATGTGTGTGTGTGTGTGTGGGGCAATGAAAGAGGAGGGTATTAAGACAGAGAGAAATAGAGTATAGAGTTAGAGAAAGTTTGAGAATGTGTATTTACATATGTACGTGTTTATTGTTTAACTTGAAATATAAAGTATCTTGTATGCGTAAAAATATACCCCAATTTGAACTTTGTATCGACTATTCAAATCCAAACTGTTCCTTTCCGACCTCAAACAATTCTTCCATCTTCCCAACCATCCATATTTTAGCGTCTTTCATTCATCTCTCTTCGCACCTTGGTTCTCGGCATATAATCTGATAAATGATTTACGATCACAGACCCCGTATCAAAACGAGGCCAATGATTGATGCCCGACTATTCGATGTCTGCATTCGGCAACTGCATAACGAGAAGCGAGATTTACGCAGTGTGAAAAGCATTCTTTCAATTCAGTTGGAGTCTAACACAGCTTCAGTTAGCAAGAGGTCGCGATACGGATTTTTGCTCACGTCTTTATATTGTAGGCGAACACCTCAAGCCAGAACACGTTTTTTCCCTATTCAGTTTGTACATTTGCTCGACCCAGAACAAGCAGTCCCCACATACCTGGACTCTAGAAATGCCATTCTTTACTAGAGGCGAGGAAGCAGGAAATCAGCAGCTTCCTAACGCACTTTCCATGCCTTTGATTGGTTCCAGAAAGAGTATCCGGATGTTCCCGGAAGTGTTGAAAAGGAGAGCTTGATAGCGCGCCGAGCTTAGTACAAGGACTCAAAGGTTCTCAGAGCCGCTGTATTTCCACTGATCAAACGATACAGACTTTTGAGAGAGATCGAGAAATTGGACGCCATTGAGAAAGCCAACAAAACAAGAAACATTCTATGAATGAATACGAATAAATTTATGAAAGCATTACTTTAAATTAGAAACAGCCAGCACCTTCCGTTATTTGATCACTGATGGAGAGTTCATGTCGTCTGCTGCCTTCAATGTCAACCGAATGCCGTCCTTTCACTTTCCCGCGCCCCCCGGTTATTTTTGCAGAATAATCGTAACTGCAAAATGACAATGTACTTGTGAATTAGAATTTTGAATGAAATGTGTAAATCTACAAGTGCAAAATGCTGCTCCATGTCTCTGCACATGAATGAAGGCTTTAATGTGTAGGATGGTGCAAATTGCGCAATATTTATAACACCAAAGATATGTACCCTTTGAGCACACATTCTCATGTTGAGTTGAGGATTCTCTTTGTCTGTCTTCCTCTTCGCCACAGAGAGAGAGAGAGAGAGAGAGAGAGAGAGAGAGAGAGAGAGAGAGAGAGAGAGACGTAAGAATATCTTTATCATTGTTGTTTCGGTCATTACGTTTCTAATCTTTTACAAGTGCTTTACAGTAATCGGTGAAAATAGTCAGTTGTGTCTTTTTGGTTGATTGATTGAATTTAATGGCATGTAAACCTGTCTTGGGTGATTTTATGCGTAGAGCTTAGAGAATTGTGTCCATTGTACGTTCACATTTACATTTTTTTTATTGTTGCTCCCTCTTAAGAGTTGTTTGCATATAGTCCAATCTAATTAGAATATTTTTCAAACAGATCCATTTGATCCATAGATAGAACCTTAACAGGTACTTCCACTACGGGTCAGAGTGGACCTAGGAGTAATGGTAATTAGTTGACATCCCACAACCCCTAGATCTCAAAAACTGGAGCCTCAACACCTTCTGAAGGGATTACGTAGTCCCACCGATTGGGTGATGTCTTTTGGATAAAAAACATTTCGTTATCTGTTCAGTTCGAATAATTTTCAATTTGTTACTGCA